>MUZC01000014.1:719091-793889 GCA_002072015.1 Radix auricularia | reverse complement strand
CATTATGAATTTACGTCTATATTTTCAATTTTAAAAAAGTTAGCAAGAGTTGCGTGGTATAGGGGCTTCACACACACACACACACACACACACACACACATACATACACATACACACACATACACACACACACATGAGTCAATTTCTCAAGTAGCTTGTCACCCAGAAAAATGTTCCCTCTAAGGTTCATTGCATCCATTTTTGTGCAATGATTGACAAAATTTGATGCGCTGTAATTCTAATCTGTTGAGCGGCTTTGGTCAGATGTCTGCGCGGAAGCGCAGCTAAAAGCGACATTGACCCAGACCCTGCGCTACTATCTTAAAGGGTTGGGGAGGGAGAATGTCCCCACGGTAAGAGTTCGGAGTAGTTCGGATGTGTTTTAAATGTAAACAATCTCAGTCACCATCGTACTTTTTTTTTCTTTTGGTATTTTCTGTATTGCTGAATCTGCATCTTTAAACTATAGATATGGTATGTGGTAGTTCGCTTTATGGTAGCTATAAAGATTATTTACTTCTCAATATTTGTGACTAGGTTGCTGTAGCAGTCGATATGTCACGTACATAACACTCATGCCCTTATTACATACAGTTGTATACATCAAATATGAAAGCCGTTAAAACACGTGAAGAATAAGTGGAGTTATCAAGACAGGAGTTGAAAAGAAGAACTCGTTAAAAAATGCCGTTCAGTACAATCCTCTATCCTAGTGCAAGAACAGGGATAAAAATTTTTTTTAAATGTCTCTTCATTGCACTTGCCGACCTAACTGAATTGTCTGATCATTCACAATAGTAGCTAATTATGTCATGGTGATTTTCAAATGACCTTAAATAGGATTTTTTTTTTTTTTTTTTTTTTTTTTTTATTTTTTTTTGTAAAATGATTCGGAGAGAAAAAATATCAAGAAATATCTATTGTTCATAGATATGACCAAATAAAATATTGTCACAATGACAAGAGATGCTGATGAGAAAATTATATGCGTTGGAAAGGGGGGGGGCTTGGCTTTGGGATATCCTTTGAGGGCAGTTCAAATTGCTGGCTGTTCCACTGATATATTACTCCTTGAATTATACAGCAATAGGCGCAATTTGAAAATAAATTGTTAACTGCTATCTCAACAATAAACATGTATTGGCTCCCATAACATTGGCATCAAATGACACACTTTGGGGAGGATTGTGTCACGAATCTAAAAAACTGAACAAAGATTTGACAAAAAAATTAAGAAAGTAAATTTTAATCTTAATTTTAAAAACAAACAATGCCTATTCAAACCGCCTCTTATCTCAAATATCACACTTAATTTTTCCTTAGAAATGTAAACAATTGTAAATTATCCCACATGTTTTGAGTGACAGGTCTCCAAAATATATTCTAAATAAAAGAACATTTTCAATGATATACAACTGTATTTGACTAACCGTGTAATATATATATAATTGTTTTACTCAAATTTCATGTAACAAAAGTTCCCAGAAGCACTTAGATCTACATGGATTTGTTCTATTTTACCACTCATAAACTTACAGCAGTTAAAAGACAATGTTTATGTAATCTCGGTGCCAGTTGAAAAGAAAATAATACACGCTTAAAGAGAAATTAAAACATACGTTTATTTCCAGTTCTTAACTTGCCAAAAAAAAATAAAATAAAAATGAAGGTGAAATGTTTGCAGCACAATTATTTGTTGAATGATTGATAAAAATGGGCAAGCTGCTTAACTTGTACAACTGGTAGCCAGGGAATCCGTCTATAAAATACACAAAATTATCTCTTTATTTCGTGTCAGTCTTTGTAAATACCAACATAATGATGTAGACACTTCTTTTTAAAATGAAATGTTTAAAAGTCTAACTACAGGGCAGTTTGATGCGATCAACAATAGAAAACAGTTTTGATGATAGTTGTACTTAATAGAACAGACAACTAATAAACGAAAACAATTTCTTATTTTGTGCCATTTAATTTTTTTTTTAATATTTAAATAATAAAATATAAATTTTAAAAATTTAAAAAAGATGTACTGCTTAACAGTTTTAGGTATGCGTTTAAAAGAAACAAAAAATAAGACGCAACCTGATAAACGAATATGAGAACTACAATTTAGCACAGCATGATAATAGGAATAGGAGAATTACAATTTAGCACAACTTACGGCCTTAAGGGCCTGACAAGATCCTGATAAACCGTCGGAAATTAAAAAAATTTCAGAACAATGTATCGGAACGACAGGTAATGAAAACGCACTTTTCATTAGCACTTACAAAAATTGCTTAATTGAACCGTTTAAGAAAGAAAACTGAAGAAAAAGACTTTGACCACCAGTTTAGTCACTTTTTACCACGTTTTTATTTCCATGCTTCCGTTCCTGACCGCAACTTTTGTTCCTGTCCGCAAAATTTCAAATTTTCTAACTTAAAATTAAACCACTTTAGAGGTGCTAGAGATCTCAAAGTTTTACCACACACAGATCTTGGATGACAATGCATTGTATCGAAATTTAAGATCGGTCGAATGTACGCTAATTACATGATAGCATTTTTAGTTTATGTCTATATAGCATCTGTATCCGTCTGCTATTGTTGAGATCCACGTGCCACCAGAGTTCACCCCGTGACCACATCCCCGTGCTGTTAAAACGTTGACCGGATGCTTATGTGCTGTTTTGTATAAAAATTAAAGATTTATAATTTAGAAGGCAAAAGAGAGATCATCTCCACGAGGTTAGACCTGGCAATCCATAATATATGGAAACCAATTAGGCAATTTAGAATTTAATGAACTTTCTTATGTACAATGAAAGTAATATAAATAAAGAAATAAAATTTTCGATGTACTCTATGGTTTTATACTTAGACTAAAATAATAAAATAAATAGAGGTAAAAAAAAAAAAAAAGAGAGATTTTTAACAACCACGTTTTTATAAGAAGACTAAAAAGCAGAAAATAATTAAAAACTTATAAGTTCATGTACTTTCACTTGATATGACTAAAAACGTGGAGCGGGTGCTTATGAGGTTTAACATATGCAGTTCACTCATTCTCTCATTTATAGATCTCTCTCTTTTGCCCTCTAAATTATAACTCTTTAATATTTATACGAAACGCCTCATAAGCGCCCGCTCAACATTGTTAGTCATATTTAATCAAAGTACTTGAACTTATAAGGTTGAATTTATTTTCTTATTTTTATTCCAGTTATAAATACGTGGGTTTTTTTTAATTTTTTTTTTTTAACTCTATTTTTTATTTATTTTTTATGATGAAAAATGCTAATTTTCCCTTCTTGCGTTTTTTGTATGTTTAAACCCCAACAATGGTGCACATCACCTGGACGTGATCCACTTTTGGTTACACAAAGATTAATGATTTAAACGGATTTTTTAAAATGCTTAATGTTCATGGAAAAGATACATTTATGTCGTAGTGTAGGTCAGCTGTTTGAATTTCAAAGTTATTGCTTCATTTTTATTATTATATTAGAGATAATTTTTTCAGGGTGGATACACAGACAGGTTTACACAAAAAGGGTTGAGCTCATGATTATCACTAGCCCCAATTAAGTTAGTATCTGTGTGACATTTCAGTCCAAAATCAACAAGCGGCGGGTCGTGGGTGGGAGGGGAGACATCAAATAGCCAGCGATACGTCAAATCCCTTGGCTTTGATCGCGATAACGACTTTTGTGTTAGACAAGCGATGGCCGGCCAGGCACAACGGGGCTTGTTATCATACACCGTTGATACTGGCCAAGGGTGTGAACTGATAAAAACATTTCGGCAAACCGCTTCTCTGGGGGGAGACAGGAGACCAAAGTTGCATAGGCCCATAGGATGTGGTCTAACGCAGAAAAAAGTAAAAGTAAAACTCAAATAATGTTTTCTAAGTGTGCCCTTAACATACATACAATTGTAAACATGACTTTTGATTACACCTGCCCCAAGATGAACATTTAGGGAGGGGGAAATCATATAGAATATTTCTAGGATAATTGAAATAATGAAATAACATATTTGAAACAATGACGAAAACATCTTTTGGACAATATTAGACGTTTAACACAACAATTTATGTTATTGAATTTAACAAATGAAACATTTGACACTGAACATATGTTTTAATTATGCCAGTGTCGGTATTCGAAATGAAACAATGGCAAACTCAAAATAATGCATGCATTTTGTTACGTTAATATAACACTGTCTTTGAAACACGACAAAATATACAGCATTGGGGATAAGAAGCATTCGTTTTTTATGTATTAAAAACACCACTTTTAATCTACATTAAGTATCACTTGGTGTTTTTATGGAATGCCCACAATCTGAAAAAGTCTATTAATGTAACAAATTATTTTATGAAAGAAATTTTCTTATGAGAAAATTATTAAATTGATTTCAAATAATGAATTTATGGAAGCATATTACATTTTAAGTCAGCTAGTTTCAATAATACTTTCATGTAGATCTAACTCAAAAACTATAATGAAATTTTTAATGAAAACTAACAGAAAACTCACCGGAAATGCAATTATGTTTATCTTACCCAAATCTATAGAGACAATTTTTTAAATTTAAAAAAGATATTTAGATCCATAATTTTTTTTTTCATGAATAGATAGATCTACATGTTTTTCAAGGACTCAAATATGCTGAGTTTATACCATGTAATATACCTTTAATACTAAATGCCCCTATCTAAAACTTAGACGCCCCTCAACTTATTCATTGGCGACCCAAATGTTAAGGCTTCCTGCTTCAGATTTTGTTGTTGTTGTTGTTGTTGTTGTTTGTTGTTTTCTTTTTAAAAATAAAGAATCTGAACTTTTTTTTATTTAAAGGGACTTTGGTGTGTATGGAAGGAATAGATTTTAATATAAAAAAAAAAATTTCTCACTTTTTTAATTTTAAATTTTTACTTTTTAAAAAAATATACACTAGTAGGACTATGCTTAAAAAGTATGCGTATAGGATTGAATTATATATTTTAAGAAGAACGTAAGACTAGTATTTTATAACAATACATAACACATGGTTTATTATCGAATCACATATTTATCTTATGTAGGAAATTTTAAAAAACATCATGAGCCCAACAGACAAACGTGAAAACGTCACTTGTGATTAAATACATGGTCCACCAAACTAGAGAGCCCCAAGATAAGATGTCATTGAAACTAGATCTAAACTACAAAGTCGTCATAAGTTGCAAGTAACTAAATTGCATCCGCGTTTCTAACTAAAGAATTTTTTTTCACTCATGTTAAATTAAAATATTGTATGTGTCGTAAAACTGTTAGAGTAGGTCAGAATACAGGAAACAGGGAATCACTGTGGTTGTGATCTACAGCAAGCGTCTTCCCATGAAAGTTATCACAGTAGCTGGCGCCAGGCGAACTCGAGATAACGGCGAGTCCTCGTCATCAGCCACTCGACAAGAAATGTTGAGGGCGCTTGGAGATAGTTACCTTCTAATTTGGCAGGTCCGTCTCATTTCATGAACTTTACAGAAGCCAGTGTTAGACAGATTAGACTAATCTTGATCTTCTTGACTTTGGCCCCTGTGTGTAATGACAGTTCTATTCATCGTCAACACACTGTGACGACACGAGCTGAATATTTGTTTGGCTGTTCTTTTAATCTTCCTTCATCAGCTTTTGCAGACATTTTAAACCAGTTGCTGCTCTTCCCTTAAGGTGGAAATAGCGGGATGCAAGAAAATACAAACAAATAATAATAATAATAATAATAATAATAATAATAATAATAATAATATTAATAATATTAATAATAACAACAACAACAACAATAATAATAATAATAATAATACATTTAAAAATTAAACTGTTTTTTTAATGAAAATGAAAATAAAATATTTTGTAATCAAGATATGCTATAACAGATGGTTTGAAATCACTAGAGGACTCTGGGCATTAGAAAAAAATGAAGAACCTCTTCTTTATTTTTCTACATTTGCCGCCTAGCCGAAACTGCCTTAAAATAAATAAATAAAAATTCAACTGGTCAATTATTATATGTCTCTCTTCTCCCATACTATCTTATGATTCGTTTGTAAAACTGTATTTTAAGGTTACAAGTTTCTTATTTAGTTCTGTTGAACGTTTCCTGTTTCTTTTTTCTTAAACTTTTAATTCATTATCGAAATTTTAGTCGCATAACAAAAGCGTTGAATTTCAGTACAGACCTTTGTCTTGTGGAAGATTTTACTCTATTAATCATTTGTTTGATCCTCTTGCAATCGGTCCAGATTGAAAACAACTTCTATTATTTTATCTGTCATCAATCTTTTTTTTTAAAGTCCATTAATGCAAAGAATGTTGTTTTTTTTGTTTTTGTAAACTGTCTTTAAAAAATGTTAAAGCGTAAAAACGAGAAACGTCGGAAGCGCTTTTATAAATGCACTCGTGATTATGAGGGTAAAGGTCGTTTCACTTTGTACAAATGAAATAAAACTCCATTGAGGAATGGGGGCTGTACGCAAGATGCTATCATAGTTTTTGTTTCACAATCATACATGATCGTAGCTTTTTAATGATCGAACCTATACTTACCTATAATTACTTTTTTAAAAATCTAGGACTTAAAAAGTGTAATAAAAAGTTTGGTTAGGATTGGTTAACAAGCGGCCCGTGGGCACTAGGTTCATGTTAAAATTAAACGGGCCAACGGACTGTCAACGGTTCAAAATATAGATTTAAAGTAAAAATTTAAATGTGATTTTTTAAAAAGATATCTCAGAACTTCTCAGGAATCTATCTTTTATCTTTCCCACCTTATCCACGTGCCCTTGTGCCGAGAAAATAATTTACTCCATGCAGCCATTTGTTATGCAGATTATCAAATAACCAGGTTGTTGTTGTTAAAAGTAGGTTAATTAAATGTCAAACAACCGGGTCAAATGGGATCGTGTGTACATTTCACATTGTATTTAAAACGTCTTTCTCCATTGGAGGTCAACATTTAAAGGACAGTTGCCTGGTCTTTTCCTTATAAATCTTATACTTCCACAAAATAAAAGTAAAAATTAAGTGTTACATCTAGATTTATTCTTATTTTCTCATATTAGGAAATATGTAAATGTATATAATAAAATTTAGGGTCGCCTAAAAAACGACAAGGTCTTTAGAAAATGAGGTTGATGAAGTTTATTTAAGATACGATTGATGGAGTAACACAATGGTCTATCTTTAAACCTTAAATAAAATAAATAAATATCCCTTACAAACCATGAAGGTCCATGGGAGCAAGTGAAGTAGCGTTCACAAGTTTCATTGACCACTAACGAGCATGGGATTGTGTGGTTAGCACAATGCCCAGGGGCCTTGCCAGTACCGCGGCTCAAACTCGCGACTCGAGTTCTTGCAGCGGCTCAGTAGTCCAGCTCGCTACAACTTTGACCACCGCGCCCCTTTCTTTAACCCTTATGATGTGAGTATGTTTGAAAAACGTGTCTATTCATACAGCCGCTGCGAAACGAGTAATCATTAATTTGAAAGGTCCCCTTTTGTTTTTAATTTCTTCTTATCGTTGGTGGTATATGCTCATAGTACAAGCGATGTAGAACTGAAAACCATCATCATTAAATCCTTTACAATAACTTGTGGTGTCTGAGCCCATGCTTGCTTGCGTGCCGAAAAACATTGGGATCGATTTTTAACCCACTTCCTCCTAAGATAACAAGCTCAAATTTTGCAGACTTGTGCCGATGATAAACATTATGAATTATTGAATTTTTAAATTATTTTTATTTATCTCTATGTATAATGTTAATTTTTGAGATAGAGTGTTGTGGTGCGCCATAAGGTGCCTATAATATTGACAATACTTTCTAAAAATATATTCACGATCGGTGCGCGTTACATTAAACATTTTTTACGAGACATAACTAGAATTTTGTATTTTCTGATTGTTTTGCCCTGCGTATTATAATAAACATCCTTATAGTTATGACTCGTATATAAAAGATTTATAGTCAAAAACCTGTTTTTTACGGGTGTTTTTAATTTTTATTTGATCATTAAAGAATAAAATTAACTTTTTCAAAATTTACCTTGCAATGGACTTAATAAAAAATAAAAATTAATAAATAAAAAAAAAAAAACTTCCAAGAAAGAAGGTCAAAAATGGCATTTATAAATATTTCGTTTTATTCTCGACGAAGTAGGCTACTAAATTACATGTAGACTCTACGTGTTCAAAAAGTTCAAGAAATTAGAAAATTAAAAATAAAAATCAAGCATTGGTGCACATTAGGCATGTTTCTGTTATTTTAAATTTCCCTTTCTTTAACAAATATCGGCAAATGTGTCTTTCATTTAACATAGTCTTTGTTTCATCAATACAATATAGGCCGCACCCAATGCGTTTAGGTGCTCCGGAGAAAAGAGGAGCCGAAGCCGTTTAACCTCGGCATCAGACGCGATTATTAAATTTTGAATTAAACTTTCACCAACTCTCCAAATTATCGCGACCAGTCGGAGCTTTGAACAAATGTATGTCTAACGAGTCTTCTAAAACAACAGACTGAACAAAAACGCAAACAAACACTGAGACAAACAAAGTTGAACCAATCAAAACGCCAGCTGTATATAGGGTGACAGACGCCCAGCGCCCCCTATCAACAGACGATAACACCCCGATCGCCCTGTCGATGGAGCCGTCACTGATACGGCTAAACGTATGATCGTCTGCCATAATCTTGTATCATCTGTGAGTTTATCGGTGGTGATGAAAAGATAATCTGTGTCACCTGTGACATGGTGTGACTAGGGGAAAAAAACCTGTGAGGCTGAAGTCTTGTAGTAAGGGACAAGACATTTTAAGTATTGTTGTCTTTTCACTCACCAACAATGATCAGAGAGTTGAACAGAGATGAGTGGGGCCACGTCACGTGACGCGACCACAACGGGCACCATCGTGTTGGTTTGGGAAAATTCTTCTATTGTGCACGAGCATGCTAATTAATTTCATTATTAATGAAACGAGAGGGGCTTAGGGGAATTTAATTTTAGGTTGGGTAAAAAAACAAACTAACAAACCTGATATTTTATAAACAAACGTCTCTCTATCCACTCTATACTACAGAAACTACAATTTTAAGCTTTAAAAAACATTTCCCTTGTTTTTATGCGGAATTATTTTCATTCCATGTTAAGCATTAATTTTGATGTTTTGTGGGATTTTTTAATTTTAAAAATAATTAATCATTCTAATGTTAATGATATTATTAATTTGTTTCTATCAAAAGATCACAACACTTAAAATTGCCAGCAACCCGTTTGCAAAAGGTTTCCGAGAATCTGGCAAGACCAGGTATGTTGCATCTTTTGGTGTATTGCTTATAGGGAAGTTGTTTGTGGTTGTTTTTTGTTTTTTAAAATTAATATTATGAATAGTTTGTGGGTGTACTTTTTATTGTGATGTCAGTTGATTAGCTATTCTGACTTTCAGCCACCAATAATTAAAGTAACTTGGAATAAAACTCAATAAAAACTGAAGAGTTCGATCAATACCATGGTATGGTATCCAATAAATTAATTTCAATTGTCATGCCCAACTATTGTAAAGTAAATGTGCATTCCAAAAAATTTATAGATTTTGTCTTCAACTAGTTTTTCTCTCATTTCCTGAACAGGGTACCATATGAAGCAATCATGGGCAGTTACCCAAATATCATTTCCTTCAACACGGGAGTGACTTATCTCCCTGGATTGCCACTTTTGTCAGGGATGTACCCCAGTAGAGGCTCAAACACAAGAAAACGATGCTACAGCGAAAGCGTCTACGATGACACCCTTGAAATGGGTCAGTTCTTCTCTAATTAATCAAACAGTAAACATTTTATCAATTTCGCATGTTTAAATGTTAAAGTTTGAACAGAAACAATGTTATAAGGAGGCATTAATGCTAGATTATCGATAAATTGAATTTCGTTTAAATGATGAAAAGTAGCTAAAATAATTGAATAAATAATATTGTAACCTTAATTTTAGAAGTAATTAAGAATGCCAAAAGCAATATAAAAGAAATAACAAAAAGGGAAAGATTAACATAATATGAATGTTACTTAAGCTAGCAGGCATTTTATTAAGGATGCGGAAATTAAAGATTAATTTCTCGATTAACCTTGAAAAAATTTAACGATTAAATTATTTTTAAAGAAAAATCGACCCATCACAAATTATTGGAAGTCAAAAAGTAAAAAAAAAGTTATAAAAAAGAGTGGTCGATAAATAATATATTTCCTGACGATTACACGAACGTTTTGGCTTTAAAGTTATTAAGCAAATGGCAGTAATGGAGTCTGACTCAGAGACAGCAAATGATGACAGCTCTTCTGATAAATTACTGCGTTACAAAAAAGAAGATGAAAGTTCCTGAAACTTTTAAGCATCTAAAAACGTGGAAACTTAATGAACACCGATATCCGACAATGCCATTCCTTGCCAAGACCGTTTCGTGCATACCAGTTACCTCAGTTCCATGTGAATGATTGTTCAGCTCGGCTGGTTGTATTGTCAATTATAACCACTCATCACTTTAACCAAATAATGTTACCACACTTGTTTGTTTGTTTGTTTGTTTGTTTGTTTGTTTTTTTTTTTTTGTTGTTTTTTTTAAAGTTGGTTAAAAGATGACATATAAAGGAGACATGCCAGTGTATTTAGATTTTCACCAAGAACGTTTAATAAGTGTTACTTGTGACATTATAAATGTTACTTTTTGGCCTTAATAGAAATTAACGATTAATTAATGGTTATTTTTTCAAAAGTTAATGATAACATTTATATTATTCGTTAACAGCCCTAATTTTTATGCAAGAACATCGTCATCATTATAAGTCCTGACTGTTGCGGTTATTGGGGGGGGGGGGGGTGGAGAGCGTGGACACATTAACAGACAAGGATCTCCACATTTTCCTATCTGGAGCAACGGCAAATAATTCATTCAATCGTATCCTTGTCCATTCCTTTATGTTGTCAAGCCAGCTTTTTTGCAGTCGACCCCTTCGCCGGCCCCCTTCTACAGCACCTTGAAGGATGATTTTTTTTTTCAGGGTATAATTGTCTCAGGACATGACCAAACCATGCCATCTTGCGTCTCTTAATTATATATACTTTTTAATGGTTTCTTGACGTACCGAAATAGAGTTTACTTTGTCCCAGACAAACTCATTGGACTTGTGTTCTAAATAAGAGATCTGGAGAATTTTCCTCATGCACGATAAATAACTCGTTAAATGATTTTGAAATACATTTTTCAATTAATATAAACTTCTTATTTTTCTTCCTTATTTTTTCAGAAAAGAAATCTCAAATCTTGAAAATGGAGGCACATAAATCTATGTCTTTTATATCAGAGACGCACCCGTCATCGCTAAATTATCAGAACCATCCAGCTATTTCTAGAACTTATAACTACACATCTTATGGTATTCCGGAGATGACAAGTCAGGTCGTCCAGGAGGTGTTAAGCCAACAGGGACTTTCCGCACCGGCTTCTTCCGAAGCTCTCACAAGGTCAGCGACAAGTTTCGGACACTCCTTCTTCGCCTTCAGTAAGCGTTCATCTGACATAGTTGATTCTAACCCAAAGACTGGTCAAACAATCTCCCAGCAAGAACCGCTGCAGTTTCTAAAGATAAAGCCTCCTCCAGTTTCCCCGAGTCCGAGACAGGCTGCGGTATCTGGTTGGTCGCACAGACGTCACCCTGGCTCAGATGCGACTCTTTTATTTACTGATTTACAAAATGGTCGATTTGAAAGGAACGCACACGAGATTTCGTCCAGCCACCAAGGCGAGGACAAAAATGACTTAACTCGTGATCAAACACACTTTCGGTCACGTAGCGTGACTTTGGGCAGGTCCTCCTCAGCTTTGCCGTCAAGTCCACGCTGCAAGACTGAACCCTCCAGGACCATCGACGATATTATAGACGGAAGTGACATCATAAATCGTGGCACTTTCACGGTGGATCCCACTCTGTGGTCCAATAGTTTCAGCCCATTTCAGCCTTTACATAAATTACCATAATTATCATATGTACATAACACACTGCACAAAAACGGAAGTATACAACACGATGAATAGTTATTATGATCGTCGCGTCAATTTTAAGAGTTTTAGATGTCGGAATGACATATTCCAAAAGAACTTCTTGATTTACAGCATAGTCTGACAAAAAATTAGTTGTGACAACAACATACTGCAAGATCAAAGTTGACATCATTGGTTAAATATTTGCAGGAGCAGGGTCGGCTTTAGGCGAAGTGATAACTAGGCAGCCACTTAGTCTCATCATTAGTTGGGACCTCGCACAAGAATCTTTCCATATTTATTATTTTATTTCTCTATTACAATTACACCCAATTCACTTCGCCTAGGGCCTCAAAATCCCCTTAGGCCGGCCGTGGCAAAAGGTGCGTTTTACGGTTCATGATTGTTATTTGAAGAAAGTGCTGAACTATTTGGACACAAGTAATTAAGTTTGGCATTGCTAATGTCAATCCAAATGATGCATCGTGCTTTTATAGTTCAGAGTGCAGAAGTTAAATTCTTAGCATAAAGAAGAGAAAAGACACGAATTTTTTTTAAAGAATAAATGTTTTTTTCAAATGTTAAGGCGTTTTTTGTTTCATATATGGCATTTTCCAACGTTCTCTTGGCATGCTAGGAGCATAGAGAAATTGAACAAATGTTGAAATGTTTCAGAGAAGTAAAACATACAAGATCTCATATTTTGATTAAATTTGTGTCTCTAATCAGATTTCAATGCACAATGAAATTGAATGAATATGTCTTAGTTTTAAAAAATAATTTGGTACAAATTCTGAAAATATATTTAAAGCAGCGACACCAAATATTAAAAGACCTTATTTACATAACAATGACAAAAATAGAGAACTATAAATAAATTAATTACAAAAAAAAACAACAACAAAAACAACCTGAAATGCATAGCCTATATTTTTTAACTTTTGACGACCATCATCAAATATTTGAAATGAACCTTTTCCGCTTGCAGAGTCGCGACAGTTAAGTAAATCTACATTTGTCTGTCAGACAGTTTGTCCTATATGCATTGCTACTCTATTCATTCGATCGCCATGAAATTCGTAAATTGTTTTGTACAATTCCGCTAAGGTTTTGCACAATTTGTTTTTTAAAAAATAATAATCATTCATTTGGCAAATGAGGCCAAAATGTCGTTTTTTTTTTCTTCCAAATTTGCAATATCAAAAATTATCTTTGAGATTGGCTACCGGATGCATGGCTCTTGACCAATGTTCCCTTTACGCTGCGCGGCTGGGCGCCCAGCCGCGCAGATATCAAATTGACGACGCCCAGCTGTTTTGGATTTTTTTTGTATGTCCCATAACCTCGTGGTCTTAGGGGGTTCTAATGTTTCCCATTTCTCGGGGCTTGATAGACCTTGGTGGCGCCCATCTCCCCTCCAGGTCAGCGGATAAACTTTTAGCGAAAGTCATTCATCAATATTTTTGTTTTGGCCTTATAAACGTAGGCTTATGAGGCGTGCGCACTATTGACTTACAGGATTAATGCGCAGCAAATTTTGTAAAATATTGCACAAAATATTGATGTGCAGCTTTGAAAAAGATATTTTTTACTTTGCACATGGGCCACGTTTGTCGTGAGCTAAGTATATATTTATACACATAACTTGGTTGACCATCTTAAAATACTATAGGGCTTAAACTAACAATATGAAATGGGAACTCTTGGGGGTAATACTGAATCATTGTGGGCATAAAGAATTCCCTAAAGTCCGCTCCTTTGGGGCGACATTAATATTAACATAAAATTTATAATTTTTATTTTTAGGTATCCGTTTGAACCGGTCCGTTTTTTAAAAAAGTTTAACCCGCCTTCAAAAAAACGAACTGATCCTTTGATTATATTTTATTTTAATAATTTAATACATGCAAATTAAACATTGACAATTAGTGATCACTATTAAATTCCTTGTTTAGAAAAAAAAATATTTTTAAAATGTATTTTTAAAAAATCACTCAATTTACTGATGGGCAATCCTTAAGACAGAGGTCGTCGAACAGGGGTAAATTACCCCATCTGGGGTCAAAAAGGAATTCTTGGGGATAATGCAGACTCATAATAATCTTAATCCTCATGATTTGACTGTATAAAGTATAAAGTATACTTTCTGTGACATTTAAAATTAATGCCTTAAAAACTGAGCTAAGAAGAAAAGTTGTTTTGTTCTTACTGGAATTGCGATGTCAAGAATTGCATTCAATAAAGTTAATTAATACTATAATACTTTGACTAACTTTAAATAGGCATATTTATCATTAAATCTCGAATGGACAAGGGCGTTAGACCAAAAACTTATCAAACAATTATATCAAACTTAAACGTGTATCTTTTTATCAAATAGATTCCTGCCCCCCCCCCCACCAGCAAAATATATATATTTTAAAAAAATAATGTATAAATAATGTAAAATAAATAAATAAATGAATATTTCAAGTCGTTTTGACTTAAAATATCTTCACATAATACCAGTTGCATTTGTTTGTGTGTGTGTGTGGGGGGGGGGGGGNCTTACACTATTCCCTCAGATCCCCGACTCACGTGCGAATGTGGGGTGGACCTCGAGCCTAAGGGGGGACGCAGAAATAAACTTGAATATTGTTGGATGACGGTAAAAAAAAAAGTTTGCTGACTCCTTTCGCAAGACAACCAAACGGAGCGGTGGATACATCACACATGCTGTGATGTCAACATCAAACGACGCTGGGCAACTATTTCATACGTTCTCTTGTGGGTTCTGAAATTTAAGTACATGTATTATAATAAGATTTACTTTTGATTTCCGGATAACTGACGCCAACCAGAGTCACATGGCATACGGGCCGTCCATAAATGACGTCACGCAATTTTGGCCAATTTTTTACCCCCTCCACCCCCCTCGTCACGCGTCGTCACAAAATCGTAGACCCCCCTCCCGGTCTAATAATACGTCACAAATCTTTGACCCCCTCTCCACCATCCACAAAAAAAAAAAAAAAAAAAAAAAACAACAACAACGAAAAAAAAACAACGAAAAACAACAACCTTATTTTCTATTTGAAATTAAGTGTGTTTCAAATCACTTTTTTGTCATAATTTAAGTATTTATTTAGCGTAGGTCTACATTGTATTATCGCAACACGAGTGAAGCTATGTAAATCGACATTAAATAAATTGTAAGCCAGTGCTTCTCAAACTTTTTCGTATTAGACGACCAGAAGGATTTTTTTCTTTTCACCAGATACCATTGCATTCTTTTCCCGCTTTGACGTGATTTTCTCTGTACTGATTTGATAGCAAAATGAGCCCCTACATGGCTTAAAGCCATAAGATTAAATATGAATTAGGCTTTTTTTATATATTATATTTTTTTAAAACAATGTTTAGTTGCCAAGGCATAGCAAGACAGCTAACGAACAATGCAGCGGTATTGTCATTTGATGTGATTAACCTTCGCGATTAAGCTCGCGAATGTGACTATTGATATTGCAAGGATTATTGCATTGTTGACAAACCTAGAATATATAGATGCAAGACAATTCCTCAAATCGATTTCGATCTTATAATGACAGTTTTTAAGCGAAGTATATGCACATCAAAGGCATTTGATCTAAAATTACCACATTGATATCACATCTCATGTTTTCTAAAAATTATTAGGTATGCGCTGGAAGAGAATATGGCGAGTACTGTACGAACCCCACATTGTGCAGGAAAGTAGGGTCTCATCTTGTGCGTCGCAAAATACAGTAACTCCCGCAAGTTGAAGACTGAAAAATACTATGACATTAATAAAAATATCCAACATTATCATAACTTTTTACTCCGAAGTTCAAAATTTTGTTTTTTGTTTGTTTGTTTTGTTTGGTTTTTTCCCCAGGATTTTACGTACGTCACACAAGAGTTGCAAAAGATAATGTCACCAATGGACGAGGCGTGTTTAAATTTTTGCATTCTCTTGTGGAGTTTTTAAACTAATGAAAAATACATTCCTACCGCTATCGGGCGGTTTAACCGAGGTTTAGCTGAAAAGAGGTAAATAATATCGTTATATAAGGGGAACTCTTGGGGTAATGATAAATCATTGTGGGCATATAAAATTCGCTAGAATCCGCTCCTTTTGGGGTATCAATAATATTAACGTTAACATTTATACTTTTAATTTTGAGGTATCCTATTGAACTGGTCCGTTTTTTTTTAACGCCTAACAGGCCTAAAAAATTGAATTAAATGGAAAAGACGTAAACAAGGTCAGGCTAACCCTTACCTTGTTTACGTCTTTTCCATTTAATTTTTTATAAGCCTGATTGCAGTCCTACCCCTCATTTTGTTTACAACTTAAAAAATGAACTGTGTTAACCTCCTTCGAGAATATTTCTTTTTAATACATACAAATTAAAATATTGACTAGTAATCATCACTGTTAACTTCTTTGTTTAGGAAAACAAGATATTAAAATTTTAAATTAAAAATGTATTTTTACAGAAATCCTTCATTTAACTTACGGGTTCGCCGAACAGTAGTAAATTACCTCATCTGGGGTCAAAAGGGAATTCTTGGGAGTAATGCAGACTCATTTGGGACATATAAAATCCACTACATTCCACTAGATATATTAAAATACGTCATGTGTACGTGTACGATTGGAACATGTGCCCACTGTTGAACAGGTTCCTTCCAGAAAACTTTTTTTAAAAAAAAATTTGACAATTATGTAGATTTCTTTCTTACGTACTATACAAAGATACC
Source organism: Radix auricularia (assembly GCA_002072015.1). Lineage (NCBI taxonomy): Eukaryota > Metazoa > Mollusca > Gastropoda > Lymnaeidae > Radix > Radix auricularia. Next base: position 777,060 of record MUZC01000014.1, on the reverse strand, counting down.
TAAATCCACCCTACTTTCATTTATATTGACACGGGTGACAATAATCTTAATCCTCATGACTGGACTGTATTAAGTATCCTTTCTGGGACATTCAAAGTTAATGCCTTAAAAACAGAGTTAAGAAAAGCTGTTTTGTGCTTACTCGAATTGTGAAGTCAAGAATTGCATTCAACAAAGTTAATGAACATTGACTAATTTTAAATGGGCCCTGGGCACATTTATCATTATATCTTGAATGGATAGGGGCGTAAGACCAACAAAATCAAACAATTATACCAAAATTAAAACGTTTATAACTTAATCAAAGGATAGTCCGTGTCATTTTGACATAAATATCTTCACATAATCCTATGCAGATCATTTTTAGACACTTGCCATGCTTCCAAAATTCACCAGTTGCATTTTCGAGGGTTTGTGGAGGGGGTGGGAGTAACGCACACATTAACGTGTATACTTTATAGTAACGCGCAAAAAAGTTCGCCGACTCCTGCCGTAAAGGAACCAAACCGATCGGAAGTTACATCATAAATGCTTTGATGTCAACATCAAACGACACAGGGTAACAAGTTCATACGTTATCTTGTGGGTTCTCAATTTTAACGATTATAAATAGATTTAATTTTCATTTCTTGATAACTTACGCCAACAGGCGTCTGTTGGTCTACTAAAGGGCACTTTGAGAAGCATTAAAAAGTTATTTAATAAATTGTAAGCGAACAAATACTTAAATGGAAGTTTTATTTTAAGTTACACTTTTGATGTGACGTCACATTTCTTCAACACCCTACCTACCCTCGTCACGCATTGTCACAAAAGTGTGACCCCCCTCCCCCAAGGCAGCGTGACGTCATTTATGGATGACCCCTAAATGAAAGCAAATAAACTTGTTTTATTTTTTTAAGCTTCAGGAAAGGTGCCAAATGATGGTTTGGTCCTCACCCACCCTGCTCCTCACTTGATTCGCCCCAGCCATAAAAAAACAACATTAGAATAAGCACTTGTGTTCTTTTGTTTTTGCCAGATCATTTTGAATATTATTCGAAGTATGATGGGCGGATTTCTTTTTAGTTGGAGACTTTATTATACAGCTAGGAAAGAATTTGTTTATTTTTTTTAAAACGTGTAAATCAGCCAGGGGGGAGATTCTCTATAGGGGATGATTTATTTTGTGACACCGGTCTTAAAATATAACAAAATAAGCTACTTCCTGTTTACATTGACCACGTTCTGAAACGTGAAAATCTTGCTTTATTATTATTTTCACTAAGTCTGAATTATATACTGATATTTAATTAACTTATTATTCACCACTCTTCACTACTTAGTCAGAACATAGACTTCTTACATAAACGATTTTAAAAAAAGAAACTGAAAGATGAAGTCCAAAATGCAGAAGTTCTCAATGGTGAAAAAAAAGCCAGCACTAGCAAAGAGATCAAAAGATTTCAAAAAAATTCAAGAAAAGCGGCATAAAAAGCGAAAAACAGATGAACCAGAAATAGAGGCTTTGAATGCAAGACTTTGGCCATCTTTTGATCAACCCAAAGAGGTATTATAAACGAAAAAAAAAGTTTCCTTGTATAGAAAGATGGTTTAATCCGACTTACTTAGCTTTAACCTTAAGTGACTTAACCATACTTAACGTTCCCACTCAACATGGTCGCCATCTTTGTTGATATGCTGCGTACCAAAGAAATTGGAAAATACAACTATTAAAATACTAAACCTACCCCTAACCCTAAATTCACAATTATAACTAACCCTAAATTTACAAATAAAAATTCTAAACCTAAAAAACAACAAAGTGTCTGCTGCTACAACAAAGTAAGTAAACAGCAGACAACCCGGCGGGATGTTGCTGGTGCTACGACATGTCATAACGCCAGCAACATCCCGCCGGATCTTCTGCTGTTACGACATGTCGTAAACAATTTGCTGTATTTCAATTATGCTAATACTCATACTTTAAAACTAAACTATAGTTAGTTCACATAATAAAATATCATGATTACTAGGTAAAGGTACAGGTAAGCTTATTAATGAATTTTAAAGGTTTAAAGAAAAATCTAGATTGATCCATTTAAAGAAAAATTTTTAAAAATTAAAAAAATTATAGTTTCACAACAGCTTTGCTAGACGAAGTGATAGTCCGGTTAGTTTGAAAATGATATGACACTATTGATTGCGGGATCGAATTGCCGTCATATAATTTTTGTTAATCTTATTCTGAAAAGTAGATACGTTGAATAAATATTTTTAAATATATTTAGATTTTAGACTAGTTGTAACACTAGCCAAGCAAAAGTGTATTGGCTAGTATGTCTTAACACTAGTCAAGCAAAAGTGTATTGGCTAGTGTTACGACCTGTCATAACACTAGCAACATCTTGTCGGGTTGTCTGCTGCTACGACAGTAGTAAAAATGTGGTATATGCTTACTTACAGTTACGACAAAAGCCGTATTTTAATTATGCTAATACTAATATTTTTGTTCTTTTGATTCGCGAGTTGACACTCAGTTGATCGGCATCACCAACAAAAAAAGGTGAGGCGTGAGTTTTTTAAAAAACTGACTATAAACCATCCCTATTACTTAATTGTTTGGAAGATGTTTTTAAAAAAATTCTCTGAAATGAAGGCATCGCGAAAAAGTGCTGAACGCAAGCGGGGGAAGCAGGTTTTATGTCATTGTCAGACGAAGGAGGCAAAAACTTCATGAACCTCTCACTGGTTCTTAAAATATAAGTATAAGGGAAATACCAACCGGTGGTTAACTGGTATTTCTTTGAATGGTAAAACGGTCCTTAAAAAAACGAGCGGTCTTAACATCCTTAGTCCAAACCCCAATAGACTAAGACATGTCGCAACGCTAGCAACATCTGAATTGTCTGCTGCTACGACAATCTTGTCGTAATGCTAGCAACATCCAAAAACTAAAGGAAGAGAACGCAGAATTTATTGCTATATAACCCATTTGGGAATGTATAATCGGATTCAGCCAGAAAGACTACTAATATTTATAGTACTATACCGCCATATTATACAACAAGGGTTCATTCATATTCATACGCTTACATTCTTTTTGACCATCAATTATGAAATATACTATGTCCAATGTTCCTTTTTAAATGCGCGGCTGCACAGTTATGTGTCTGATGCCACGCAGCAGTTTAAAATTGCTGCACAGCAAATTTTTATTATTATAATAGTGAGTTTAAATGTTTGAAATTTTGGAATAAATGGATGCTACACAACTTTGCAGATGAGTTTCTTTTATTTTGCACAGGGATGAACAAATCTTATAGGGAACACTGGCAATGACATAGATAATTTGAGTAAAACTAGGACTTTGAAATGCTGTGATTTTTGTAATTTTGTGAGATTTTACCTGGGTAGAGATCATGCCGTGGAACTATGACTATGACACAGTTATGGCTAGTCCTTTATTCTCTGCATCAGCAAGTACACGCCCAGCTTCAAAGCTATTAGGTGATCATCCGCTGAATGCAACAAGTAGATATATGCACTTGTTTTATTACCAGCTAGCTGTCAACAATGACGATGTTGACACATTTTTGTGGCTTAGTATCAGATTTTAGTCAAACATCATCAGATTGCTGTTTTGTGTTCATGTATGTACCCTGTATCTGGATCAACATACAGCTAAATACACCAGCGCTACTAGTAACTCAACATTGCCCAACATCAGTGCACAAATTTTTATTTAAAAAAACTAGCACTGACCAATGGATAAGTCTACTCAGCATTTTAAAATGAATTTTATTACTAACATTTCTTGACTTATTCATAAGTCTGTAATCATGACTCGGGCTCTTCTTTAAACAAACTCAATCCATAAAATTGACAAGATTGATTTCTTTACGAGGTTTTTCCCCCAGTATTTCTTGCACAGTCCTAAATATTATTTATAAACAATTCATTACGGTCATGCCTAACATACAGTATCTTAAGACACACTTTTTTGTTAGAAAAATTGGCTACATAATTCAGATTTATCTCATACTCAAAATCAATATGTTAAAAATTAAAATTTTGTTTTTAAAAAAATTGCTTGAAAATTTAGGTGCATCTCATAGTTCATAGTGGTTAAAAAGAAAAAAAGAAAATTGGACTTAAATTTTGTTTCATCAATCAAATAGTTTTTATTTTTTTATGTCATAATTGAAATTATGATTTATGATCATATTAATTTAGAATAACTTCATTTTTCAGAATATTGAACCAGCAGATATCAAAGCATTTACTGATCTTCCAATATCAAAGAAAACTCTGGAAGGTAAGTTTAGCACAACACACTCCGTCATGGAACCATCTTTTTTTTATTTAAATTTTTTTTCATTTGTGAAAATTTCAAGCTGTTCATTATTTAAATTGTTGCCTTTTATAAATTGCAGGACTCAAAGCAAATAATTTTACGAAGCCAACCGATATTCAGCGGGAATCTTTGATGTTTGGACTTAAAGGTCATGATATTTTGGGAGCTGCTAAAACAGGATCAGGAAAAACTCTTGCTTTTCTAATACCAGTGCGTTTAAGTTATCAGCTTTGTTTTCATGTTGCTTAATTCCTTAGAAAACTTCTCTGGAAATGGGAATCACAAAAACAGATAAAAATATTCTTGACAAGTAGAACAATTTAGGTGAGGAAAATAACTTTCCATTTTTATTTTAAAGATTAAATTCTTTGAGATTATGCCATTAACATTTTCACATGTTTTGTTTTCAGATCTTGGAAACTCTGTTTAAGCAGCGCTTCACTCCAAGCTTTGGGATGGCGGCCTTAGTTATTTCTCCCACCAGAGAACTTGCATATCAATCATTTGATGTACTTAAGAAAATAGGAAAGCATCATGAACTGTCATTTGGCCTGGTCACTGGAGGAATGGTAAACTTTTTAATAAATCATAATTCTTGTCTGTAAAGGTTATTGCTTTAAAGTGGGTGACATATTTGTTAAAGACCAAAGGGATAATTGTTTATACAGGGAGTCTTCAAGTTACGATATTAATCTGTTCTTAAGAAACATCGTAACACTAATTTCAGTGTAAGTCGGAACATTATATATATATATATGTGTGTGTGTAAAGTACTGTGCGTACAGATGTTACAGTCAATGAAATAAAACAAAAGGTTTGAAAACAGACAAAACACGACAGAGAGAGAGATGGTGTAAACAACCGAAATGGCATATGTACTGAGCGTCTCCCTCACCCTACTATCACAACAAAATGCATTGTTTCCGCCGCGCACCCAAAACTCAATAGAAGGTAATGACATAAAAAAAATTTAAAAAAAGAGAAAACACTTTGTTACCCCATGGAAAAAAAAAGATTAAAGAAAAAAAAAATTAAAAAGGAAAAATAAACACATAATATAATTTTTGAATAAATTTTATGGGGGCGCAATTTTAACCATGTAACAGCGTAAGTTGGGACCTTCGTAACCCAAGGACTCCCTGTATTTAACATTTTATGTTATTTTCAAAAATTTTAAGTTGTGCACTGTTTACTAAATGAAAAGTTTGTTTTCAATGTTTTTATTTCTTACAGAGTTTGAAAGAAGAAGCCAAGAAAATGAACAGTACAAATGTTGTTATATGCACACCTGGTCGATTATTGCAGCATTTTGAGCAAACCCCAAATTTTACTGCGGATGAACTTAAAATTCTAGGTAATTTAATACAGTTTTAATTCTGTTATAAAATGTGTAAATATATATTATTACTCGTTCAAAAATTATTCCATTTTAATGTATTAAAAGAACTTATATTAAAAATTTGTTTTCCATTTCAACAAGACAAAACTGCCATGGCACCACTGCTGTGTAATTGCAGCTTAGTTATAAGCTTCTCTATATGCTAATTTTGATTGTCAAAGTTAAAATCATGACATGTCATCTAAACATGATTTTATTTGTGTGTTTAACTCAATAGATTTTTTTTAAAAAAAAGTTTGAAGTTTTTGACCTAAAAATTTTTATGAAATATTTCACCCCCAGTATTGGATGAAGCTGATAAAATCCTACACATGGGCTTTGCAAACACAATGAACGCAATAATTGAAGCTCTGCCCAAGCAGAGACAAACACTCTTGTTCTCTGCTACTCAAACTAAGTAAGTTGTTTCATTTCTACATTGAATTAGTTGTTTTAATCCAATTGATCGTACAGTTGAAAAAATGGTTTTAAAAAAATGTCCAAATTTTTTTACAGCATGATTTTGTTGACTTGTTTAAAGGGACATTTTTTCATTACCTTCTATCAGGTCTGTGAAAGATTTAGCCAGACTCAGTCTAAAAAAGCCAATTTACGTATCAGTCCATGAAAAAGCTAAAGAGACAACACCAACAAGCCTCCAACAGGTAAGAGAAAGGATGTTGACATTTTAAAAAAAAATGAATTGTAAAGGAGAAGACTTGTAGATCAAAATTGGAATATAGCTGTGTGTAAAGTTTTCATCAATGGGTCTGTGCTTATTTTTATAATTAGGGTTCCTGAATATCCAGGGAATCTTCTGAAATTTCAAAGAAGCTTATATTACAAAATTTCTCCTTTCATGTCCTGAAGTATTTGATTTTTACTGAATGTGGAGTGAAACCAGATATCAGTTTCTTCCCCTCATACATAACAGATGCTCTTTCTATACATAAGATTATTGTATCCTACGCTTATCCATGGTTTACGACTAGTTTTGCATTATTCATAGAGTTTTGAATTTTGTTGGTGTGTTGGTTTTCATGGTTTGTTCAGGCAACCATTTCCATGCAAGAATCCAGGAGGATTTACATGTGTTTGTTCTTCTATATGGAACAAGACTGATTTATGATCTTTGATTTCTTTAAATTTCCAGTGATTTTATTTTTCCTATATCTTTATTTTAAATTATGCCCAGGGACCCCACAAAGTGATTAAACAAAATTATTGGAAACTAATTTTGCATTAAATTTATTTTTCATATCGACAGCGCTACATTGTCTGTGACATGCAAGACAAAATAAATACACTCTGGTCTTTTATCAAGAGCCACAAGCAAAAGAAAATCCTGGCCTTCTTGTCGTGCTGTAAACAGGTGATTACTGTAGGAGTTACGCTCCGATGCCGGCAGGAATGATTTTTATAATACTGTACTGCCAGAGCCATCCTCCTCTTCCCCAAATCCAAGCCCTAAACTGGGTGGTTTGCGAACAAGGGTAAATCATAATGAGCCCATATGGAGCAATAAGGGAAATTTTTGGTGGCAATGCAGATCAATGGGGGCTTATAAAATCTGCTAGAATCGGCTCCTTCGGGGGTAACATCAACATAAACTTGTATATTTAGGGGTAACGAGTACACATGACTAAACTCATAAACTTGTATATTTAAGGGTATCAGGTAAACCTGCCTAAACTCATAAACTTGTACATGTAAGGGTATCTGGTAAACCAGCCTAAACTCATAAACTTGTACATGTAAGGGTATCGGATAAACCTGCCTAAACTCATATAAACTTGTATATTTAGTAAGGTTGTTAAGACCGCTCGTTTTTGAGGACCGGCTAACCGTTCATAAGAGACCGGTTAATCGGTTAACCGCTCGTCCTTATATTCCTTATGTTTTGAGAACTAACAAGAGAATGTTGTCGCTTGGCGTCGTCTGATGACTAACAGGAAAACTGTCACTAAAAGAGCGAACTCAAATTTGTGGGCCGATTAATCGCCCGGTATCTTCGCTACGTCTTTCAAATACCTATCGTAATATAGGTACATGTACTTCACTAAGCGGCGTACTCCGATACGTTGTTTGAATGCCTGAAACAGACTATAAACCGGTGATCAGAAAATGCCGATAGGTCACGGGGTCATATGCTTTTATAGCTTTCTTTGTCGTTATAAGAAACTATAATTAATATAAATAGAAACAGCCTCGGCTTTGACCGTTGTTGACATCAAACGCGCACTGTGTTAGCTCTCGTACAGTTACAGTGCCTCGACAACTAAGCAAATTAAAATTTAAAAAAAAATTCATTCCTTAGCAGTAGCTAGTACTATTAGTTGTGAACTTGAGTGAAGCAAGGCTATAACGCGTCATGTACGCACGCTTACAGCTAGGAGACTGAAGGTTGAATGCCAACCTACTTGTCAGCTGGATCGTGTCATCGCTTTTACTCATTGTGACAAAGCGAGAGGGAGAGGCGCTTGTGTTGTTTTTTTCGCTACGTTTCCGCTATTTTTTTTTCTTATTTTTGTTACGCGGTCCTGAATAAAGATGACCGGTCCTAATATGAGGACCGGCTAACCGATTAACCGGCTAACCGATTAACCGGTTAACCGCTAACAACCCTAATATTTAGGGCTATCAGGTAAACCTCCTTGTATATTTAAGGCTATCAGGTAAACCCTGCTTAAAGTCATGTACTCTCTTTAAACCCTCCCCATCACATGTTCCCCTCAGCATCGTCACCGTTCTCATCCCTGCCCCACACCTTGTCCATCTGTTAATCAAGGTGGTTCCCTCTTCCCCCCTGTACTCCTTTGACTTGCCACCTTGTTCTCACTAAATACAACACAATATGCACTTATGGTCTTTCAAACAATTGAAGATTAGTTCAACATTGAAGATATTTTTTCAGACTCAATGGGAATCGTATCTAACACTTTTACAAAAGGAAATATTTTCAAAACCTTTATTAAATTGATCCAAACGTTAAATTCTCTATTCCATATTGAATGATAAAAAAGCGACAATATATTTTTATTTTTTGCTCTCTACAGACTCGCTACTTGTATCAGGTGCTAAAGAAGATGCACCCCGGCCTCACCATCTTATGTTTACATGGACACATGAAGCAGCACCAACGTATGGAGGTCTACAACAGCTTCTCCCGTAAACAACATGCTGTCTTACTAGCTACTGATGTAGCTGCTCGTGGTCTAGGTAGTTTGCATGCCATCTACATTTCAATTCTTCACTTCATGGCATCTACATTTCAATTCCTCACTTCATGGCATCTGCATTTCAATTCCTCACTTCATGCCATCTATATTTCAATGTCTCACTTCATGGCATCTATATTTCAATGTGTCACTTCATGGCATCTATATTTCAATGTCTCACGTCATGCCATCTATATTTCAATGTGTCACTTCATGCCATCTATATTTCAATGTGTCACTTCATAGCATCTATATTTTGATGTCTCACTTCATGCCATCTATATTTCAATGTCTCACGTCATGCCATCTATATTTCAATGTCTCACGTCATGCCATCTATATTTCAATGTCTCACGTCATGCCATCTATATTTCAATGTCTCACTTCATGCCATCTATATTTCAATGTCTCACTTTATTGCATCTATATTTAAATTACTCACGTCATGCCATCTATATTTCAATGTCTCACTTTATTGCATCTATATTTCGATGTCTCACTTTATTGCATCTATATTTCAATGTCTCACTTCATGCCATCTTTGTCTCCACCTATTTTATTAAATCCCTCCCCTCCACCTCCCTTTGTTTTACACCCTCCACTGTAATTCTCTTATTTCATGGCCTCTATTTCGCCTCTCTTGTTTCACCCCCTTCTTATTTCTACTTCTCTTGTTTCATGTCCTTTTCTCCATATTGTAGTTTAATTTCCTGCCCTTCTCCCCCCCCCCTTCTTTTTTCACAATTTTAAAAATCTTTATTACTCTAGGTTTTGTGATCTTTCCTTCACGTCCCCCCCCTCTTAATTCACACTTTTAAAAATCTTTATTGCTCTAGTTTTGTGATCTTTCCTTCACTTCTCAATCTCATGCCCCATGAGAAGATGGTTTAGACTTGCTTTAAATAGCCACATAAATTGTTACAGATTTTCCTGCAGTGAACTGGGTTATTCAGGTGGATAAGCCAGAAAATGTGGATACGTACATCCACAGAGTGGGACGTACTGCAAGGTGAGTATACTATTTATAAATGCGCACCAATAAAGCCATAACTAGATGCTCCAACTTGAAATGATAAACTTCATCTTAGTGCCTTATAGTGACTGCTTGTTCAGGGGGAAAATGTTAAAACAAACACTAGGTAAGGGAAAGCTTGAAAATTAAAAAGAAAACAACATGTACATCACTTTGCAGTTCTAAGATACTTTTTTCTTGTTGACATTATCCCCCCTCCCCCCTTTGATAAAAAAGCTTGGCTCGTTCACTGTTCAATGTTTCCTCTCTTTGTTTTTATTCACTTCACCTTAAAAAACTGACAGCACATGAATTACAATCAATTTATATATTTCTTTTTGATAAGTTGTGCAAAAAAATTTTTATTTGGCCAGATATGAAAAAGTTGGTGAAGCATTGCTCTTGTTGCTACCCTCAGAAGAGAAGAAAATTGTGGAAGATCTTTTGAAAAGAAAAATACCAATAGTCAAACTTAAGTAAGTGAATCATGTAATTGATGATGATGTGTTCTTGTATAGTAGTTTCCACTCTAGCATGCTCAATGGGCTCTGATGTTCAAGACTCTTTTTAAAGAAAAATGTCTTCAGATGTTTTTATGTCACCCACTACATTACATTCTCTCAAATACTGGTGAAGGCTATTCCATAATTCAAAATTAAAGAGAACACTCTGGGGTACATATTTCTGTGTCAATCTACACTGAGAACTTTCAGAATCACTGTAGGGAGGATACATGTTTTAAAATTGGTTCTTTTTTTATGCTGGATTTTGTGATTGATTTGTTCAGCAACTGAAAGTCACTGGACAGCCTTAATATTGCACTATGTTTTTTTCACCTGGATAAGTCTAAAAATGTATTCATCTTGTATATTGATACAACTGAGATTCATTGGCCTTAAGGTTATTTAATTTAAAAGTTATGTACAGTAATCTCAGAATTGATATGATTGCGTGTTAACTATTTTTGTTTTTTTTAGAGTTAATAAGAAACGCATGTTTGATGTCACCAAAAAGCTAGAAAGTTTGTGTGCAGCCGATAAAGATCTTAAAGACAATGCCCAGAAGGTAAGGATGAGTAGTAATCTACATTAACTTCATTTAAACATTTTTAAATTACTATGTTTCTGTTGTTTGTTTTTTTACTCTGATTATTAAAAAAATACATGTTTAACTTATATTGACCTATAAGGTTTTTCTAAAAGCCTATCCCTCAGTCCCCAAATGGATTTCAAATATATATTGCAATGAATAGAGTTATGAATTTTTTAAAATTGCTTAAAATGTATTTATTGTCATACTGACTTCATCTTTTAGGATAAGCTTATAAAATGGTTATTTCATGTACACAAAAAACTATCTTGAATTTAATACTATTTTTACCTGTAGTTTAGTACTATTTTTTGGATGAAAAGTTTTGCAAAACCACATCCTCCAAAAACTGGTAAAAACTACCACAAAACTTTGCAAAATGAGCAAAAGCACTAGCGGAAAGTAAACATTGACTTTCCCGGAAGTCAACTAAATCTTCTCTCATGCTATGAAGAGTTTTTACTTTGTATGATTTCATTAATAAAGAGAGCGCTATTAAGGCATGCCTTACCGCTCTTCAGGATTGGAGACGAGATGCGCATTACCGTGCTTAAGATCATTATAAGTAAATTTAATGATTGATTTCAATGTTACTTTATGTCTAAAAATGAATGTAGGACTAATGTTGTTTTTCTCACACAGGCTTTCATATCTGTGATGAAAACCCTTTATGTGCTTGATAAATCAAGTTTTCAAAGCGTTGACTTGGAGGCATTTGCTGCGTGAGTAGAGAAGGGATACTTTTTAAAATTAATTGTCTCAATTCCATGTAACTACATCTTTACAGACGAGATGGGTCGGGGTAAAGAAAAACCTGAAAAAGGGTGACTCACATAAAGTGAATTCAATGGCCAACACTGAGATGGAACAACTTAGCTTGTATAGGGTTCTTCATTTTCAAAACCAGAAAACGTCATAGCTCATTTCGTAATGTTCTTTTTTTACATTACATTTTAGCGGAACAAAGTTTTGAGGCATAAATACAGCCAAATCACTATGTTCTCAAAATTGTTAGCTTAGTAAAATTACGTAATTGTTTTTTATTTTGCAAGTCCAATAAGCTGTCTTAAATTAACGAAGAATTAAAAATTAACTGATAAGATCAATCATTCTCAATATACCTCCATTCATGTATTGACTCGTATCTTTATTAATTTTTTAATGAATTTGTCGTTACAAAAGATAAATTTAGATATATTTCTATAAATAGATTTCCGCCATATTATGAACATCCCTATAGATAGCTAGATGATAGGAAATGAAAGCCATTTAAACCAAATTTGAAATGCATTTCCTTTCATTTGAATATTTATTCAAGCTAAGTTTTTCTTCATCTGTGTTAATGTTCTTGACCCCTTTGTGTGTTTAGTTTTACCTACATCCGATTTTATTCTGCTCCCTGTATAGTTCTTATTTTAAAAAATTTTCAGGAGATAAAAATATAATAAAACAATGGCAAATATCTTCCACTTAATGTTAACAGTGAGTTTCAAAATATTATGTCCCCTAGATCTCTAGGTTTAGTGCAAGCACCTAAGCTCCAATTCCTGGAAAAAAAGAAAAAAACAGAATCAACAACAGGAGCACCTTTAAAAGCATTAACAACAAACACACATGAAGATGATGAAAGCCGCGAAGGAGACGATGATGAAAGCAGTGATGAAGAAGAAAATAATGATTCCCAGTCTGAGTCAAGTAGTGATAGAGAAGGGGGTGCACAAAAATTGCAGAAGAATAAGGAAACACTCAAGTGAGTTGTGTGATGAATAGTTTTAAAAAAAAAAAAATTCATTGATATCAAATATGCGCTAAACAAAAAGAACTCAATGATTTGTTGTTTTTTTTGTTTTAAATTTAATAATTTAAAAATTACTTACTTAATGATATTCTTAAAATTTAAAATAATAAAATAGTATGAATCTTTATGAAAAATCAAACTGCATCTGCAACTAAAAATTATCTTCATTTTTTTCAGTTTTGGTGTAAACAGCGATGATGACAGTGACAATGACAATGACATTTACAATGTGGTGAAAGATGTCCAGCCAGGTGAAAATGAAGAGAGCTCTGAAAACAATGAGCAGGTCAGTCACCAGTAGATCTGGGTAGAGGTCTAACAATTTTCTGTTTTGGTGCCAAATGTTGCAGTTTGATCCCTTTTTGCCAAATGTCATTCATTACATTTGGTTTCCTTTTGCTTTCAACTGAAAATGATTTAGACATTTGACCATCTTCTAGACTGTTTGTTGTCCATTCAATAATCATTATTGCTGAATATTTTGATGTCATTCTTTGATAATGTCAAAATTTCTGGAACCACTACTGACATCTGCTTGATTATCCATTTTTTCCAAAAAAAATTTACATTCTGCATCCCAAAATACTTTAAGGTAGTAGCATGGGAAGGCCCACTAATACATTAAGACGATGGCAAATGAAGGGTGGGTGCTCTTGGTGATTATTATCGTTCTTATGAAAGGTAGAACACATTTTGATCAGCTCAGATGAAAAGATAAAATAGGCAGGCATTTATTTTCCTATCAATTACTCCACATACTCAAGACATTGGAGCACTTCAATAAAAATTTTAAAGTTTATATAGCCTAAAGCCGTATTCTGTCTCTGACAAAAAAAATTATTTTATACCAAGTCAATAAAAAAAAATCCAAGTATCAAATGTGACTGCCAGAGTGGAATGTTAAATTGACAAAAAAATAGTTATGTCATTTCCAATGTGCCCAGAATCCATACACCAAGTTTTGAAATATAGAGTTAAATAACTTGTGGTTTAGTCTCATTAAGCATTTGGCTATAGAGTAAATTACCACTTTGCAAACGCTTTACGCTAAAATTAGCATGACTTCTTGCTTTCAGGGCTTAGTTTCTAAACCGCTCGACATGGAGTAAAAATGAAAGCACCTACAAGTATTATGACCACAAGACTACTATAATGTGACAGCATTTTTGTATTACTACGCGAGGTTAGAGTGTAAAAACAATATTAGCTGACCCAGTAAGCTACCGCCTGCGAAACACTTTTTTGCGTATTTTTTTTCAAAGGATACACTTTGACCTCAAAGGAAACACATAACCAAAATCACCAAATAATCATTTTTAAGTAAAGGGAGTCTAACAAATAACACTGGAGATGTCAATAATAATGCAAAAACTTTTATGAAAGAAATTATAGCCCAAATAACTTAGTTCTGTATGATATGTAAATTTAAATAAAGGCACACATAATCAAAGAACAACATAGTAGACTGACAATATCAGTATAAACTTTTTTTTTACAAAATAAACTTTAGGTAGATAAAATACGTTTAGAAATAAAATACGTTTAGAAATAAAATAACATAACATAAAATATAACATAGTCTACAGTCACTGGTCAGGGCAGCAAACAGTGCAAACAAAAGTGTCCTGTTTTAAGGGTGCACAATTTTTCGTGCACTGTGCATGCCACCAGCCATCACACACATCACATTGGACCCAAACCTCTGCCCCTCCCCCTTTTTTGCACCATTGACACATTCCTGCCGACAAGTGATCCTCTTCTATATTAAAAATATTGTCATCTGCAGCGATGTCAAGTTCTATTTTTTTTTAATTAACTGTGATCCCTCACTGCTGCGTTCAGATAGATCTATTACTGGATACTTCTTTACTTTCTTGGACTCCACTATTTTCCTTTTTTTAATCTTCTCTTCTTCTCTGTTTCATCTTTTTTCTTCCCTTTCTTGTTCTCTTTTCCTTTTTGTAGCCTCTTTTTGTGCGTCCTTTCTCTTTTTGCTTTCTTCCCTCTCGATCTTTCTTTTCAGTTTATTTTTTTCTATTTCTTCTTTGTCTGCAATTTTCTTTTTCAATGCTTCTCTAAACTTTTCTCCACTGACCAAGTTTGGCATGGTTGGAGCATTTACTGTTTTCTTCTTGTTTTTATTCCTTGTAACAAAAGCTGGCAGCTTTAAAATGTCATCTACTGTCAAGTTAGCTTTGACTGTGCAGTTTCGGGGTTCTTCTACTGCTACACTGCACGTTTCTATTAGCCCCACAGCTAAGGCTTGAAACTTAATAAATTTCTCTTCTTCCTCTTTGCTAAGGTTGTCTCTAGCAGTACTTGTCATTGTCAGTTGACAAAAATAATTATTAAATTGGTTGCGGCCCATTTCATCATATAAAAAGTTTGAATAGTCATGGAGTGCTTTAAGTTGTACAGAAGACAAATGAGTTTTTGGTTGTGATGATGCTGGTAATGATTCTGGTTGGGAAGATTTGTCAATGATATACATATTTTCATTCTCAAATGAGCTGTTTTCCTGTATAATGTGCAAGGTCTCTACGACTACTTATCTTTCATTCGCAATCGGTTGTGTCTCAATGAGTGCCTGTGTGTAAGATTGGATTGGTTGTGTCTCAATGAGTGCCTGTGTGTAAGATTGGAATGGTTGTGTCTCAATGAGTGCCTGTGTGTAAGATTGGTTTGGTTGTGTCTCAATGAGTGCCTGTGTGTAAGATTGGATTGGTTGTGTCTCTATGAGTGCCTGTGTGTAAGATTGGATTGGTTGTGTCTCAAAAATTGTTTCTTTGTAAATTTGTATTGGCTGTTTCTCCGTGCCTGCTGCCGTGTCGGAATCTATGTGTTGTGCCTCGATGATTACTTGGGTATCGGAGATTGGATGGAACTTAATCAATGTGTTGTTATTTATGCTGTGCATGTGGTTTGTGATAAAAGGTTCGGCTTTTGTAGGGACTTCATTGCTGTTGATGGGTTGGGCAACATTATGAACTCCCAATGGTGTTGAGCCAAATACAGCACTAGGACCAAGCTTCGGGGATTGCAGAATTCTATCTGGATCGTATGGTAGTATTCCAGCTGCTTTAAAACTTTGTGCAGCAATGGAAGGTGTGGTGGCCTTTACACATACTAGCTTAAAGACTTTGGCAAAGCTCTCCAGATTTACACCCTCCCCACGCTCACTTATTTGGTGTCGTATGGCATCTGACCAAGCTGGTTTAATTGCACCAAAAAAAGCTTGATCTAGAGGCTGAATCAAGTGACTCGCATGCGGCAACAAACAATATAACACTATATGGTTGTCATGACATAGCTGTGATGTCTCAACCAGTAAAGTGTGGCTACTATGACTGCCTAACAGTAGAACTACAGGCTTCTGTACATGGACTGTGGCTGGAATAAAGCCATCTCTTAGCCAGGAATAAAAAAATATGTGCTGTAATCCAGCCAATATCAGACACTTGTAGGAATGCCTCTGGGAAGTGATGTAATAAATTTTTGGACGGTATTCTCTTGTAGGGGTATATTAACAGGGGACTGAGGAAGTGTCCACTTGCGCTGGCACATGCAAGAACTGTCACTTGTGACTTCACACCTGCAGTAACATTGTACACATGTTTCGACCCCCTGCATGCAATGACCTTCCTGCTTTTGGTATCAAAAGAAAAACCTGGTTCGTCTGAATTGTAAATGCGAGTAGGGTCAAAAGTAGACTGGGATCAATGCTGTCAACACAGCATTTTAAATCGTTAAACCACTTTTCAATAGCTTTTGTTGTAACCAGGGCTCTCTCCTTTCCAAGTGATTGAGGAGTGCGCAGTGTCAAATCGGGATGGCGTTTAAAAAATCTATTTAGCCATGATGATGTTGCTCTTTGAAGAACAATGCCTGGTATCTAAGATATGTTTGGCGATTTGTCTCACCTCATCTCCAGTTTTTCCAAAGCCTCGCTTGGCTAGCTCTATTATCCAGTTAGCTAATTTGACCTCCTCTTCAGGCGTGAGTAGGGTCTTTGCATAGGCTATGACAGGCCGCTTGCCTGTCAATTTGTGGTAAAGAGTAGCAAGTGGAATGCCAAAGTCCTTAGAAGCCTTTCTAATAGAGAGCCGCTTTTCCCTTATACTAGCCAATGCCGCATTGATTACATCTGGGCTCTGTTTTGTTCTTATGCTAGACATTGCTTTAAATCTGAAATATAATTATATTCTATTTAATTTTCATCCTAATAAAAACTTAAGAGTCTAGATATAGACTAGACTTAGATATTTACCTTAATTTTCCTCCATGAAAAAGTGTTTGCCCCGAAGTAATATTCTACAATAAAACAAATATACTTCAACGTGAACATGCCCTCAAAACAAACATTACTATTTTCAAATAACTCTAGAGGCCAAGAGTTAGTCCCATATCTAATTTTTTTTTCTGCAGAAATAAAAGCGTTTCGTACGAAGTAAAAACCAACGTTAAGCTTACTTCGTCGTAAACACCACTTTAAAAAGAACATTACTATTAAAAACATTGCAAAGTTTAACAGAGTGGTTACTGACCTATTAGTAACTGATTATGCAATACCAAAAAGAGAGTTTTCCAAATCAAACAGGAAAAGTAGTCTTAACCCGGATATCACCATCGTTCTTCCTAGGGAAGTTTACAGCATACAAGGCGCAAGGTTCAAGATGTTGACACAAATTTACTCACAAAATAATATTTCCCGGAAAACTAAACGATGAAATTATATTGAAAAATGGACTATTTCGACTTATGCATGTTCGTTTTTGTGTTAGATAAGGAAATAAACATACAGAGAACGCTTAATGAAATAGTGTTTCGTACGACATAGCGTTTCTGACGTGGTAATTTACTCTGTCATTTGTAACTTTTAGTTAAGTTTATAATAAACAGTTGTTTTTTTTTTAAAATAAAGAATTTAACAAATCCTTTTACGTGAATAGCTTTTCTCATTTATGTTTAATTGATAATGTTATAGCCATGATAATTAATTTGATTTTGAACTTCCTTCATACAGCTGGCACTGGTTGAAGAGACAAGATCATCCAAGAAAAAATCTAGAGCCAAGGAGAAATTAAAGCTGCTTAAGTACACAACCAGAATTACCTTTGATGAGGATGGCAATGTAAGACATATTAATTTTATGTGTTTTAAAGGCATATCCACTAATTCTCAAAAAAGGTATCTGTCATTGTTGAAGTTGTATTTTTTTCTCCATTAAATCATTAATCCAGAAAGATTAAGAAAAACAACTTAGAAATATATTTAAAAGTAATAAATGAAAGATAACAGTTTAAAAAAGAAGATAGCGATTCTCAGATTTAATTATATATGTTGTCATTACTGAAGTTTAAAATAAATTAAATTTTGTATTCTAGCTCCTTTTTCTTAACATTAAATTCGATCCATTATGTTTAAAACACAAAATCATATAACAAAAACTTTAATTTTTTTTCTCTTGGTTTTTATACATATTATTTTTTTAAACAGGTTGAAGGACAGGAAAGTGATGATGATGTTGGTGGGTTGAATATTGACCAAGCTAAAGAGAGAATGAAAGAACGGGACAAGGTAGACAAAGAACTTCAAAGGCAGCGAATCAAAGAACAACATAGGGTGAGACTAGTTGTTAATTATTTGGGGAAACATGATTTATGTTGATGATAAAACTCTTGGGTTGATTACTATTGCTGAATTACCCAAATTAAATTTTGATCAAGCTAATTTGGTCAAATGTTAATTATCTACTAGCAGTCCTTAATGAATCAGATACAAATAAAGAAAATGGGTGGGATTTAAATAAAACGGAAACCTTTTTATTTATAGGTGACTTATCTTATATTTATAGGTGTTAATTTTATAGCCATCCAATCATTTGTTGATTCTTTATTTAACCCATTATGATATTCACTCATGAGTATTTCTTGTTTTTCAAATGTGTCCTTTTATTTTGACACAGGAACATAGGTTGAAATTAAAGCAAAAAAGACGTTTGGCTGAGATGGAGAAACGAGGGCAATCTGTAAGTAAGAATAAAGTTGGATAGGAATGTTGTCAAATGATCAAACTGCAAGGATCCATTTTAATCATTCACTGTGAAATTTAATATTGCTGTTATAAATTATTGAACAATTCTTTGCGGTTAAAAAAATTTTAAGATCCATTGTCATACTAATAAATGCGTAAATTTGCACTATTCATATTAATTTGTATCATTTATGTTAATTTTATGGATCGTGAATACTATTCCAAAATAGGCTCCAGAGAATGAGGTAGTTTTAGGCCCTGCTGATGAAAGTGTTGAGAGTGATGAGGAGAAAGTCAATGAGCAATCAGACAAGTCTGAGAGTAATGAGGAGTATTCAGATGATTCTCAGTCCAATGGCACTGAGGAAGATGAGTGAGTTTGTTTTCTTATGTGACTTATCCACCAGATAATAGTGAGTCAAGTCTCAATAATTTAACAACCTGTAAAAACAAAGTTTTTGGCTGTAAATCTTTTATATATGAGACATAACTAAAAGTATTGATTATGTTAAATATAATACGCACCGCACAACAGACTAGCATAAACATTTACAAGCTACAAAGATGGACATAAAGATAGTCTAAAAATTCATTAATTTAATTACAGTATATGAAATATTGATATAATTATAATGCATTGTTAGGTGGCAAAATTCTATGTGCAAAATTGCAGCTCGATGGGATCACAGGAAGTGGGTCATTTTTTACTTTTGTTTTTCTGCGTGACCACGACAGACAGACAAGACAGTGTAGTTAATATAAGGGATTTAAAAATAATTCAGTTCTGCGCTGAGATTACATATTCACATTTAACTACTGATACAAGTTTTTAGGTCTTAATTTAGATTAACAATACATTGCTTATGTCGGCTTTGTTTACTTCATGTTTAGACCCCAGCCCAAGAAACGAAAAGTTGTTGCAAATGTTTCACATCAAAATGAGATTGAAGAAGATAGTTCTGATGATGATGATGCAGCAGCTGAAGATGATCAGAGTCTTGATGAAGACCAAGCTTCTGATAATGAAAGTGATATCGGAGCAGAGGAAATAGAGCAAAAGGAAGCTGCAGTCTTAGCCTTACTGGGGGGGACGAGATGATTTTTAACTTGAATGTATGAGTGCATGTGTTGTTGGTATGTATATAGTAGCCACAATTGTATTCCCTTAATGGAGAATCTGGGTGAAAGCAAATGATTAGGAGAAGAAAAATAATGTGTTTAAATGAGTGGGAAAGAAAACAGTTGTTGGTATAAAATTAATAAATTATTATTCTTGATTTTGATTAATTAAATTTACTGCAATCATGTCTTCACCAAGATATAATAAAATTTTAAAAAGATTCACCCATTTCTCTCAACTAATTATTTGTGTATGGTACATAAATGTTAAGACTTTAGTAATATGTTAACGCCTGTTATGTTTTTACTTACACATTACACTAAGACGAAGGGGGAAAAAAAGTGAAACAAGATGAATTTCAATATTCAGCTTTATTTTTGTTTTAAAGTTTGTTGATGAATTGGGTTTTTTTATTTTAAAAAAAACATAAAATTTACTTTGAAATTACAACAATAATACCTACCTGAAAGTAATCAAGGACAAAGATTTCAGTACATACAGAACGGTGCTTTAAATGCACTTAAATACTTTGCATTTTAAAACTGATGTCACACAATTTACCAGAAAGCAAGTTTCTTCTCTCTTGAGTTGTTTTTAAGAAAAGATCTATAAAACATTGATTCAAAATTGTTAAAGTGTGAATAATAATTATTAGTACCCATTACATCTATAACATCACAAAGTACATTAGGGTTGCACCAATAACTTTAATTATTTATTAATTAGGCAAAAAAATTAACTGGCCATAAACCTCTTGCTTTGAAAATTAGATTCAGTTGATTTTGAGATAATACATTTATAAATTATTGAAGGCGGGTCGGGGGGGGGGGGGCAGAAAATATATTAAAAATTTCTAGTTAAACATTAGAGCCTTGCAAGTAGACTAGACCAGGGTAAATAAAAGAAATAATAAAATAAGGCTTGGTCCATATATTTCTAAAAAATTAACAAAATCTTTTTTTTTATGAACTTTTGCTTCATTGAAGTCATTAACTTTATATTTAAAAATACATGAAGCACTTTCTATTATTCAAAGGCTAATTATTTGGTTGTACATGACTAAAAAAATATTTACCAGAAAACGAAATGGGAAAAAAAAACGGTCATACCTGTCAATAATTGGTGCAACCCTACTCTTGATAAAGACATAAGTTAAGTGCTGTCATTCTTCAAACACTAAAAAATTTAGGTTTAAACCAATTTTTTTTTTTACAACAAGGCAAGCTTTCATACTTATTTTATTAGGTTCATTTCATTGTGCCATTGTCTAGCTCTCCAAAAATGATTATTTTATGTTATTTTGTTAAGTACTGATGTATTTTTAAAAATATGTACTGACAAAAGCAAAGTGTTTGTTGTGGATCTATAGGATTATTAAGCCATCAGAAGTAACTCGCCAAAAAAACTTGTTTTGGTTAAAATTATCATTTCCACAAATACAAATAATGACAAATAGGTCACCTGAAATTAGTAATATAGATTTTTATTTAGCAAATGAGTACTCTCAAGTGCCCCGTAGTTCTATGGCTAATTATTTCACTTCTGCCCCAATGATAATTTTTACTTATAAATTAAAGTTTTAGAATTTAAATGCATAAAAAATTCTTTGCAATGAAATTTTACTTTTTTAAAATGATCTCTCTATTGCTAGACAAAAGTAAATCAACAAAGACAAGAAACTCTTTGTAAATATTCTGTACTGATGGGAACAACCATAGCTCAGCTTATGTATTTAATTTTAGACATAGGAACAAAAAATGCATTTCAGTATAGGACTCATTTTGTTATGTTTTAAAACTTAACTGTTGTGTAAATCCAGAAAAAAATAATAATACAGAGTTTGAAAATTAATTGGAATTTACAGATATGAGCAAGTTAAAATGGATTATAGAAAAATGAATAATATACATGAATGTCAGTTTCTTTAAAACTTCCCATAGCTTCTAGAAGTTAAAAAATTAAAATCCTGACATGATAAATAATACATTGTGTCATGAATTGAGATAAAAATATTGCTGCTGTACTTAAAAATATTTTTCTGCAATTTTTCAAAATGTATGTACGTGCGCGCCTAAAGACCAGTATTATATTATGCCTACGAACCCAAAAGATGTGTCTCCTAGTTGGAGTGTATTTACAAAATCATGTATGATGGAAGGATGTACCAAAATATTCATGTAAAAAAAATATTGTTTAATAATAAGAACAAAAAAATCAAACATAAACAAACTGTAGTAATATTTAAGAGTCAGAGCTTTCAAGAAATTATACAATTGAATTATTTAAAAATAATACATTTTAACTATCAGTTATTGAAACACTCATACAAACTAAACATACTGACTGACTTAATCAGTGGTTCAAATGAGATAATATTTTGTATGAGGACAGAGAAATCATGTCCTGATTGAGAAGAATCTCACTCTTTCACTATTAGGAGTAGTTATTTTATTGAGTTTGAAATATGTTGTACCAAAATATGCTGATAAAAGGAAATATCTACTATACTGAACCCCAATGACCAAACTGCATAAAAAATGTGGTAGACTAAAATATGATCACATATAAATCTAGATAAGGTGTTTTACAACATATGTTCAAAGAAGTAAATAAAAAGTTAAAGCTTTAAACAGATATGAGGTAACAGTATGATCATATCCAAACACAAAGTTCCATTCAAAAATTTAGGAACACATAAAATTATCTTCAAAATGTATCAAATTTACATACTTGAACTGATTTTGCTTTTGTAGTTATTTCTATTTATTTTGAAATAAGTCTAAACAATATAATTGTGAAGTCAAAGGGCTTGTCTTAAGTGGTATTAGATAAACATTACCAGGTAGAATGCCATTCATAAAATTCACCTTCAAAGATACAAATGCAGAAAAGCTTACAAACATGCAATCACTTCACCAAATTGAGAAAAAAGCTGGAGCCTTTAAATGAAACAGGAAAAAGTTGAACTTTTTAAACATACAAGTAAATCTATACTGAACAATAATTTTGCTAAATAAATAACGAGGGTCAATTAGAAAAAGCAAATACGGAGTATGTGAAACTTTACTAATTCCCACCTACACAAACACCATTACACAAAGCCATATATACAAGCACACACAATCCTCGAGTATAATTAGCAAACTTGTTAGCAGTTCAATTCAGTAGCCTTAAAAACTAGAGATGACTTCAATGATTATGTAATAAACACCGGTTGACAGAAAACTTGTTTGAAAAGAGCATAAAAAGATGTGATCAATCATGACCATGGGCTAAATTGTGTTTGTCATAGCCACAGAAATTAAGTCCCCAAAGAAACATTCTTGGACAATGAATTTTATTGAAACTTGAGTAAATTATTGGAAACTTATGAAATGTGCAATGTATGTTTATAGATTATGTTTACAGACACCAATTTCTTTAGAACTTCATGTAGCCTCATGTTCAGCAAGTATGAATAGTTTCAAGTAACATCCATGTGTGTGCAGTGGATCTAGAGAATTATTAGTCACCTGACTAGCTGAGTGGAAGGGATATCACTAAATTCGCTAAACGTAATGCATTTTAGTTATGATAGTGAGAATTTTTTTTTTAAAGGCATCCTGATAAATGCTTGATTACAAACAAAAATATCACAAGCTGAATAGGTTCAATGAGGTTGAAGTTTCACATTTGAAATACCGAAACAAAGCACAAGATCTCGAGATTGCACATCACTTGTGAAATTGAATGGCATCTAATCTAAATGAATCTTGATAGACAAAGCAATTTCTCAAGTTCTAATGTCCTGAAATTCATGGACTAAGCAATAAGCTCATAATTATTTATCATAAAGTGAAATGCAAGCTCATACCATAGAAAGAAATTTGATTTAAACAGAGCCCTAATCTCATTGATATCACTTCTACTATCTACAAACAAACAAAAAACAAGCTATCTTAACATCATTCCAGGTTTATTGTAGCACATGAGTCTGTGTCAAAGTATAGACTATTTTTTACTGTGGAAATAACATGTTGCAATTTGATGTAGGTAGGGGAGAAATACTTAATGCACTGCTTTTGTTAAATAAAAAAAATACATTGTATTAAAAGCTAAAATTTAAAATATAAGAATTTAAATATAAACTCCTACATTTTCACAAGAAACTTGTTTCTCTTGTCATCTCTAAATACTGACACAGCAGATGAGCAGAGCAACTGGATATAAACGGTCTAAACAAGTAATGCCAATATTTAAATTACAATTTCATACCTGCGACATGATTGTACTAGTATCTTATAACAGTAGTAAACACATTGCCTCAGCTTTCCATCAAAGACAGAAACAACTCATGATTTGGTAATATTAGTGGTGTAGATTTTTAGATTGCTGATTATTAGAAAGACATGACTGCAGAAAGCTTAAAATGTAGGCCGTAGTAATTGAGAAGACTCACAACCCATGTTCCCTCTAGGATTTGTTGGCCATGTGCAAAATAAAAACTCATGTGCAAAGTTGCACAGTGCATGTCTTTTGTATGCACAGAGACGGATATTATATTTTTCGTATCAAAATTTTCTGCCCAGCATCAAAACGTTGCGCAGCTTAAATTAAAGGGAACGTCGCTCACAACTGTACAATCATTTGAGTAGAAAATCTAGCTTTTTGGTAGCTATTTTACTCCAAAAATTTTAATGGTTTAATGAAGGTAAACTGTAAATGTCAACTCTCATAAAACTAAACTGTATTTAAAGAATAAAATCACACAAAATATTTTGGAATATATACGAGTTAAACATAAAACCATTTAAGGTTAATTTTCTTATTAATTTTTCAAAATTTCTTTGCTTTGCCAACTTTGGAAAAAAAAATTAGCTGTAGTCTCTATTTTAAAGCCTTAAATTATTTTGTTTTTTGAACAGAGTCCATGACTTACTTAATGCTTGAATTTCTATTTTTCGGCATTATGAAATTTAAAAACCAACAGATGAAACAGAACTATTCTTTACTTTAAAGAAGCACACCAGAAAAAAAAAAATTGGTGCAAAAGGATCATTTGAGATAAAAATTCTTTTTTTCCCAATTTTTGGTCACTATTTTTAAATCCCAAAGCACATCTTTATGTCTAAATCAGGGTTTTTACATTAAATTAAATAAACTTTATAACATGAAAAATATCCTCAGGATTTTTTTTTTAAAATCAGATTAACCATATTTAATTATAATTTGTATAAATTTTTAATACCTGAACAAGAAAATTCCATAAAATTTTAAAATAATAGACCTCATGGAATTTGTTGTACAGGTTTACTAAATTCAAGGTTGATTATATTCTATGCAATAAAATTTTAACCAAATAGTTTGTAGATTTTTTATTAATTAATTACTATCTTTTTTTTGTAAACCCCAAAAACATGGTGAAATATCAGAGCAAAAAGTGAATCAATATTTTTTTCCTTCTATTTATCAGTATTGCTCTTAATTTACTGGATTCAACCAGCACATGGCGGGTTTTATAAAAAATCAAATTTCAATGACTTAGGCTTGACTGTAATTTTTTTTATTGCAATCCTTAGCAATAATAAAAAGAGGCATCTAAGAATATTTGAGCTTTCATACACAATTCCCTACTGTTATATCTCAGGCAAGAAAACATTTACAAGATAAATCTTTTAATTCATCTTGAGATCATAATCCAAAAAAAGAATGATCCTTTTTTCTATGTGATTCCTTAAATTTACTTTAAATTTGCTCTATTAGCACAGAAAGCAGCTCAGAGATAAATAACACAGCATAGGTCACAAGTTTGTTATCACACAAAACACATTTACTTACAACTGCTTTGTATAATTAACATATTATTTTCCTTTATGTCACAAAAGAGTAACTGCTTGAAATAGGTGTTTTCAATACAGGTAGTCCTTGGGTTATGCCAGTCCCGACTTACGCTGTTTCGTGGTTAATAACGCACCCGATAAAAAATTAAAAAATAATATTAGGAATCATTCTTTTTTTTTTTTTTAAATAAGTTTTTTTTCATGTGTTTAGGAATTGCTTCCTTTTTTTTATGTCATCAACTGTTAAATTTTTTAATAGCACTATACCTACAGTGCTTTACAATAAATATATATACATATATATATATATATATATTCGGGTTACAACGCTTCTAAAGAACGAATCAGGACCCCCTGTAGTGTTTCTATACCCTATACCGTAAAACTTATTGATTATTATGAATCACCAACCCCTAAATCATTAATGGAAATAAAACAAAGCTTTAAAAAAATGTAACTGCTAGGCACAACATTGGTACTGCATTAATGCAATGGTTATTCATCCCATCTATTGGGGACTTAATTCTGTCCAAACATCCTTGAATGATTAAGGATGATTTATCTGTAATATTGAGCTGAATTTGCCAGGGGAAAAGGATAAACATAATTCTCAAACTCAAACGCTTTATCTGAAATCAAAATATTAGTATCAGAGCAGCACATTCCACTTTGGGAGCAGACACGACCAATGAGAATAAAATGGGACATCATCATTTGTGCAACAGTTGCACCAAAGCGAGGTGCCATAAGGCAAAGCTTGTGCTTCCATGAGTCATGAGCCAGTTTAGTAAAACAAATATCACCCCAGAGTCAAAAGTAGGGGGTGCTGGAGGTGGTAGGGAAAAATAATATTTTCCACACAAAGAAAATACCATTTCCTGAGAAAAATGAAAGATATTTTTAATAATTCATATAGTTTGCTTTTTAAATTAAAAAACACCTGGCAGTTTACCCATATTTTTTAAAATTACTCAATGAATGCCAGATAAGATGGCATTTATTCTTATTTTTGTAAACTGAAGTTAACAACTCAATTTTTTTCAAAATAAAACACAGAATTCTTTACCAATGTTTATATGTTCAAACATGAATGTAATAAATAGGTCAAATTTAACACAACACATAAGTTAAAAAGGACATATATGGCATGGTTAAAATGTTATTGACATATTTCTGAATGCATGTTATTATAATGCTACATAATGTAACCTGTTTGCAGTTGGCATGTCCCTGGAAGTACTTGGGCGTGTGAATGAAAGACTTTGTTTGGGTGAAGAAAAAGTGCTGTCCTGCCATACTCTGATCAGAAATGTCTAAGGCATGTCCATCATACAGTACTTATCAATGGATAAGTTTGACAGCAACTGTTTGTTTCCTAGATCATTGGGTGGGACCCATCCATCCTAGTTAGCAAGGGTTAAACCTAGTTCTGAGACTTTTTCTTCTTCAAATAAAATGTGGAGGCTTCAAGCGTTCATTACATGATATATTATGCTGTTGCAAACATCCTTATATTTTTTTATTCTCCAAAATAAAATGGTTATTAAAATTAAAATGTTAAAAAATAAGAGCACTTTGTCTGTTTTTGTCATAGTATGGCAGGGCATATGTTGCAATAAAAAAAACCATGAAATCAAGGGTTTATTTGAATATCAGAGAACTCTGTGAGGGAAAAATACCTGATTATAGATGTACTTACTGCTAAAAGTTTCATTTAGCATCGCAAGACACTAATAGAACATATGTATTTAATGCTTGCTGTGACCAAAAATTTGGTGCTGGTAAAACATAAATAATTTCTAAAGTACATTTTCTTGAAAATGAAAAATGAAATTTAAAAAAAAAACAACTAAGAAACATAATTGTTTAAAATACAATTGGAATAAATTTCCTGCAGTAGCTGTTTTTTTTCTTCCATTGAAACAGGGACTATAATAATTTACAATGCTGCTAGATTTGCTTTGGCTTTCAACACTCACGGAAACAAATTGTAACTTATAGCCTGTTAGGGAGTTCATGATCATATCTCAAATATATATATTATAGATATATTTAAAAAGATAAATCTTGGTGAATGTAGTTGCATTAATCTTGATTGTTGGTAAATCAACTAAAACTCAAGTTATTTAAACTTGTAAAAGTTTATGTTACATTTTCCTATTTCCTCTCACAGAACTCTCAAAGATGAGGTTATATAATATTTGAACATGGGAACGTAGCGCTAAACCTGTGATAAATCATGCGTGAACACACAGAGCTGCAGGAGGATGATTCAAAGATCCAGACCTACAGATCAAACGAGGCAATCATGGCTTCAAGGAGGTTTTTCAGGCAAGCCAGCCTACCAGTGTTTGAGGCTATAACAAAACCTTCCCGCCTTCAACAAAATTCCCTTATATTTGTATGTCTTTATTTATCAAGTTGCAATGTACATTGGTAGTGAATATAGTGTGTTTATTGCAAATGAAATATTTACAAAGCCATCAACTAAGATCTCTTGTTTTATAACAAAAAAAAATAGCTAATAAATTAAATAACCTTCCTGTAACATACAGAAAGGTAATAAAATGCCAATGGGATTTACCACGGCACATTTGGGTTCCGGGTAAACCAAGGTGGCAACCAATGAAATTATTTGCTGGCTTTGCAAAAATGTTGACTTGTGTTTGACAAGAGATAGTAGCTGAGCTTAAGAGATTGGTGCCATCATAATGACTTGAAAGTTATCACCTCACACTAGAAAAGTATATTTGTATGAATTAATAAATTCAGTTGTCTAGAAATCAATGTTTACAAAGCTGTGTTAATGCAATTTAACACACCAAAAGAAACTTTGATTCAGAAAAAGCTTACAACACTCATCCTCTACAGCACAGCTACATATCTGTGTGTTTGCAAACCACTATTTCCACATGAATATTACTGACTGATATATAATTCTGTTAATATTTATACAATATAACAATATTTAAAATAGTCATAACTTAAACTAGCTAACACCAACTGGAACAATAATGATACGTTTTTTAAAATTTAGATATTTAAAAAAATATGAATAAACACGCACTGAGGAGAACACAGAGCTACCTTTAATACTATTTACAAAGTACCGAGGTCTTTTTTAGATTTCTAATAGACTTACAGAGATTAAAAACAAACAACAAGACGGAAGAACCTAAGCCTAGCCGTGTATCAAAACTGGAAGCCACCCATTGGAGTGCTTGTGTCTCCGGTAAACTGGTATTGCTGTGATGCCTGGTCCAGCTGTGGCACAAGCGCTTTGTCTTCCTCCTCTGTGCCGAAGTACCGCTCGATGATGTCGAATGCTTTCTGGTAAATTTCACGATTTTCGTGGCTCTGCAAGAACTCAATTTTATCCAGACCTATAAAAACAAAAAACAATCACACATGCAGATTTTTCACCTTAAGTTAGTAATTACTACTAAATTTTAAGAAAAACCAATATTATGTTTTCAGTTTAAAGGCTCAATTTATGGACATTTATTATATCAATGAGCTCCAAGGAAGGGTGATTAAGGCTTATCAGAGCATGAAGTCAAACACTAAGAATGACAGGACAATATAGTAATCAGGATTAAACATTTTTGACAAAGATTCAAAATGCTAATAATTTGTTATAAGAAGTCTGTGAATATGTATGTCTAAGGTTTCTTTTTCTTGTCAATGTTTGTGGGAGAGAATTCAAAACTAATTAAGCAACTCATGAAAGTAGGAAATAAAAATAATGTAAGTTTTTTGCATGTTGTTATATAACAGAACACAAACACATCAAAATATTCTAAAACACCCACAAACTTAATAAAGAAATCCTATATTCATATTTTTTTTAACAGAGTTAAAAATAAAAATAGCAAATGAAACTAACCGTAACATTCTTCTATCATTACAGCAAAAGGGTTGACACCATTTCCCTGCTTGGCATCAGATTCTCCAAGCCTTAGAATATTCTCTAAGCCATTGAGAGCTACCTGAACTATTTTACTGTCCATCACTGTCAGTAAATCACAGAGGGGTGGGATACAGTTCTGATCAACAAGAAACCTATAAAGAAAAAGCATTCGAAAATGTTTGTTCTCTTGGGCTCTAATTATTTAAAAATAATTAGTTTGTGTACACAATTTCTTTATTTTTCAATCAAAGTATTTAGTAGTTCAGCTTTTGCTGCTAACTCATCTCAAACATCAATTTCCATTTTAAAATATTTATATGCATGAACTAAAAAAATAATGAATATATCCCCATAAAAAATTCGTACGATCTGAACTCACAACCATCCAAAGAATCAAAATACAAACCTTTGACCTTTAAACTAAATTTAACTTAGAAATCATCTGACTAAAATCAGTGTATACAAAAATGATTAAAAGTACTTAATTTTCAAACAAAACTTCAATTCAAGTCAAAACCAGTCATTTTTAGTGTAAATATGTATCTTTTTACCTTTTTAGAAAAAATGTGTTTCTTCAACAGTTAAACTAGAGTAAAATTTTGGCTTTTTAGCTGAGTACATCAGGCTATTTTTGACAATTTTANCCGGTCAAAAATACCCCCTCCCCCTTTAAGTAAGTCACACTTTCAGACAAAAATTATTTTTTAAATTAACAAAATAATTAAAATATATTATAAAACACTGGCGTCACACATGGCTGGACTTCACCTCTGGAGCATGACATACTTTATGAACAGCCCCTAATGTGGAAAAGGGTTTAATTTAGCCCACAAGATTCCAAAAAAAGACATATATATACATATTCTTGAGTTGAGTGAAAGTGCAAAAAAAAAAATGAATTTATAAATCAATTTTTTAGAAAGAGATGATATAATTAAATTTCTGTTAAATATATATTAAACAGCAGATTACTTTCCTTTTGAATTCAGTTATATTGCTAATTAAAGCATTTCAAATTAAATTTTCTAGCAAAAAATAAAATTAAAAAATTACTTCATTACATTTTTGCATAAATTGAGTGTTAACTCATTTGCTACTAAGCTCAAAATCCAAAACACCCCCTGAAGAACTAAGCAAAGGGAGATTACTCTCAAGAACATGCACCCCCATGTTAAATAAAAATATTTTTAAACATCTAAATGAAAATTTAAAATAACAAAACATGCACCAAAAGAAAGAAAATTGGATGAGCTTTTAAAAAATGTATAGGTTGATGCACTTTTATTCACAAATATATTTTATATAAATCTGGAAAAGTGTTTTTTGAAAATTTACATCACTGTTTTTGGGCATCGACGTCCGTTGTTTGTCACTTTTATTGTTTTATTGTCTCATGAAACAATGAGAAACATCTTATCCACTGGCAAATTAAATTTTGTAATTGGTTACTTGATTCTAATCATGATATTGATGTAGAGGAATTAATATATGTCCTCATTAGTAAACTCCTTCCACGAGGTGTCTTTCTGGCTGTTTGCTGCGGCTCCGCCTATTGTTTGTTTCAGCATTTAACAACTATATCATGGCAGAGTTCAAGAAAAGCTTGAAGTAGTCTAAGTCTATGAGACTGCTGTCAGTAGGGAGAAAATGATTTCCCCTATTATTTCATTAAAATTATATAGCTTGTCTGTAAAACTGATCAACTTGTGTGACCAAAATTCAGAGACAGTGTCAGTGTCTCCATCACTCTCGTTAGCTTGATTCAGATCAGTTATTATTATTATCAGTAATATCAGTATCATTATCAAAGTTTTTTTCTTCCTAATTGTTTAGAGTTATTAACTGCTGCATAATTAGACGTTGCAGAAGCAATTAAATAGTCAAGAAAATGAAAGGCCATTGCATAAAAATATTCAGAAACCACACGTTCAAATTTCACCAAATATAGTCCGACTTCTAAGCCACACAACTTTCGAACCGTAAATGATATAAGCATCTGTTTTTTTTAACGAAATCAGCGAGGTTTCTACTTTTAAAAAAGCGGAGAGCTATTGAAGGCTATTCGCACGGAAACGATGCTTCTCGTGAGGTCGTGTGATGCATGAGCGTTGGTAGGCGTCATGTCGCATTCAGGCGCATTAGTAGCGAGGGGAGTATGTCGCATTCAGTCACATTAGTAGTGAATGAGTTAATAGCAGGTTGAATTAAAACTATCACTCTTTCCTCCATTCCCTCTCTTTTTATATAAATACAAACAAATATAAATTTAAGAAGTGCATTTTTAAAAATAAAATAATTTCTCTCCAAATTAATTATGCCAGCTACCAGAATAAGTTTGGGTTAAGGCTTACTTAATTTGCTCTGGTGAGCCCCCTGAGGTGGCATTGGCAATTGCCCACGCAGCTTCTTTCCTTGTTTTGAATTCAGCTTTTCCCAAAATATCAATTAAGACAGGAAATATATTACAGTCTATCACATTCTGAAAATATATTGAAGAAATTCATTTATCTTGCAATCTCAATCGGTTAATCTCAGCTTAGCAATGGACATTTTATGTGTTAATGAAGAATAACTTGTAAATCCACTTTACTGGTTGATTTTGGTAAATAAAGAGTAATAGAGTAAATTACCACCTCGTGAACGCTATGTTGTACCGAACACTATTTCATAAAGCATTCTCTTATTTTTTTGTCTAACACGAAAAAGAACACCCATAAGTCAAAATAGTTCAATTTTCAATATTTCATCGTTTCGTTGTCCTGGACAGATTATTTTGTGAGTAAATGTGTGTCAACGTTTTGATCCTTGAGCCATGCATGCTTTTAACGTCCCTTAGAAGAACGATGTTGATTTCTGGCTTGACTAATTTTCCTGTTCGATTTGGAGAACACACGTGTTTGGTATTGTATCACCACTTACAAATAGGTCAGTAACTATGCTGTTATACTTTGCAATGCTTTTTAATAGAAATGTTCGTTTCAGAGTGGTGTTCGCGACGAAGTAAGTTTAACCTTTGATTTTACTAGAGTTATTTGAAAATAGTAGTGTTCGTTTTGAGGGCATGTCCGCGTTGAAGTATATTTGTTTTATTGTAGGATATTTCTTCGTGGCAATCATTTTTTATGTAAGAAAATTAAGCTAAAGATCTAGGTCTAGTCTATATCTAGACTCCTAGCAGCCACTGAAACACAGCCAATTGAATCTTACACAGAAACAAATCACTGAGACACAGCCAATAGAAATTTACACAGAAAAAATCATTGAGACACAGCCAATCGAATCTTACACACATGCACTCATGCGAATGGAGTACAAGTAGGCATAGAGACCCAGCCCATATCAGAATGAAAATAAGTCCATAATTGACAAATATTCCCAACCAGATTCATTACCAGCATCATCACCACCAAAGTCACATTTGTCTGCTGAACAACTTAAAGAAAACCATGAGTATTCAAACTTCTTATATGATGAAATGGGTCGCAACTAAGCTTGTTAACGGTTAACCGGTTAACCAGTCCTCAGATCAGGATCGGTCATCTTTATTCAGGACCGCAGGACCGTGTAACCGAAAAAAGAAAAAAAGGAAAAAAAACACACAAAAAAACACACACTAGCGGTTAACGTAGTGAAAAAAAACAACACAAGCCGTAACGCGCCTCGCGCCTCTCCCTCTCGCTTTGTCACGGTGAGTAAAAGCGATACCACGATCCAGCTGACAAGTAGCCTAGGTTGGCATTCAAACTAATCAAACCTTCAGTCTCCAAGCTGTAAGCGTGCGTACATGACGCGTTATAGCCTTGCTTCACTGAAGTTCACAACTAATAGTACTAGTTACTAACAGTGCGTGTTTGATGTCAACAACGGTCAAGGCCGAGGATGTTTCTATTTATATTTATTATAGTCTGTTTCTTATAAAGACAAAGAAAGCTATAAAAGCATATGACCCCGTGACCTATCCGCATTTTCTGATCACCGGTTTATAGTCCATTTCAGGCATTCAAAAAACGTATTGGCGCATGCCACTTAGTGAAGTACATGTACCTATATTACGAGAGGTATTTGAAAGACGTAGCAAAGATACCGGGCGATTAATCGGCCCACAAATTCGAGTTCAGTCTTTTAGTGACAGTTTTCCTGCCTATCAAAGGCATTTGTTTACCATATTAACAGTACGGCGAGTGTAGCTCAAACACTATTTGAACAGAAAAAAACGGGGAGGGTGAACGTGTGAATCGCAAAATTCAATTATTCTGGCGAGTTGACGAATGAAAAATAATGTTTTTTTAAAAAATAAATTCCATTTTATCATCATTGTTTACTCCGTAGCTTTATAATTTTATTATATTATTAATTTTAATACGCGAGTTGACCGGCATCACACACAAGAGAGGTAAACATGACGTCAAAACGGACGGGGCGAGGAGTTGGTTTTTGAAAGTAATGAAAAATACCTCGCTAACTTTAACGAACGATTGAACCTGTCCTCTTATTTAGACCCACAACGGACGGGGCGAGGCGTTGGTTTTTTAAACTAATGAAAAATACTTCGCTAATTTTAACGAACGATTGAACCTGTCCTCTAATTTAGACCGGTGAACTACAAGTCCTCAAAATAAAATATAAAAAAGACAATTAACCATCACTGTTTAGTTAATTTTTTGGATTTAAAAAAAAAATGCTATGAATTGAGGACAATGCGGAAAGAGCTGATCGCAAGCGGGCTTTGATGCCATCAGACGACGCGAGGCGACAACATTCTCTTGTTAGTTCTCAAAACATTAGGGATATAAGGATGAGCGGTTAACCGGTCTTTTTTTGAATGGTTAGCCGGTCCTCAAAAACGAGCGGTCTTAACAACCTTAGTCGCAACCAATTTAATAAATTTTTTTGTCAACTGACAATGACAGGTACTGCAGGAGAAAACCTTAGCAAAGAGGAAGAAGAGAAATTTTGGGTCCAATGTGATGTGTGTGTCGGCTGGTGGGATGCACAGTGCACGTAAAATTGGGCATCTTTGAAACAAAGAACTTCGGAGCAAACTGTTTTCTGCCCTGACAAGTGACTGTAAACTATGTTATTTTATATTTTATGTTAATGTATTTCTAAAAGTATTTCATATTGTACCATATTTCAAAACTAATATATGTAATTAGAGGCTATAGATTTACCTATAGTATTATTTTGTATATCTAAAATCTTATACTGATACTGTCTGTTACTATGTTGTGCTGTGTTTCTGTTTGCCTTTTTTTAATGTACATATCATACAGATCTAAGTTATTCGGGCTCTAATTTCTTTAATGAACTTTTATTACATTATTACTGACATCTCCAGTGTTATTTGTTGACCCCTTTAACTAAAAATTGATTCTTTGGTGATTTCGGTTATGTGTCTGCTTGGAGGTCAAAGTGTCTGCTTTGAAGTAAATTAAGGAAAAAAAGCGTTCGGCAGATGGTAGCTAACTGGGTCAGCTAAAATTGTTTTTACATTCTATAACCTCGCGTAGTAATACAAGAATGCTGTCACATTAAAGTAGCCTTGTGGTCATACTACTTGTAGGTGCTTTTGTTTTTACTCCATGTTGAACAGTTTAGAAACTAAGTCTTGAAAGCCAAAAATGATGCTATTTTTAGCGTATGGCATTCGCGAGGTGGTAATTTACACTATCAGTTTTTTAAACAAATTTACCACATTGTAAACAAATTATTTGGAGTTATACATAAAAGCTCCTACCTGAATTTGCTGCCTGTTACCGGCAGTGATATTTGAAATTGTCCAGCAAGCTTCTTTGCGAATGGACTCCTTAGAACTAGCCAGTAGATGCAGTAAACAAGGAAGGGATGAACAGTTAATGATCACCTGAATTGAATAATATAAAATCTTTTTAATGATACATACACACAGAAACCACAAGGAGCTGAGCAGAGCAGGACAAATAAATAAATGAATCCATCAAAATGATTGTTAGAATATATATTTTTTTGGTCAAACATTTATACCAATAAATAAACGACAAAAATTGGAGGAAAAGATGAATTCCAAACTTCCTGAACAAGTAACAGAACTACAAGGTAGGTGCTAATACGACCATCATTTAAAGAATTCACTGAAACTGAACATATAACAGAACTACAAGGTAGGTGCTAATATGACCATCATTTAAAGAATTTACTCAAACAACTGACTGGGCTTAGAGCAAAACAATTGACAAAAAAAAACAACAAAAGTCAACAACAAATAAAAATAAATCTTCAACACTTAGGACAGTACAAGACAAAAAAATAATTACAAAAAGAAACAAATTAAAATGATGTCAAATACCATAAAAGAATTATAGAGTCAGCAAGGTATAGCTGATTAGTCACAAACCAAATACAATGGCCTGCAAACAGAACAATTATTTTATTGCAACACAATACAAGTTAGAGTAAATGAAATTCAGTCTACTCTGGACCTTAAATTTGAAGCTAAGGAAAACAGGCCCCAGAAGATGGAATCATAAAACAATGTAATTTGCGAACAAAAAGCGATCAAGGCCTCCACAAGCAGTTGTTTTCTCTTCAACTGTAGCAACTCTGAACGGTTAAACAGAACTTGTTAACTGAAGATTGTGTAACAAACCTAGGCTGGGCTGTATTCAAATAAAGAGTTAACTATTCAAAGTGCCCTGTAGCGAGAATCCTCTGCTCTGCTGAAAAATGGGGTTTAGCTTTTCAGAATCAATTTAAGTAAATATTATATTGATGTTGTTTTTAATAGATCATTTAAGGCTTTAAGAGACGATATTTCAAAATGATCTAGCGAAAAATCCATATTTAAATAAAAATGCACCTGTATTCAACACATATTGCTAGTCTGTAATACAACTAAGAACTAAAATCTTCAATCTAGGGCATTTCTAAGAAATAATTTTTTTAATGATTTTTAATTATTCCTCAATTTTTTTTACTGTAAATGTTGATGAATGGTTCCGATGGTGATGTTATCTTAGTACAGTATTTAAAAATATGCACTATAACATTACTAACATAGTTAAATGAAGTTAATGCCAAGTTTATCGATACATTTTCTTCTCAGCTTAACTTAATGTGCCTGGTTCAGTCTCTATCATAGCCTTATACACATGAACTGAACTGTCCCTTAACCAGACGCTGGGTCATTGAGCACCAATTTGAGCTGCACACTATCTCATGC
This sequence comes from Radix auricularia, assembly GCA_002072015.1. Taxonomy (NCBI): domain Eukaryota; kingdom Metazoa; phylum Mollusca; class Gastropoda; family Lymnaeidae; genus Radix; species Radix auricularia. Next base: position 740,149 of record MUZC01000014.1, on the reverse strand, counting down.
CATGTGTCACGGTTCTGAGCTGCCATCAACCTAGCTCAACATCCACCTTTCCGCCCAATTCAACAATACCAGTTAGCTCAAACCCTTTAGTATATATTTGTATTTATACATAGCACACACTCACCTGTGTTTGGCAATCATCACCAGTGACTATGTTTCCCACCACACGAAGTGCAGCAGCTACAACACTTTGATGATTGTACCTGTGGTAGGGTAGAATACTTCATCTTATCTAAACTTCACACTTAAAAATTTGAACAAATTACACTCACTGACATTAATCATTCACATTTAAATACACTCCATTTATGGGATAAAGACACGAAATAACATTTAAATTTTCTGCAAATCTATCCCAAACCACTCCCTTCAGGAAAGGTCTACATTAAAGAGAAAAGATCAGTTTTGTTTCCAAAATGTTATTTATACTTAATTGGTTCATATAGATCTCTTTAAAAGACATCATTTAAAAGGCTTTTGAAATATTTGCCATTTTTACTGCCATATTTTTGTACATTACAATCTAATTGACATTCCAAATTTTAAAAAGTAAAGAATGAAAGTCCTTTTAATTTTTTATGAACCATTTTCATTAGCTTATTTTTTGTAGATAGAAAAAGATTTACTTTCTTTAATTTACAAAATAAATATCAGCATAGAAATGCATGGATAAATTCATCATAACTTATTACAACATTATTGGACTTTCCCATATTCGAGTTAAAAACCAAAATTGATAGAGATGTTTTAAATATCATTTAATTTCAGCAACATCATAAAATACTAATCAATACGTAAGCCACTTCAATATTTAATAGCTACTTACATAAGCAGTTCAACTAATCTTCTGCAGACACCAGAGTCTATTACTGACTGTATTTTTTCATTAGGACCATCTGATAGGTATGAAAGAGCCCAGCATGCATCAGCTAAGACGTCCTTATCCGAGTGATACAAGAGACGTGCAAGAACTGGTAAGGCCGGGCTCACCTGATAGTATGAGTAAAAATGCATTCAATTCACATTTAAATTTGTTACTTTTAGGAAAAAAATATTTAAAAACAATATAAAAACAATTAGGTCACTGATCAAACATATCATTTCACTCTTAAATATCAAAGGAATTACCCATGAAGGATATAAACAATTTTAAGGTGAAAGTTTGGATCTATTGTTTTTCTTCAAATTGAAATTATTATGTCAACTTCAACTGTTCATAATTCTAATTCACCTTGTTAAAATCTGGAGGTGGGTTTTTTCCTCTGCACAAGTTAGACAAACACCAGACAGCATTTCTTGTCATAGATAAACTTGCACATTTGCTAAGAAGACTGAAAGGGAGATTCAAAGTGATGGCCACTAAGTCAATCATATTGAAATTTCATAGACCTAATTATGTATCTGTGCATTACCAAACTTTTTCCATGCTACATATATTGAACAAATCTATGAATGAAATTGTTAAGAGAGATAAAGTTGATCTATAAAGATATTAACAAAGCTTAACATGAATATTCATATATCAACTTAATTTAACTTGTTATTTTTTTTTAAATCCCTTTTCCTAGTACTCTCAGGAATGCCACCCTGCATCTTAGGTTGGCAAATACTGCTTTGTCTATTTCTTTTCAATGACAAATGGTAAAATTTTAGACAAAAATGAAAGTAAATAAAAAAAGCTTACTGTAATAAAGGCACCAGAATGCCCTCATTCAGAACATAGTCTCTGCATTCTGGACTGTCTCCAGCTATGTTACCTAAAGCCCAAACAGCCTAGGAGATCAAAAGCTATATGTTCACAAGTTAATATATTCTCCAAAAAAATAGCTAGCACAAAGAGAGTGGATCGACATTGTATGGCTGTAGCATTTATTTATATAAATCCACCTCATTCTGGATAATGATACTAATCAATTATAAAAATTATTTCTCTTGCTATAGGTGAATTCCATGTGAATGTGAAAACAAAATCTACCAATTACAATGCATCTAGCATATAGAGCTAGCCAACCCATTGTGATTAGGCCTAAAGGTAAGAAAGATCTATGGCCGAATAATCCCTTAATAATCAGATCATTGTCAAGTTTGTCTTAGCTGGTTTAATCAGATTGCTACTTACTTTACTTTACAAATTATTGTTTGGCTCAAATATGAAGTAGATTATTTAACCATGAAATAAGTTCAATATGCTTAAAGAATGATTATCGTAACATTACCTGCTCTTGCACATCTTCAATCTCAGAATTTAGTAAACGAATAAAAATAGGTACTGCTCCAGCACTGATGACCATCCTAGTCTGAAGCGATGTACCGGAGGCAATATTCGTTAAAGCCCAAGCAGCTTCGAACTGTTAATATAATCAAATGGAAGCTTATTTATCATGTCTATTAGAAACAGAGTCTAAACTCTACAAAAGGTAGGCAACATGGCTAATGCATATTATTTTTTAGTTTATATACCTGTAAAGACCAACTGTTATCCCGTTGTAAAAATTCTACAAATCTAGGTATGATACCAGTTTGTATGACTTCATCTATGGGAGGGTTAGGTTCTGAAAATTGAAAAATATGCCATGTTCTAAAAATATGAAAATTATAACTAAAAAATCTTTATGAAAATATTTCTTTTATTTAAAATAAATTAGTCTTAGAGTTAGTGCGATTAATATTCAGAATGTTATAGTAACAAATATGCACAAATAAATATATTTTACCTCTCGATAAAAGCTTTCTAAATTTCTGTGTTGCCATTTCTTGTTCTTCAAGCTCATCACTATACAAAGCTTGCACCATTTCAGGACTTATTCCACCCTGGAAATGAAATACTTTGTAATAAATATGAAAATGACAAAAAATATTTTAACCCACTTCTATAGAGCAAGACTTTTTAAAGTGACTAACATTTTTCCCAGTGGACCGAGCACACCTATTAGACACATATTGGAATATCTAATATAAGCATAAAAACAAGTATATGATATAAGGTTGTTAAGACCGCTCGTATTTGAGGACCAGCTAACCGTTCAAAAAAAGACCGGTTAATCGCTTGTCTTTATACCCCTTATGTTTTGAGAACTAACAAGAGAATGTTGTCGCCTGGCGGCGTCGGATGGCGTCAAAGCCCGCTTCCCCCGCTTGCATTCAGCTCTTTCCGCATTGCCCTCAATTCAAGGCATTTTTTTTTAATTCCAAAGAATTAATTAAACAGTGATGGTTAATTGTCTTTTTTAATATTTTATTTTGAGGACTCGTAGTTCACTGTTCTAAATAAGAGGACCGGTTCAATCGTTCGTCAAGTTAGCGAGATATTTTTCATTAGTTTCAAAAACCAACGCCTCGCCCCGTCCGTTGTGACGTCATATTTACCTCTCTTGTTTGTCATATCGGTTAACTCGGTCAACACGCGTATTAAAATTAATAATAATAATAAAATTATAAAGCTACGGAGTAAACAATGATAAAATGGAATTTATTAAAAAACCATATTATTTATCAATCGTCAACTCGCCAGAATAATTGAATTTTGCGTGGCACACGTTCCCCCTCCCCGTTTTTTCTGTTCAAATAGGGTTTGAGCTAGCAGGAAAACTTTCGAACTCGAATTTGTGGGCCGATTAATCGCCCGGTATCATTGCTACGTCTTTCAAATACCTCTCGTAATATAGGTACACATGTACTTCACTAAGCGGCGAGCGCCGATAAGTTTTTTGAATGCCTGAAACAGACGATAAACCGGTGATCAGAAAATCCCGATACGTTACGGGGTCAGATGGTTTTATAGCTTTCTTTGTCTTTATAAAAAAACAGACTATAATTAATATAAATAGAAACAGCCTCGGCCTTGACCGTTGTTGACATCAAATGCGCACTGTGTTAGCTCTCATACAGTCACAGTGCCTCGACAACTAAGCAAATTAAATTTTTTTTTAAAAAATCATTCTTTAGCAGTAGCTAGTACTATTAGTTGTAAACTTCAGTGAAGCAAGACTATAACGCCTCAAGTACAAACGCTTACAGCTAGGAGACTGAAGGCTTGAATGCCAACCTACTTGTCAGCTGGATCGTGGTATCGCTTTTACTCACTGTGACCAAGCGAGAGGGAGAGGCGCGTTACGGCTTGTGTTATTGTTTTTTTCACTATGTTGACGTTACCGCTAGTTTTTTTGTTTTGTTTTTTTTTTCTTTTCGGTTACGTGGTCCTGCGGTCTTGAATAAAGATGACCGGTCCTGATCTGAGGACCGGCTAACCGAATTTAACCGTTAACAAGCTTAATATGATATTTCACAGCAGTCTCTGACAGAATGATTATTCATCAGGGGAATGGTCTAATTTTATCTTGCTTTTTAAATTATGAAAATTGACCCATAATTGAGTTGTTTTTTTGTGAGGTTATGCATTAGTTGTATCCTAGTAATCTTTTTATTTAGGACTTACAAGCAATGTTCCCTTTAAGCTGCGCAGATACCTGACTGATGACGCGCAGTAGTTAAGCTTTACTGCGAAGCAAATTTTGTAAACTATTGCCTAAAAATGGATGATGTGCAACTTTGCACACAAGTTTTTTTACTTTGCACATGGACCAATGAACCTTAGAGGGAACATTAATTACAAGGCCTTGATGACACCTTTTATAATTTTATTAAAAAGTTTTTTAAAAAGTTGTTTAATGAATGTTATTTTTTAAATTAAATTTTTTGGGGTCTATTTTAATCATCTTCTTTAAATTCACCATTATAAATACACTTTTCTTTTATACATCTTCATTTCTATAATCTACTTTTAAAATGTTTTCTATCCTTGCTTAATTGTTGCATTGGATGTATAAAAAGTGTGCACAAAAAACATTTATGATAAAAATTATCAAATTATTAACAGTACTAAGAGTATACATCACAAAAAGTAGGACTGTATCAGATGGGTTAATAATTAAAAGAGATTTTTTTTATAAAAATGACATAATACTTACAGTTGGTGTAACCATGGAATCTTGTAAATCTGCTGTTGAACTGATTTCATCATTGTCAGGTACTGCAACATTTCTTCTTTTAAAGATCTGCCAGTGGGAAAAAGATAGAACAAAATTAAAAACTTACATAACATTTGGAACTTCAACAACAGGTTTATTTTTAAAGTTTTTATACTGCAAACTTCTACTATCGGTCACATAAACATTTATGACTTAAGAATTATTTAGCACACTACTCCATATTTTTCCTGGGAATTTGAATAACCTTTCTTTTTTTATTACTGCCTTAGAAAGTAAAACACATGAAAAGGGAGACATAAAACAAGGGAGAAACTTTTTGAGAAATTGTATTTAAAATTAGTGCACCCTTAGAAAAGTGCTATTATTATTCAAAGGTTTAATACACAACAAATTATCTACATTTTAAATTTGAAAGTCCTAGCTAGTAATTTATTAATTTTTTAAATAAAAATGGTAAATATTTGAGTTTCCATAGAAACCAAGAAGATTTTTATAAATAAATGTTTTCATGCAATTTATATCATCAGACTCTCACCTCCCCTTAAGCCATTACCTCTAAACTTTTTGCATTAAAAGGCAATAATTTGCTATTTTCCATCAAATTTAATAATTTCCTAATTTTTAACAAGCGGCAATAAGAATGTATCCCCCAATAGTATTTAAAAATCATAATCTCAATCTCAAATCATACAGCCATACAATACAGTACTAGTTAATACAAGAAGGTGAAGGTTTCATGATTTAAAATTGGTAAAAATCTTAATATAGAGCGTCATTTACATAAACACTAATCTTTGGAATAGGGTTGTTAAGACAGCTCGTTTTTGAGGACCAGTTAACTATCCAAAAAAGATAAAGCATCAAATTTTTGCCCAGTGTTGTCTGATTTGACATCCAGGCATCTATTGTGTACCGACGCAAGTGTAATCTCTGCTACGATACCGTCAAAACAGCAAATTTTAAAAAAATAAAATAATTACATTTTTTTAAAAATCGTTGCCACAAAGAAGTAAACCCTAATGATTAACATTTAATTTTATTCATTAACAGAATTCAAACAGCATGTTACCAAATGTTGTCAAGTCAGTTCCTTTGTGAGGAATGGTTAACCCTTTAAAAACAACCCGTAAAAACAAAGATTTGACTATAAATCCCTTACATATGAGACAGAACTAAAAGTATTGATTATATTCAAAATATTATGCACCGCGCGAAAAACATTTACAGACTGAACTCCATTTGCTGTAAAATTTGGGGGGGGGGGGGCCTGTCGACTGAACTTCAGAACATGTGGAGGAGAACAATAACAGATTGCTGACATTGAGTTTCATAGAGATAAACTAAAAGTGCATTAATTTTATTACGGTAGATTCGATCGACCTGAAATTTTGAAACAATGCATTGTTAAGTGACACACATCTAAGTGCAAAATTTCAGCTCGATAGAATCACGGGAAGTGGGTCATTTTTTACTTTATTTTTCCGACCGACCAAGATAAAGGCGACCATGAAGTTAATATAAGGGATTTAAAAAAGAAAATTTTACTGTCAGGTCCGTATTTTTTCTTATATTGAGAACCAATAAAGAGAATGTGTATCAAATTTCACCTCACACAGGGTGACTTCAAAGAACATGTGACGTCACCGCCCGCTTATGTTCAGGTCTGATGAGCTATGCTCCTTTTCTAACGCACACGAAATAACTTTTTAGAAAACATAAAATTTTATATCGATGTGGTACACAACCAGTAATTTTAAGCCAAATGCATTTGAAAACTTTCAATATAAGACCAAAATCGATTTTGAGGAATGGCAAACACTCAGTAGTACTGTTAGGCAACGGTCTGAACAGCTCTTTTCCGCGATGCCCTAAATTCAGTGAAATAAAAAAAAAAAATTCCAAAGAATTTTAAGTAAACAGTTAAACAGTAAAATGGTTCATAGCAATTTTTTTTAAGGACTCATGATTAACTGTTCTAAAGAAGAGGACCGGTTAAAACGTTCGTTAAAGTTAGCAAAGTATTTTTGCTCATTTTAAAAAACCCATGCCTCGCCCGTCCCTTAGGAAGCCGTGTTTAACTCTCATGTGTGATGCCGGTCAACTCACGAATGAAAAATTAATAATAATAAAATTAATATAAATAGAAATAGTCGTGGCATTGACCGTTGTTCACATAAACTCCAACTGTGTGTTAGCTCTTGTAAAGTGCCTCGACAACGAAGCAAATTAAAATTTTTAAAAATCATTCCTTGGCCGTAGGCAAAGGAAACAAATAGTGATGATGTGTATAATATTTATATACCCGAATATGGAGAATGTGACTATCTTAACTGTAACACAACAAAAACGATCTCCGGATAATAGGAAGTTGTGGTTAAACGGTCCTGAATAAAATGGGCCGGCTAACCGGTTAACAACCTTACTTTGGAATAAGCTTGTTAACGGTTAACCGGCTAACCAGTCCTCAGACCAGGACCGGTCATCTTTATTCAGGACCGTAGGGCCGTGTAACCCAAAAGAAAACAACAACAACAAAAACAAAAAAAACCTAGCGATAACGTAGTGAAAAAAACTAGTGAAAAAACAACACAAGCGGTAACGCGCCTCTCCCTCTCGATTTGTCGCGGTGAGTAAAAGCGATACCATGATCCAGCTGGTTAGTTGTCGAGACTGTACGAGAGCTAACACAGTGCGCGTTTGATGTCAACAACGGTCAAGGCCGAGGCTGTTTCTATTTATATTAATTATAGTCTGTTTCTTATAAAGACAAAGAAAGCTATAATAAAAGCATATGACCCCGTGACCTATCCGCATTTTCTGATCATCAGTTTATAGTCTGTTTCAGTTCAGGCATTCAAAAACTTATCGGCGCACGCCGCTTAGTGAAGTACATGTACCTATATTACGAGAGGTATTTGAAAGACGTAGCAAAGATACCGGGCGATTAATCGGCCCACAAATTCGAGTTCGGTCTTTTAGTGATAGTTTTCCTGCTAGTCAAAGGCATTTGATTACCACATTAATAGTACGCCGAGTGTAGCTCAAACCCTATTTGAACAGAAAAAAACGGGGAGGGGGAACGTGTGCGTTGCAAAATTCAATTATTCTGGCGAGTTGACGATTGAAAAATAATGTTTTTTAATAAATTCCATTTTATCATCGTTTACTCCATAGCTTTATAATTTTATTATATTATTAATTTTAATACGCGAGTTGATCGGCATCACACACAAGAGAGGTAAACATGACGTCACAACGGACAGGCGAGGCGTTGATTTTTTAAACTAATGAAAAAACCTCGCTAACTTTAACGAACGATTGAACCTGTCCTCTTATTTAGACCGGTGAACTACCAGTCCCCAAAATAAAATATAAAAAATACCATTAACCATCACTGTTTAGTTAATTTTTTGGATTAAAAAATAATGCTTTCAATTGAGGGCAATGCGGAAAGAGCTGAACGCAAGCGGGGGAAGCGGGCTTTGATGCCATAAGACGACGCCAGGCGACAACATTCTCTTGTTAGTTCTCAAATGGGTCTCAAAACATTAGGGATATAAGGACGAGCGGTTAACCGGTCTTTTTTTTTTTAACGGTTAGTCGGTCCTCAAAAACGAGCGGTCTTAACAACCTTACTTTGGAATATAGAAAATATTGAAACATAAATTATTATTTCTACCTGCTCTTCCCGTTTTTGTTTTCTAAGCTGGATTCCTTCTTCTTCTCTTCGCCTTCTTAGCTCTTGAGAATCTAAAGCTTTATTTTTGTAAGACTTCAATCTGTGGTTGGCTGGGCCTGGTGCTTCAGACATCTATAGATGCAAAATGTGTATAATTTATTTCTTAAAAATTCCCCCTCATGAGTAATGAAATATTGTTATGACATAAAAAATAAATAAAATAATGTATTTTATAATATCGTATTGAAATTTTTTTTTAAATATATTTTGACCTTTAATTAATTTTTGAAAATTATTGTCTCTCTTGTTAAATTTTGTTTAACTAAGATTACTAAAAAAAAAATTGTTAAAACTTATAAATATTAGCTTATATGCCTGAACCAAATTGACCTTTCCAGCTGTATTAATTAAAATAATTAAATGTTTTATACATTGTCCTGGGAACTCCAAAAGAAGATCATATTTAAAAATAAGCATATCAAGATGGGAACATTTTAATATATTCCAATTATTGATAAAGGAATGATTAATGACAAACAACGAAATAAAATTGTAAAATAGAAAGAAAGACTTGCTAATACAGACAATCTAAATGACAATAAAAAGAAGGAAATAATTTCAAAATCAAAGGTATACAAAGACACGTCTATAATTTACCATGCTTTGCATGCATAAGGTGAGTCTTACACTAAACTATACACACAACGCACGAAGGGTGCATCTTTTACTTTTGTAAAATATTTTTTATACAAATTGTCAAAGAACCCATCTATTTTGCCTTTTATTGGTCTCTATTACGGTTCAAATCCCATTTGCCGCAGACTTTGACTAGCAGATTAATGAAATCAAATGAAGTCATGTTCCAGCTTGCACCTGCACAGCAATCTTTTGTGTGTAAAATGTACACCCTACAATCACAGATATTATCATTATAAAAATTTGCTGCATGACAGCGTTATACGCAGATGTCTCCCAATAACATCCGCATTATAGTTTTCTGTTCAATTTTCTTTTAAATTCAGATTTTTTTTCTCCTTCTAATTTAGTATTATATGTAGCTATCATTATCATAGCTTATTTTTTTTAAATCAAATAAATAGTTCTGCTTAGTCTTTTCAGCTCTAATTGATTGGAAATTGACATTGTAACTATAATAATCTTAAATTGATTTTATTAGTTCTAGCCCCAATACTAACAACACAAGTTCAAAACAAGGTTTAGTCATTTATCATAAAATATAAATATATTAATAGTATAATTATAATGTTGATATATTTATGTGTGTTATAGTAGAAGTGGTATTTTACTGATAACTACTTCATTTAGTTTTTAGCCTTTTAGAAAAAATATATATAAATCCACCCACCAGTTGTAACGTGAATAAATTTTGAAACTCCCTGCCTATTATCCTATAATACCTATATAAATATTATCAGCTGTGTGGAATAAGTTTGACTGGCTGACAAAAATTTTCTACTTGGTACTTGTTTTCTTTATCCGACCACATAATTTATTTATTTTTTAATTCTTGATAATTTTTGTTATAACTGTTGGCAACCCCTACTAGACTTAAATGGCCATGGATCATGAACATATGGTCACTGACATTCACACTGTTACTGTGGTATGGACTTCTCCCACTTATGAAGATGAAGATAGAAAAAATTAATATTGAAATTATTAATCTAGTTTTATTACTGTTAGTATTGCTAATAAATAATTAAATAGTATTAATTTTTTTAAAATAAAACATTATTGATTTTAAAATTAATTTAATCAATCTTCATCGTCACAATCACAAGTGGGGAAAGTTCGTACCATACATACTAACATTAACATGGCCATGTAGCGTAGTACTAGTAGTAGCCTAGGCCTAAGTCTAAGCATCGCGGGGTTTCCAACTCAAACAATTCATGACAAAAACTACTTTAGCATTCTACTAATACTAAACCTAACCTCATAATTATAAATTAAAGATCATTGAAAAAAATTTGAAAGTTTAAAAAAAAAAAGAAGTCGCAATTGAAACGTGAACCACTAACTTTTAATTTCAGATCAGGAATGCAACGCTCTAACAGTAAGACCACATAAGCTTATGAAACCATCGAATATTTAAGATACTTATATCAAATTGGCAAGAAGTAACGTGAAGTCTGCCTATAACACTAAGAATCATGGGAAATATCTCCGTATAATGGTCAGCATTATATGGAGATAACTCTGAATAACCACTCCGATTCTGAACTGTTGCGCAACATCAGTCAGATATATCTGCGGCCATGCAGCATAACCTTAAAGGGAACCTTTGACCCCTTTGTTATCAAAACCATACGTTACAAAGTAATTGATCCAATATAATATAATGTAAGTTCATTTGGCTGAAGCCAAGTATGTCGACTGTGACGTCACGACGCTACCGGTTGCTGGAAAAGAAAGTTCTATAAATTATAAAAGGATTATAAAAAATGGAAGGTTTTAGGGTTTGGGTTAGGTATAGCTATAGAATTTTAATTTTAAAGCTTTTTTCTTCTTCTTCTTTCTCAATATTGAGTTTTGCGTGCCACGAGTTTTGCGCCAATTGGCCCGTGGTCTCCGACTTCAGCCTGCTGTATATTCTGGATTTGCTTCCATAGCCTTTGGTCAGCCAAGACCATCTGTAAGGCAGCAGTAGTTGTTTTTTTTGGCAAGTGATGCAGCGTTCACATGCCACGGCTGCAGCGTTCACATGCCACGGCTAAGGGCTCCACGCATTACTCCACCGCTTTTCACCCATTTGGAGCTAGGTGGAAATCGGGAACGCCCTAGGCACGGGGAACAAGTCCTTGGCTTCCCATGGATTCGAACTCGTGACCATCAAAACGCCAGTCGAGTGCGCTTGCCACTCAACCACCGCAGCCCCTAAAGCTTTTTAAAGGATGTGCTATAACAACAAAGAAGGCCGCCATGACCGTGACGTCACAGTCGACATATTCGCCACTTCGCTTTTACCGTTCATTTTTTGTTGTTTTTCAATGACAGAATGAGAAATTTATAATCTTGTTCAAATTTCAAAATAGTTATTTTTATTATTTTTTTAAAAATACATGGCTGTCTTTTTTGTTGCTATGCCGCGTTATAAAGAAATTGGAAAATTCAACTCTTAAAATTAAAATTCTAAACTACACCTAAGTTACTAAATTCTAACTAAACCTAACCCCAAAACTAAATTAACAAATAAAAATTCTAAAACCAAACCTAAATAACAAAAGAAGAGATTGAGAGTGCAGAATTATTTGCTATATACTATATAGGTTTAAGCCTTTTGGCTTGTGTGGCTTTTGGGAACGACTTGTCTGAATTAGCCTAGTCCTAGTGACCCTATTCCTTCTGAATTAATATCTGGAAAGCCACAACCACTTTGACAGTAACAATCTCCGGCTAAAACCTATATTTATATCTCCGACCGGAGCGTCGCGTCTCTTCCCGTTGCTATGAAGGATAGTTGTTATTTTAATTTTAGGGTTTGGGTTAGGTATAGCTTTAGAATTTTCTGAAAATTCACGGGGCTCGCACTATTTTTCCGGGCCGATGACGTGCCATAGCAACGAGATAGCCGCCGATAAGGTCGGCCCGGTCGGAGATATAGGCATAGGTTTTAACCCAATCTCCAAGGATAGTCACACTGTGATTGAGCAAATTTACCATTTAGTGTCATTTTCAATAATAATTAGACTTAATTTAGGCCTAGTTTTAATTTTAAAGTTTAAAGGCAAGGCAACTGGCAAGGCTTTCACTTTCTGATTCTGACATATTCACTTCACTTCACTTAACATTTAATGGATAATTTTTAAAAAATTGAATTTAAAAAGACATGAGTATCTAATAATAAGACTAACTTTACTGGAAGTAAAAATTGATTGCAAAATGATAATTTTTGAAGAGTATGAGAAACCACTGTTAGTAATCAGTAATTTGACTTCGCCAGTAAGTAAGTAAGCAAGCTCACTGGTCGGGGCACAGCTGAGCCATTAGTCGGTAACACACTGCTTACCGCTGATGGCATTAATGGTTGGTTCAGTGTTATTTCCACCGTTAGCAACTGACAATTTAGTTAACTAAACCCCAAACTAATTATGTGTGGTATTTTCCCAATATTTTGGTGTCGAAAGAAACTATTAGGTGTGTATTCAGATAAAATCTGAAATGACCGACATTAACAGGAAGTTCGACATGTGCGACAATCCCGAAAATAGTTAACGCAGTGAGACTTATTTTAAAATTAAAAATTTGTTATTTACATTTCAAAAAGTACATTTTGAAAATATAAAATATACAAAAGACAAGACAATAATTTAATTTGATTTAACCAATTTATCACATTTCTCGAAATATCAAATATAGGTCGCGAGATGATGTATGGATTTAGACATTTATTATCTCATTCGCATAATAATGAACAATTTTTTCAATAATGTTAATTTGCAAGTAGACGATTTATAATGAAAAATAATAATTTATCTTCTGATTTTATAAAGCCATGTCTGAAAAATAAAACGGAAATAAATAGATAATTACATGTATTAAGCATTAAAGGCATCATACTCTTCGATTTAAAATGAGTTCATGCCTCTGTGACACAAAGATAATGTACAATGTCTTGATTTTGCATCAAAACAATTGGTTAAAAAAATAAAAGCAAATAAATATGCAACTTTTTAAAATTGTGCAAAGATTTTCTCAAAAAAAAAAAAATATTTAAAAGAGACATTCCAGTGTTATTTATATTTTCTACAAGAACGTTTAATAAGTGTTACTAATGACATCATACATTTTAATTTAAATATTAAATTTAAGTTAATTAATCATTAACAGCTTTTTTTTTATTTAAAAAAATAATAAATTTGGGTTTGGTACCGTCCATAAATGACGTCACGCGATTTTGGCCGATTTTGTACCCCCTCCCCCTACGTCACGCGTCGTCACAAAATCGTAGACCCCCCCCCTCCAAAAGTACGTCACAAAACTTTGACCCCCCCCCCTAAAAAAATATTTTAAAAAACACTTTATTTTCTATTTGAAAATAAGTATGTTTCAAATCACTTTTTTGGTCATTTAAGTATTCATTTAATGTATGTCTACAATGTAATATGCGAAGCTAAGTAAAAGACATTAAATAAAATGTAAGCCAGTGATTCTCAAAATTTTTCGTATTATCGTATCAGACGACCGCAAAGAATTTTTCCATTTCACCAGGTACCGATGCATTCTTTTCCCGTTTGACATGATTTTCTCTGTACTGATTTGATAGCAAAATGAGCCCCTACAAAACTTAAAGCCTTATAAGATTAAGTATGAATTCGGATTGTCTTATATATTACATTTTTTTAAAAAAAATGTTTAGTTGCCAAGGCATAGCAAGACAGCTAATGAACAATGCAGCGGTAATGTCAAAAACCATTCGATGTGATTAACCTTCGTGATTAAGCTCGCGAATGTGACTGTTGATGTTACAAGAATAATTGCATTGTAGACAGACCTAGAATATATACATACAAGTAAGAAAATTCCTCAAAATGATTTCGATCTTTTAATGACAGTTTTCCTACTAAGTATATGCACATCCATCAAAGACATTTGATCTAAAATTATCCCATTGGTATCACATCTCATGTTTTCTAAAAATTATTAGGTATGCGCTGGAAGAGGAAACTAGCCAATACTGTACGAACCCCACATTTGTGCAGGAAAGTAGGGTGCCATCTTGTGCGTCGCAAAATACAGTAATTCCAGCAAGTTGAGGACTGAAAAATACTATAACATTATTAAAATATCCAATATTATCATAACTTTTTACTCCGAAGCTTACAAGTTTGTTTGTTTTGTTTTTCAATTCTTTTCTCTTCACGATTTCACGTACGTCACACAAGAGTTGTAAATATAATGTCACAAATGGACGAGGCGTGTTTAAATAGTTAAATTCTCTTGGGGAATTTATAAACCAATGAAAAATACATGGCTACCGCTATCGGCCTGTTTAACCAAAGGGTCGGTTAACAGCGATAAATTATCTCATTTGGGGTAAAAAGGGAACTCTTGGGGGTAATGCTGAATCATAATCATTGTGGGCATAACCGGCCTTCAAAAAATGAAATGTGTTAATATCATTCGATTTTATTTTAATGCATACTATTAAACATTGACTATAAATCATTACTGTTAACTTCTTTGTTTATAAAAAAAAAAATATTTAAAAATAATATTTTAAAAATGTTTTTTTTTTTTTTAAAATCCCTCAATTGACTGACGAGCATCCCGTAAGAAAGAGGTCGGCGAACAGGGGTAAATTACTTCATCTTGGGTCAAATGGAATTTTTGGGAGTAATGCAGACTCATTTGGGACATATAACATTCACTCCACTCCAC
Organism: Radix auricularia; assembly: GCA_002072015.1. Taxonomy (NCBI): domain Eukaryota; kingdom Metazoa; phylum Mollusca; class Gastropoda; family Lymnaeidae; genus Radix; species Radix auricularia. The sequence continues at coordinate 725,080 of MUZC01000014.1, read as the reverse complement.
TAGATATTTTCAAATATGCCATGTGTACGTTTACGCTTGGAAAATATGCCCACTATTGAACCGGTTCCTTCCAGAAAATGCATTTATTAAATTTGTCATCTATGTAGATTTCTTATTTACGTACTATACGAAGACACCTAAATCCAACCTACTTTCATTTATATTGACACAAGTGACAATAATCTTAATCAACATGAAGGGATTGTATCAAGTATCCTTTCTGTCATATTTAAAATAGGGCTGCGGAAATTACAAATTAATTTCTCGATTAATCGGTAAATTATTTTATCGATTAAAATTATTTTAATCCATAAAATAGTGATTAAAAATATACCAATTTTTGCGTTTTTTTTAAAATTCGATTTATTAATAAATAATTAATAATAGTTTTTATTTGATTATTATTTTTTTACGTACAAACTTCTCCGTTAAGGGAATTCAGAGAGAGTATACTTTAAATAACCTTTTTTATAAGGACAATGATATTAAAAAAACACATTGTTTTTACTATTTAACAATAACAAAATTTTAATTCATTGACATTATTTTGAACTACTTATTTTTAAATATGTCCCCTAATAGTAGTACTTAAATTTAATTAAATTAAATACTTAGGTTATGGGCATTTTTAAAAAAATGCAATAAAAGGGCACAAAATATGAAGGAAAACGAAATAGTGAAAAAGAGATTATGAGGTCTTAGAAAAAAAATATAGCTTTCGAACCACTTGGAATAAAAAGATGATCTTTATGTTTTTGCTAATCATAAAACAATTTCTATACAGCTGTTTTACTTTTATATGTATAAAATTAATTTGAAATTTTCATTCAAGTGCCCCAACTTTAATACGTTATTTAACTTGTTTTCAACTGTTTTAACTGTTTTAAAAATAACTTAATGACAATACCAAATGCGTGTTTTTATTACTTTTTTTTATTACTTCCCTTGAAATTTTCAGTTTAATGACGTCAAACATCTTTATTTTTAGCTTAACAAATTTATCGATTAATTAATCGGTAATTTTTCAAAAGTTTACGATTAAATTTAATTTAATCGATAACAGCCCTAATTTAAAATTAATGCCTTAAAAACTGAGTTCAGAAGAAAGTTGTTTTGTGCTCCTCTCGAATCGCAATGTCAAGAATTTGATGCATTCAATAAAGTTAATAAATACTTTTGACTAATTTTAAATGGACACATTAATCATTATATTTAGAATGGCCAGAGGTGTTTGACCAAAAACCAATCGAAAAATTATATCAGACTTAAAACGTTTATAATTGTATCAAATAGATTCCCCTCCCCCACCCACCCCAAATGGATATTCCGTGTCGTTTTGACTTAAAATATATACATATAATCCTATTGAGATCTTTTTTAGACACGTGTCCTGTTTGTTAAACTCAACAGTTGAAGTTTGGGGGGGGGGGGTGGATAAACAACAACAAAAAAAGTACGCAGACTCCTGCCGCGAGTGAACCAAACGAAGCTGCGGTTACATCACAAACGCTTTGATGTCAACGTTAAACGACGCAGCGTAACAATTTCGTATGTTCTCTTGTGGGTTCTCAAAGTTAAGAATTATAATTATATTTAATTTTCGTGTCTTGATAACTTACGCCAACCGGCGTCTGATGGCCTATCAACAGGCACTTTGAGAAGCACTGAATAAAAAAAAAGTCATTAAATTTAAATAAATTTTAAGAGACCAAATATTTCAGTGGAAGTTTTATTTAAAGTTACCGTGGAAATGTGACGTCACATTTCCTCAACGCCCCCTCCCTCCCCCACGTCACGCATCGTCACCAAAGTGAGACCCCCCCTTTAGGTGCGTGACGTCATTTATGGACGGCCCCTTACTATTAAGTTTATTTTATCAATTAACCCTTCTATAAGCTTAAAATTGTGCCAGAGCTCCTTAACCCCAGAGATCTTGCAAGTACATTTCGCGCCCGGAAATCTATAAAAATGGCACCCCAAACCTAGCATAATTACATCTTTCTTTCTATTAAATTAAATTAGGAAAACCAATTATTATTGAAATCTCTTTTTTTTTTTTTTTAAATTGCTATTACTGATGCAACTTTATTACGGTTATATTACACGCCATAACAAGTCACTGTCGTAAATTGTTAACGAAATTTCCCTTGGCAATTGCGTTTATAGATTCGAAATGTCGGGCCAATCTTTTCGAGCTTTGGAGGTCATTTCCTCCTGAAACATATCAGATATATGGTTCAGGTCTTTTGCAAATATGTTAAGAGCCAAGGGGGAAAAAACGAAAAGATTTAATGGATTTCTTGAACAATCCATAAAAACCCGAAAAATATACGTATTTTGTTAATTCCGCGCCAATCATAGCATCTATCGGGTTGAGGGGGGGGGGGGGGAAGCGGTAGCTAATAGGATGTTTCAGACTCTCGCTTTACTGCAATAGACAGACTTAATTTTTAAAAAAAAAAATACTCCGCCCAATGAATGGGAGTAAAACAAAATTTTACTTTCAGTGTTGAAGGCAGGAGTATCAGATGGCACGTCCAATCCAGCTACAGCAGTGACCTGGTGACACATTTATTATTTGTAGGGCTGTTATCGATTAATTTTAATTTAATCGTTAACTTTTGAAAAATTACCGAATAATTAATCGATAATTTTGATTAAAGCTGAAAATACGATGTATGACGTCATTAAACTGACAATTTCATAAAATGTCCATAACATAAGTTTTAATTTTTAAAAATAGTATTTTTAGGAGATATATTAAAATATATGCATAAGTAGTTCAATTTATGTCAATAAATTAAAATTTTGTTATTGTTAATTGAGTAAAAACAGTGTTTATTGTTTAAAATATAATTTTCCTTATAAAAAACTGCTTACTTTATTGTTTACACTTTGAAATTTTTTTTTTAATGGAGAAGTTTGTAGGTAAAGAAAACTGTTATTAGTAATTAATTGTTTTTTTTAATAAATCGAAGAATTGTTTAAAATATTTCCTTCAATCTTGATCAGCATTTTATCGATTAAAATAATTTAATCTATAAAATTTTTTACCGATTAGGCTAATTGAGAAATTAATTGATAATTTCCGCAGCCCTAATTATTTGTTTATGTTTTTTTTAATGCTGTAAGCTTCATTTTGGCCCCACTTTACCTTAGCACCCTGGGGAACAGTTTACCCCTTAACCCTCGACATGCTCCTGCCTTCAACCACCCGAAGCCTCAACGTGCCGGTAGGGTTAAAATTCAACCATAATCGTCTTAGACAGAATGTCAAACACCGTCGCGAGTCAACATAGGATCACGAAGAAGACCGAATCTACCGAACGTGTTTATATAAGATATTGACCACAAGCAGCATTGAAACACGAGTAGAAAGAATATGTTAAATTATTAAACACGCGTCAGACTGCCTGAAACTGTGCTGTGAAGCAACGAGACAATGTGATTTTTTGATTTTGCATTCTTTTTGTCTCTTATACAAAAATTTGCCATTTTAGATAAAAACCTATAGACTTTGCGAAAAATTTATAGACGCTATTGAATACTTCACCATTTACAGCCGGATCATTCTTTTAAAAAAACAAAAAAAGAAATAGAAAAACTTCCGCGCTTGAATTACATTTTCAATCGGTTCTCTTATTGAACTTATTCTCATGATTTTTTAGAAAACATTTTGAACTATGACGAATTAACACAAATCTAAGACAGTATCATTTCACATTAAGAATGCGCCTGTCTGTGTTTCTATATTCGCCCCGAGGATTGATTCCCCTTCATTTAAAACCGCGGATAAAATGCGCTTTCTCCACTCCAACCATTTTTTAATTCATAAATCACTGTGTGCATTTCTTCTTACTCAGTTTGATACGCAACTTTATAATGTGACTTTTTAAGGCCCAGTTTGACTCCCCTGGACCTTGGTGCCCGAGTACATATGCACCCCTGTCCACCTTCACTGTGCTGATGTTTGGTACTGGAAAGGTCTCTTTCTTACGACACTTGCTACGCTAGTTAAGACATAGTGTGCACTCATTTTTCTATTTTTAAAAAAAACAGCACTGGGCACACCCTTTTCATACATACTGAGTAAGCCTATTTCTAAAACCGTTGGCTACCCTTTTTCGTAAAATTAGAGGCCATTCATAAATGACGTCACGCAATTGTGGCCGATCCCCCCCTCTCATTACGCGTCGTCGCAAAAAAAAAAAAATTAGCGCCCCCCCCCCTCTCCTTCCAATAATACGTCACAAACCTTGGAACCCACACACACAAAAAATATTTGAAAATTAGTATGTTTCAAATCATGTTGTTTTTTTCCTTTTTTTTCCATTAAAGATTTATTAAGTGTAGGTCTGCATTGTAGTATCGTCACACGCGTGAAGCTACGTAAAACGTCATTAAATAAATTGTAAGTCAGTGCTTCTCAAACTTTTTCTTATTTGACGACCAGGTATCGTAACCGTTTTGACGTGATTTTCCCTGTACTCACGTGAAGGCAAAATGAGCCCCTACATGACCTAAGCCTAAAGCCCAATAAGATTAAGAATGAATTCAGGTTGTTTTATAAAATATTAATTTTTAAACATTTCTTTAGTTGCCAAGACATAGCAAAACAGCTAACGAACAATGCAGCGGTAATGTCAAAAACCCTTTGATTTGATAAATCTTCAAGCTCGCGAGAGTGACTATTGATATAACAAGGATCATTTCATTCTTGATAGACCTAGAATATAAAGATACAGGATGATTTCTCAAATTAATTTCGATCTTATAGTGACAGTTTTCCTGCTAAGTATATTCACGTCAAAGGCATCTGATCTAAAATTACCACATTGATATCAAATCTCATGTTTTCTATACATTATAGGTATGCGCTGGAAGAGGAATATGGCAAGTACTGTAAGAACCCCACATTTGTAAACGAAATTAGAGTGCCATTTTGTGGGCCGCAAAATACTGTAATCCCTTGCAGTTGAAGACTGAAAAATAATATGATATTAATAAAATATCCGGTTCGACAAGGTCGAAAACTCCAAACTGTGGGAGGGATGTGGACAAAGGACAGTAGAACAACAGATCATTGAAAGGAAGTGGAGATGGATTGGACACACCCTTCGGAAAGATAACAGCAGGGTGAGGCAGGCATTAGATTGGAACCCCCAGGGAAAACACCAGCGAGGAAGACCCAAGCGTACATGGAGACGGAGCATGTTAGATGAGCTGGAAGAACTGGATAGAGCTGGGAAGAATTGAAACGACTGGCAAGGGACCGTTCACAGTGGCGAGCTTTGACAGAGGCCCTATGTTCCACAAGGAACCCAAAGGACAAATGATGATGATGATGAATAAAATATCCAATATAACTTGTTACTCAAAAGCTGACGAGGTATTTTGTTTTGGATTTTTGTTTCAATATTACTTTTTTATTATTATTATTTTTTTATTTTTTTTTACGTCAGACAAGAGTTGTAGTAATGTCACCAATGGACGAAGTGTGTTTTAATTGTTGCATTCTCTTGTGGAGTTTATAAACTAAGGAAAAATACATGGTAACGGTTTCGGGTGGTTTAACCGACAGGTCGGTGAACTGCGGTAAATTATCTCATTTTGGGTAAAAGTAAAAGGGGAACTCTTGGGGGTAATGCTGAATCATTGTGGGCACATAAAATTCGTCAGAATCCGTTTTTTTTTTTGTGTTTAATAATAATATTAACATTAACTTTTATAATTTTAATTTTTAGGTATCCTATTGAACAGGTCCGTTTTTTAAAAACGTTTAACCGGCCTTCAAAAAAAAAAATAAATATATATAATTTGCAATTTATGTCCCGATGACGCTACTAATTTTAGAAACCAGCGCACCAAAAATGATTAAAATTGTTACTGGAAATAAATGAATAAAACAAAAATTAATAAAAATAAATTAGATTTATGACGTCATTAAACTGAAAATTTCATAAAATGCCCATAGCTTATGTTTTGAATT
>MUZC01000014.1:667027-717206 GCA_002072015.1 Radix auricularia | reverse complement strand
CACGCATCGTCACAAAAGTGTGACCCCCCTCCCCCCCTAGGTGCGTGACGTCATTTATGGACGGCCCCTTAGCTTATGTTTTGAATAAAAAAATATAGCAGTATTTTTAAGAGATATATTTAAATATAAGTAGTTCAATTTAATGTCAATGAATTTAAATTTCATTATTGTTAAGTAAAAACAATTATTATTTTTTAATATTATTTTCCTTAAAAAAACTACTTATTTTAAATTTTACTAAATTCTTTTACCGATTAATCGTGAAATTTATCGTTCATTTCTGCAGCCCTAATTTTAATAGCCTACATAACTGGAAAGGGTGCTGAGCTGAAAATAATGAAAGCGTTAATTTAGATTATTAAAACGTATACATTGAATTGTGTATTCGATTAACTGTTGATACTTTAACTTTAATATTTTCTTTTATCCTGTGATAAGTTTTACTTCAAAGGATTCATGCCAAATAACAGTTCTTTGTTATTCATATTTATAAATAGTTACATTTTTTTTTGTTTTCAGTGCCCTATAGCCTTTTAAACTTTTAATATGGGCTATCAGGTTTGTGTATACAAATTTTCGTTAAGATCCCTTCATATACACAGTAGCTAACGCATACAATTATTTTTATATTGCTCATATTAGCAAAAATATTTATTATGGCCCCATTCATTGAAAAGTGTAAAGTTGGAAACTCTTTTCATTTTTAATCTGCACAATATAGCATATATTTGTCATTTTTCTCGAGATCATTAATAATCGAATGGGGAATAAAAACTTATAGGTTTAAAAAAAGCATTTAGTGCCCCTGGCAGCGAAGGCATTATCATTAAGAGTTCAGAGCCCTATAGTATTTTATTATTGACTGTATAAATTTTATATATTATCTTTGATTAAGATCCATCAATTTACACAGAAGCTAACTCTTAAACTATTTTTATAGCTCATGTAAGCAAAAATTGACACTATGGTCACCCGGCGCCCCACGAGTGTTAAATATAGAATACAATGCTGCCAGTAATCATCCAGGGAGCGTACTAAACTATCTCCAAAGGTTTCATGACGATCGGATTCATGGTTTATAAAGGACACGCACACACTCACACACACACACTCACACACAGAGACATACTTTCATTTTTATATATCTAGATAAATAATGACATTAAAAGTTCCGTGGCCCACTTAGTGCAAGATGTAAATTTTAAAACATTTGTTCTTTTCATTTTGGATCATATTTAATATATTATCGATTGTCGAGACAGTAACACGTATTGTATTTTAATAAGGGCTATAAAATATGTATGTATTAAGTTTGGAAAAGATCCATTATTTTATCTTATCTTATATGTTACAGACGCTCCTTCTGTACAGAAGATTATTGTGTCCTACGTATTTCTATGGTTTGTGTTTAGTCCTGTATTCTTACTAGAGTTTTAAAAGATGATAAAGTGTTGGCTTTCCTGGTTTCCTCAGGCAACCCTTTCCACGCCCGAATACCGGACGGAAAGAAAGAAAACTTGTATGTGTTTGTCCTTGCATATGGAACAAGAAAGGTGTTTTTATCTTTATGTCTATTTGAGGGTTGTATTAAGTTATCTTTTGTGTTGTATTTCTAAATTAGAATTAATTTCCTTATGTATAACTAGCAATTTACCCGCGCTTCCTGCGGAAATTAGGATTTCAGTTACCGTTAAGAACCCACGTAACACAAATTCAAAACACCTCTTGATTTTAATCTGAATCAAGATCGATATACTAAATATATTAACTTCAACCGTTCAGGCTCCTAAGTACACAAAAACATGGAGATTTAAAGATGCGTCTTTTTTATATAGCTCATATTGGAAAAAAAACCTATAATTCGGCAATCATCCCCCTAGTGAGCGGTGATTTAATATTTTTTGCCTCTTACCATCGCGGGGGTACTCAACAACTTCCAAAAGTTTAAAGTTTCTACCTACACGGAAACTTGGAGAATTTGTGTTAATTCAGTTTTATATAGCTCATTTTAGGTGAAAAAAAAAAGTTTTGGGACCCCGGCGACCCATGAGAGGAAATTTTTAAAATTTATATAATTATTTTTCCTTGTCTACCTACACGGGAAATAAGATTTTCAATTTTATAAATCCCATATAAGAAAAAAAAAAGTTTTTGGGGCCCCGGCCCCCATAAGTGTGTATTTCAAAATTCTTTTACACTGACTTTCGTCGTGAGAGGGTAATTAACAATTTCCCAAAGTTTCATGCTCCTACCTTCATTGAAAATTGGAGAATTTGTGATGAGTCGGTTTGTAATATAAGAAAAATTATATTTGGGCCCCCAGTCCCCCATTAGTGGGAATTTTAACATTCTTTTTTGCCCATTTTTGTCGGGATATTGTACTCAACAATTTCCCAAAGTTTCATGCCTCTACCTACATGGGAAATTGACAAATTGGTGATTTTCAGTTTTTATATAGTATATATTTGGAAAAAAAACTACATTTGGGCCCCCAGTCCACAGTAAAGGATATTTGAAATATTTTCAACCTGCTACCATCGCGAATGTGAATTTAGAAACTACCCAACATTTTATGTGTCTACCTGCACGGGCAATAAGTGAATTATAGATTTTGATCTTTTATAAATGTCACATAAGAAAAAATTACTTTTTTGGGGCCCCGGCCCCCATGACTGTGTATTTAAGAATTCCTTTACACCGACTTTCGTCGTGAGAGTTTACTTAACAATTTCCCAAAGTTTCATGCTCCTACCTACACGGAAATTTGGAGAATTAGTGATGAGTCGGTTTTTAATATAAGAAAAACTATATTTGGTCCCCCGGTCCCCCATGAGAAGGAATTTTAACATTCTTTTTTTCCAATTTTTGTCGGGAGCGTATACTAAAAAAATTAACCAAAGTTTCATGCTTCTACCTATACGGGAAATAGGAGAATGAGTGATTTTCAATTTTTATATAGCTCATATAAGGAAAAAACCGTTTTGGGGGCCCCAGCCCCCATGAGTGGGAAATTTAACACTATTTTTCCAATTATAATTGTGAGCATGTACTTAACAAATTTCCAAAGTTTCATGCTTCTACCTAGACGGGAAATAGGAAAATTGGTGATTTTCAACTTTTATAGAGCCCATATAAGAAAAAAATGTTTTTGGGCCCCCGGCCGGATATGAGCGAAATTTTAAAAAAATATTTTCGCTTATTTTCGTAGTAAGAGGGTACCCAACAACTTCCCAAAGTTTCATGTTTCTACCTACACTGGAATTTAGAGAGTTAGTGATGAGTCGGTTTTTAATATAAGAAAAATATATATTTGGGCCCCGGTCCCCCATGAGGAGGAATTTTAACATTATTTTTCCCAATTTTTGTCAAGAGAGTGTACTCAAACAATTTCCAAAGTTTCATGGTTCTACCTATACGGGAAATAGGAGAATGAGTGATTTTCAATTTTTATTTAGCTCATATAAGGAAAAAACCGTTTTTGGGGCCCCGACCCCCATGAATGGGAAATTTAACTCTTTTTCTTTTCCAATTATAATTGCGAGCATGTACTTAACAAATTTCCAAAGTTTCATGCTTCTACCTACACGGGAAATAGGAAAATTGGTGATTTTCAATTTTTATAGAGCCCAAATAAGGAAAAAAATGTTTTTGGGCCCCCGGCCCCACATGAGCGAGATTTAACAAAATTCTTTTTCGCCAATTTTCGTTGTTAGAGGGTAACCAACAACTTCCCAAAGTTTCATGCTTCTACCTACACGGGAAGTTGGAGAATTAGTGATGAATGAGTGAGTGAGTCAGTCAGTCAGTCAGTCAGTCAATCAGGGCTTTCCCTTTTATTAGTATAGATTACTAATTACTCTTGGTTCTTCTACCCTTTAGTGTTTCAAGGTTTAATGACTTAACTAATGGTGTTACTCTTTTCAGTTTTGAATATTCTCCAGTAATGAATCTGGCATATCTTTTTTGGATTTGTTCTAACTTATCAATATTTTCTTTGGTGGATGGGTCCCATACAGAAGATGCATATTCTAGTATAGGTCTCACCAGGGTGAGGTAGCATTTTAGTTTTATATCTTTGTTACATTTGTAAAAGTTTCTTTTTATAAAGCCTAAGGTTTTGTTTGATTTTTTAATAACTTCATTGACATGGGGATTCCAAGATAGTTACTCATTTATTATGACTCCTAAGTATTTTGCATCTTTAGTTTGGGTTAGTTCTTTTCCATGGATGAAGTATTTTGAATTTATTTGTTTCTTTTTCTTTGTTACTCTTAGCAGTTGACATTTTTCTGGTTGGAAGGACATACTCCAGTTAGTTTCCCATTTTATTAATTCATCTAAGTATTTTTGTAAAATTTTGCTATCTTGTTCTGACTTGATTGTTCTATAGATTATACAATCATCAGCAAATAACCTAACTTTAGTTCCTGTTGAGATATTGTTGGGTAAGTCATTTATATAAATTACAAATAGTAGCAAACGCATAAACTAATTTGTATATAACAAATATAAATGGAAAAAAATAGGGGCCGCCGTCCACCATGCATGTCAATGTTCAAATGTCTTTTTCACACAAACCATTCCGTAAGAGCAACCAACAATTTCCTAAAGTTTCATCGTGATCGGATGAATTTTTCATTCAGCTTTAACGGACAAACATTCATACATACATTGATTTATATCAATATAAATTTATATATACTTAAGCAAAACATGACATCGAGGGTACCCTGGCCCAGTAGGTGCAAGACGTAAATTTTGAAACATTTGTTCATTTCAATTATGATCATATTTAATATATTAGCTACATTTGTTGACACCATGTCATAGAATGGGAAATAAAATAAACGTTTACGAAAAGAGAATCAGGACCCCAGGCCCAAGGAGATGAAAATTAAAGATTCAATTTCACATAGAATTTTAAAAAGGTCAATCAAGGTCATGATACACCACGTTTGGTTAAGATCCAAACTATTTGTATACACCTCATGTAGGCAACAACAATATTAAGCTCTCCCAGGCCCAATTGGCACAAGAGAATAACTTTAAAATACCAGTTTATTTCAATCGAAATCATGATATATATTTCTTTTAATATCTTTCAATGTTGTTTAAAATCAGAATGGAAATAAAGTGTTAAACGCTTACGAAAATAACGATTTTTGGCCCCCCGCCCCAAAGGAATGGACATTAGGGGTTGAACGCAGTGTGGTATTTTAATATGGGTTATAAAATATATATGTACTAAGTTTGGTCAAGATCCGTTCATTTTCCAAGAACCTAAAACTTAAACTAATTCGAATATAGCTCATTTGAGAAAAAAAAAATTAAAGGTTTCCGGTCCCCCATGAGTGTCAATTTTCAAATGGTTATTTTTCACAAACTATCCTGGAAGCTTAATACATTTTAATCGTGATCGGATGAATGGTTTATTGAGCTATAAAGGACAAACATACATGCATACATTAAATTTTTATATATTATGTATATTCATTTTTTCTGATGAACATTTGTTCAAAATAAAGAGATTGAAGCTGAAATATATTTATTTAAAAAACTTCCGTCATTTATGACGGGGGATACACTAGTATATAAATATATTACAACGACACGATAAAGCTGGGTCACTTTAACATGCACTAGTGCGAAGCTGCTTCCCCTTGGCGAGTGTTCCCGATCTGCCCTAGCTATTCCAGAACAATGACAACCATAATATCTTAGAATTAAAAGCCAAATACAACCAAAAACGTTATCGTTAATCCCGTTCATATAAGTGACGAGCTCAGACATAAAATGTGATTTTTAAAATAAATTAAATATGTATGTATGTATATATAAACAGATGTGATGTCATTAGATTTGTAAAGAATTTAAACTTTTTAAACTAGACAAAAGAGTGAATGTCTGATAGGTTATTATTATTTTTTTTAAAAGGGCTTATTTATATATGAAACCTTCTCATCCCCGCCCCCATAGTTCTTCTTTTGATGGCGTATTCATGGACAGTCGTGTCATCATAAAGAATCGGAGAGCGATTACGCTGTCAAATATAGTACAGGATAATGTACACAGACGATTTGTGTTATTCAAACAATAAATGCAAAGCTTCATTAATGGACGGACAAATACATAATATACGAACGGTTCAGTAAATGCCTTCATCGGTATAAATAAATTAAAAACAAGTATTTTGATAAAATTTTTATAATGTAATACATTGGAAAACTAAATAAATTGAGTAAAGCATCGGTCTTCCCGTCTGAGGGTAGTCGATTCCAGTCTGTGTGAAAGAGCAATATTTATAGCTCGAATAAACACAAGAAAACAAGAAATATTGGCATCGAAGTAACCTTTTCAATTAAGACACACCACAACAGCCTTCAGGTGCATACAATTTGAACCGTTGATTTCTGTAACTGGGAATGGTTTCCAATTTTGATCAAAATATATCTCACACTCACAATTTAAAAAAATATTTTCTTGAAAAAAACAACCCGACTCTTTAAAGGACCCTGAAAACTTTATTTACTAATAAAAAATTAGCGTTTCTCAAATCACTTTTTTGTCATTTAAGTATGTATTTAGTGTAATTCTGCATTCAGATATCGTAACATGTGTGAAGCCCATGAATAGCTTCATTAAATAATTTTCAAGCAATGAAATATTTAAGTGAAACTTTTGTTTAAAGTAACGCGTTTTGTTTTGACGTCACATTACTTAACCCCCCCCCCTCGTCACAAATCGTCAAAAATGCGTGACCCCCTCCCCCCGACGCGTGGCGCCATTTGTGGACGGCCCCATTGCAGTGTGTGAATCTAAAAAATCGTGGTCTTCAAAATATGCTTTACTAAAAAGCTTTAGGGAACGAGCTGGAAACGTTCCAATGGCATCGGATTAGCGACACTGCGGTGAAAGTGGTTGGCCAGCCTGCACGTTTGAAAACAAGGTTTTCAGGTTGAAAACGCTGCAAGGAAGGCAGTATGTTACTCTGAAAAGGAATCTAGTTGACTCAACCTTGCAATGGAGTCAGGGTGGCCATGCTGTAATTTATAGTTGTCAAACCTAAACGGGAATCAGAATGACAACCGTGCAAAAAATACAAGTTGGCCACCGTGCAAGTGAATCAGGCTGAAACCCCTGCAAGGGATCCTGACAATGTACAACATCAATATTTTTGTGTGTTCTGTAGTCTTATTGAATTCATGGACTTCATTTTTAAAAAAATTGTAATCTTTTGTTTTTCCTCTAAATTTTAGTTTTTGTATGTAACATATCACACAATCGAGTTTTCATTATAAATAAAATAGAGCAGAAATCATCGCTGCTTTATTATTACCAGTCCACAAATGAGGATTGCAGTACATTTAAAAATGGAACGTAAGGACATAATCCCAAAATTTTAATACATAGTAATATACTAGTGATTGACGTAGACCTATTGCAACATGCTACAAGTGTTGTCACTAGAAAGGGAATTAAAAACTTTCAAAGCAAACTTTAAAAAAAAGTAAATTAAATAGAATTATTATATTTTTTAACGTCTATTTTTTGTCATAAATATGTGACTGCAATTTAAAGCGAAATAAACAAGGAATAGAGGGTGAAAATCAGAAATTACACAAAGAAGGGCAAGGACGTAATCTTATAATAAAGTTTGTCTGTACTTATATTTGTGGGAAAATTTTAGTATTTGTATGGCATGAGTGGAAACAAAATATTTAAAAATATCAAATGGTTTTAGTTTTTGCTTGAGGTCAAATTTTAATTGAAATGTACTACTTTGACTTTTTCAATTCTTCTTAGTATAGATCTATAGGTTGTTTAACTAATCAAATTAGGAATAAAATATGTATGAAATTTGATCACATACAAAAACAATACAACATTTCGGTTCTCTTAATTATTATCGCCCATTATCAATGGCATGTTCATTTCGTTTCTTTTTTTTTTTTACACACACACACACACACACNCGCACGCACGCACGCACGCACGCACGCACGCACGCACGCACGCACGCACGCACGCACGCACGCACGCACACACAAACAATAACTTAAAAATTAATTTTTTTTACTATAAATCCTTTATATACGATAGTAGCTAGATTCTATAGATCTAAGGATGTTCATTATAATACGCAGGGAAAAACAATCAGAAAATACAAAATTCTAGTTATGTCTCGTAAAACATGTTTAATATAATGCGCACCGATCGTGAATATATTTTTAAAAGTATTGTCAATATAATGCGCACCTTATTGCGTGACAGAAAAGGTTGTTGAACATAATACGCACCACGACACTCTTTCTCAAAAATTAACGTGATACATAGAGATAAATAAAATAATTTAAAAACTCAATTCAATTACAGTTCATTCGATTTATCTGAAACTTTGATACCTAATTTTTATCATCGGCATGAGTCTGCGTGCAAAATTTCAGCTCGCTAGCTTACGAGGAAATGGGTTACAATCGATCCAAAGTTTTTTCGCCACGCACGGCTCAGACACCACAAGTTAAAATAAAGGATTTAATAAGAATATGACGAGGCAGCACTTTAAAGAATATTAGCGCATAATTAGACATGCAGCAAAGCCACGAGTAAACCAAAAACATAACACAGTGAAGCAAAGATACAAAAAGACAAATGGACGAACTTACAAAAACAATGATAATATTAAAATTGAAAAGACCACTGATGCGCTCCTTCGTATATTGCTGCATCAAAAAATGATTGTTAAGATTCGCTTTTCTGATACTATTTGTAACGTCGACATAGAAACACCAGAAGTTGTTGTTACCTGCCCCCACCCTGCACCATCCCCGCTTGCCTATCATAAACTGCGAGTGGTCAAACTTTGCGAGGATCATTCGTCATCCTTATTTGCTCGTTTCTTGTGCTTGTTCGCATTTCTGGTGAATTATATAAATATATAATAAGTGAAAACTAAGACGGGATCTACGAAAGTGCAAGGCCCACTGAGGCCGCATAGGTTGCAGTAGTCTAAGGTCGGCCCTGCCAGCCAGGCACTGAAGTGGAACGCTCAAGACAAACCACTCAAGAAATACCTGGCGACGCCGTTCCCCGCCAGACACTGAACGGATATGTTATAACTGGAACTTATTTTTTAATTTAAAAAAAATAGAGATAAAAAATGATTTATAAAAAAAAAACCCGTTTTTATAAGTGGACTAAAAATAAGAAAATAAATTAAAACTTATAAGTACAAGTACATTGATTTAATTTGACTAAAAACGTGGGGCGGGCGCTTATGAGGTTTTATATATATGCAGTTCACTCGTTCTCTCACTTATAGATCTCTCTTTTGCCTTCTAAATTATAAATCTTGAATTTTTATACCAAACACCTATCTTTGTGGTTTATTTCTAAATAAGAATGGGAATTTGAAGCACCCGCCCCACGGCCCGGCAACAATTATTTCAACTGCACCAGGGACCGGTACACTATTTTCCCTGCATTGAAGAGTTAGCGAAATGTAATTTATTTAATTCTATTTGTTTCATTCATTTACTCATTACCGAAAATTTGAAATTTTCTACAGGTTTAGTATTAAAGGTTGCAAACGAGGGATTAGAACTATATTTTTCGGTCCTTTATTGATAACTTCTGCGGACCGACGGAGGACGTTCAACGGACCGTCACCGGTCCATGGACCACCACTTTGAGAAGCAGTGTTCTAGGTGACAGACTTCTTCCATCTGCTATGGTAAATAAACGATAAAGTAGAAAAAAAATTTCTTTTTTTGTGGGGTGGGAATTGAGTTGATCGTAAGTTATTAGATTAAATCACATTATAGCATGTTTTCAAGTGGGGGTGGGGGCAGCAATACCTGGGGAATATCGATTGAAAGATTTCCTTAATTTAAAATGGATGCGACGCCCATGAGCTGATTGCAAACACTTGACGTCATGGATGGCAGTAACTGGCGGGACAGTTTCCTTGTTGCTACTGAGTATGTTTAAAATGAATCATGGGACGTGCCCAAAGATAGCGAAGGTCAAGGATAAAGAGAATAGTCCCCCAAAACTATTACTCGCATTGCAAATACCGTATCTTAAATACTAAAGGTGTTTTACAAGTGGAAGTTCTCTCAAGGTGAAAATAAGACCCGTGAGCCAACCTGTTGACCATGAGTGTAAAACTATGTACAGCCCCACATACACATACAATCATAATAATTTCCTGCTCTCGTGTCTGCAAAAACTGAAACCTTTGCCCCTTTTCGTCTCATCATCATCATCTTCATTTGTCCTTTGGGTTCCTTGTGGAACATAGGGCCTCTGTCAAAGCTCGCCACTGTGCACGGTCCTTTGCCAGTCGCTTCAATTCTTCTCAGCTCTTCCCAGTTCTTGCAGCCTCATCTATTTATGCTCCGTCTCCATGTACGCTTGGGTCTTCCTCGCTGGCGTTTGCCCTGGGGGTTCCAATCTAAGGCCTGCCTCACCCTGCTGTTATCTTTCCGAAGGGTGTGTCCAATCCATCTCCATTTTCTTTCAATGATCTGTTGTTCTACTGTCCTTTGTCCACACCTCTCCCACAGTTTGGAGTTTTCGACCTAGTCGAGCCATTTTATTTTCAGAATATGTCTGAGGCATCTGTTAACAAAGGTCTGGAGTCTATTTTTTGTTGTCTCTGCCGTTCGCCATGTTTCGGATCCATAAGTAGGACCGTTTTAACGTTGGTGTTAAAGGTCCTTACTTTTGTTTTAACAGAGATGTATGTAGATCTCCAGACTTGTTTCAGATTGTCAATTTAAATGCATGTCGCGCCAAATTTATTCTTCGCTCGATGTCCTCATCTGTTCCCCCTGATATACTGACCACACTCCCAAGATAAACAAAGTTGTTTACTTGTTCCAAGGTACAGTTTGCTACTTGTATGTCTCCATCTTGCTGGTAAATTTTCAAAAATTTTCTGTCTCACGACCTTGAAATTCAGACTAAAGACATTTCAGATGATATGAATTGTTTCACAATCTCGCTACCACTGACACATTACGATTCAGAATTAACACCCGTTAATAGTATCTAATGTAAGACAACTGTCTTACATCAGATACGATTACATGCAATTGTTTATGAAGTAAGGCAACGTTATCGTATCTTGAATACGGCATTCAATTCGTATGTGAAGTGTGACAATGAAAATGTATCGACTGTGTGCCATTGTAATCCTATCCAAAACTAGAATTTTATGTTTTTCTCATTACACAAACGAGCTCAACAAATTAAATTCCTTTTAAGCCATTATTTAATGTTAGATATCGTTTTTCTTCCTGATCATGTGGGCTATTATTCTATCAGTAAAGAATGGTTTCAGCGAACACTTTCTTATCCCAGGGGGAGCATCAGATAAAGCATATAAGAAACATGAATACTTGATACGATGGAGTTAGGTATAGTTTTATCCCAGCGAAATTAACAAGAAAAAGTATTTTCAAATGATCTGAATTAATAATCACAACCTGTGACACCATTAAATGCAGAAATGGCTTAGAAAAAAAAATAAGAATGAGCACATACTATCCAAATGATCATTGAAATTCTTGCACTGACTCGGTCGTTTATATACCAGTTATCATTGAAGTTTTAAAAAAATCATATCATTGAGAACTGTGTGTTTAACTTGTGTAACGTTGCAGTGTAAATGGTTTGCCTGTTATCAAGTTTGATCGCGCAAAAATGAATCGTGTAGTGCTCGCCCCTTGTAACAAATGCATGTATCGTACGCTTACGGCACAGTCGGTCGACGGGATTTTATTGGTAAGTTGATCAAGTGTTCAGATATATGAAGAAGCAAAAAATGAACACGGATGCAGAATGCGAACCAGCCATGAACTGAAAGATCTATAAAAGGATTTTTCACCAGTAGCAGAAAAATATATGACGAAAGGTGCAATGTGTGCTAGAAAGGAGACTTAGAAAGAATGGCATAGGAGCAAAGAGGGTGCACCAAGAAACTCTTCTGAGTAGACTTAGGCTTAGATTGATAGATGATATAGAGAAAGATCTACAGCAACTGGGCATCTAATGTTGGAGAAGAAAATGAATTGGTTAGTTCTGAGTGGAAGAGGGTGGTGAGGTAGTCCTAAGACTTACATGGGCTGCAGCGCCGCAGGGATGTATAGATGAACAAGATAGAACTGTGGTTAAGGGGATGAAGTTATCAGGGCTGTTGAATTTTTAAAAAAAATTTTTTTTGGAAAATAAGAATCCACTAGATGCCCGCGGCGTAGTTTACGCCGCAGATTCGTTCATAGATAGTGCAAAGAAAGTGTGTGTGTGTGGGGGGGAGGGGTGAACAGACACAAACTACATCACGATGAAATCAGAACATCGCGAAGGAACCTCAGACCGGCATGGTATGCGGACGCACAATATTCTGTATATAAGGAACGTCTATATAGATAAGACAAAACAACTTGCCTCACTCCAAGTGACATCCTCTTTCCTGAAAGCAGAAGTAGTGTCTGCTGCTGACACATTCAGACTAAACTCAGCAAGTTTGACTTTTCAGATTAGACCAACATTATTTTCAACCTTACTTTTGCCAAGATTTATTTCAAACTTTTGCTAATTTGTGTAAATTTTATATTTAAACCTCCATAAATTGTTCGTGAGCCGCAATGTGAACACAGATTATCCGCATTTGGCTCGGAAGATGTTGTTTGGCCACTATTACAATAGAATTACTTTTGCTGCAGGGCAGGAAACAAGACTAAGATATACTAGACATGATGGGTTTATAATATTCTACCGTGGTAATGACTTTAAAAACTGTGCAAAATAAAAAAAAGTCAACTCAAACATTGAACATTTCTTAAATACATTAAGCAAAGAGCTTCTGTAATGTAAATATTTAAGAACATTTTTCAAAAAAAATTAAAGTTTCACCTTTATTCATTAAAAAAACCCATTGGCTATATAAAACGCTAATTAAAATTTCTTGGTCTAAAATAATTATTTGAAGAAATTATTTTCAGTCAGTAACTTCCATTAAATTTTTTGAGTGAAATTCAAGTCTATAAATGCATTAAATATATTTTAAAAAAAAAAAACAAACAAACAACACTATGGTTTTGTTTTTCTGTTGTTTTTTTTAATTTTTAATTTTTTAAATTAAATTTTTAAAAATATTTAAATCATATAGTTCCTACCTTATCGCCTTTGGGCACGCTTCACTAAAAGGTGCAGTCGACACAAGTGTCACACAAATTTGATACGGTGTTATGATCAACAACTTTCTGATGACCACAAAACAAAATCCTAGCGCCAGAAGTAGAAGCATAACATGCTGGCCGAGAGATTCTCAATTGCTGAACGGATTTTTTGAAAGAAAAAAAAACAGGTGGAATACATGAGAGGCTGTAGTTAACCTATATTAATATTACCGGTGATTAGAAGTTACCATCAAATCAATCAAGTTACTTTCCAAGATGATAACAGGATCGGTGCGGGGGTGACGGTACCCTCAATTCTTTGACTGCATGATCTGAGGTTTTGTAGAAGGGGCAGTCCATAAATGACGTCACGCGATTTTGGGCTGATTTCTCACTACCCTCGTCACGCGTCGTCACAAAAGCTTAGACACCCCCTCTAACATTACGTCACAAAGCTTTGCCCAGCCCCCCCCCCCGCTAAAATATGTATTTTCTATTTGAAAAAGACCATGTTTGAAACCACTTTTTTGCTTTAATTACGTATTTAGTGTAAGGTTGCAATCTAATATCGTAACACGCGTGAAGCCAGGTAAAAGGACATAAAATAAATTGTAAGAAGTGAAATTATTAAGTGGAACATTTATTTTAAATTGCTATTTTTGATGTGACGCCACATTTCTTAAACACCCCCCCCCTCCTCGCAAATCGTCACAGATGTGCAGAACCCCCCATGCCCCCTAGGTGTGTGTCGTCATTTACGGACGACCACTATTCTCAAGTGTTTTTATCCGCCTAGTTTGATTAGTCCTGCAGTGATAAGGTCGATTCCCCAGAAATTTATTTCATTCTTTGAAAACTTATAATTTATGTGTCTCTTTCTGGGTAGATCGGCCCAAAATTAGATCCGGTCCAGGATTATTAGATTGTAATCCTGCAGGTAAATGTCTTACATTAATTTTAAATTAATCTGTGGGGAGTTTCAAATGGAAATAGAATTAAATAAGTGTATTTTACACATAATATTATCATCATTAAAAAATGTTGGACAGTGAGTGATACACATTTAAAAATAAATTACACCAGACAACGATTAGTGTTTTTAATGTTGCTCATAAAAAGATACTTTGAGTTTTTAATTTGTCATGAGTCAGCATTCTCATTTTTTTGTAAGTGCTATCGTTCTAAAACTTACTTTCCAAGCGGAAAGACAATGCGGCTTATTGTTGCTTACCTGTTAGCATTGTATAGCGTTCCAATAGACGAAGATTGACACGGAGAATGTTTAATGAGTCTTCTCTCTATTGCTTGTCTTATTTACAGTCATTGTTAACGTTTTTTTTTTTTTTTTTTTACCAGATACGACCCGCGGCGTAACATTCGCAGCATACTGTACATACATACTGCAAAGAAAAAGAGGGGGAGGAGAGAGAAAGGATCTTTTTCCAGAAATATGCGTCCAATAGAAATAAACGGTTAGTTACCTGATGCAGGAATTTGTATAAAGGGAATAAAGCGTTTTTTCACCCGTGAAATACAATGTGTAATGTTCGAAAAGAAAAGGGAACAACCAGTAAAAAACAAAATTTGTGACAATAAATTCCTTATATATGAGATGTAACTAAAATAATTGATTATGTTCAATATAATACGCACCAAACGACAGACTAGCATAAACATTTATAGATCGGGAAATATTATTAACGTATGTTCAATACAATGGGCACCACGCGAAGTATGTTCAACATAATATGCACCACACGACAGACAAGCATAAACATTTACATGTGTAATCGAGTGATTGCAAAGTTATTAAAACAATAAAGTCCAAGTAACTAATTGCTAAGGATATCAAACAGGTTTATTAACTCAAGAAACAGAATACACAGTTGTTAAGTCATTTCTCTCTCTCTCTCTCTCTCTCTCTCTCTCTCTCTCTCTCTCTCTCTCTCTCTCTCCTTTATCTCTCTCTCTCTCTCTTTCTCTCTCTCTCTCTCTCCGCTACCTTTACACTTCCCCTCTCTCAAAGTCACAGACCATTTGCAGTGTTTTAGGAGAAAACTAACTATGTAGCACAGTTCTCTGCTTGTGTTGGCCTATACATCCACAAGGGAAGAAGCAAAGTCCTTAAAATAAATTCATCAAGCAACACCCCAATAACACTGGGAGGAACACATCTAGAGGAGGTGGATAGCTTTACATACCTCGGTAGCATCATAGACATGCAGGGAGGGACAGATGCTGATGTTAGAGTGATAATTGGCAAAGCAAGAACAGCATTTAAACAGCTAAAAAAAAGTTTGGAGTTGCAACAACTTAACCTTCCAGACCAAGGTCAGGATATTCAACACTACAGTAAAGTCTGTCCTGCTATATGGAGCTGAAACATGGCGGATGACAGCAGCCGTTTCAAAAAAGCTTCAAACATTTATAATTGCATGTCTCCGAACAATTCTCCGAATCCGCTGGCCCAATATCATCACTAACGAGGACCTCTGGCAACGTACACAATAAGAGCCAGTGGAAGAGCTAATACGTCAGCGCAGATGGCGATGGATTGGCCACTCCCTCAGAAAGCCTACATCCAGCATTGTTAGACAAGCCCTCACTTGGAACCCCCAGGGCAAGAGAAAAAGAGGTCGACCCAAAATGACCCGGAGAAGGGAACGAGACATACTCCAAAAAGAGTGGACACAGCTGGGGACAGTTAGAGAGATTGGCACAGGACCGGGATGCCTGGAGAGCCTTTGTTCGTGACCTATGCCCCTGATTGGACGACAGGCAATGATGATTGCCCACCGGTCGTGTCCCTAGTCATGATATGGTCAGGTGCTCTCCTGACATCGAGAGCCGGAGTGAACCTCCAGTGACCCGTGAAGGTCAACTATAGCAGACGGCTACACATGCTATATATACATACTCAGAGTTAAACTAAAAATTCAAATTCATTAATATAATTACGGTACATTCGATCGTTCAGAAATTGTGATACAGTACATTGTTAGGTAACACAAGTCTATTTGCAAAATTTCAGCTCGATAGGATCATGGGAAGTGGGTCAATTTTTACTTTTGTTTTTCCGCGGGACCGAGACAGACAAGACGGTGAAGTTAATATCACGGTTTAAAAAAAAACGGGCACATAAACAACATTTCATTTTTAAAAAAACGTTTTCGCTGGGTCTTAAACCCAGGCATGTTAGGCGGATGCAATAAATACTACATAACGAACCACATATTATTCTGTAAAGGAACAACGGAAGTGAACTCAAGAAACATTTTTGGTCTCGAGACTTGTTCCCCTCCACCAGCTTCGCTTGCCAACCATAAACTGTAATGGGTCGATCCTAGCGAGGGTCATTCATCATACTTATTTGCACAAGTCTTGTTCTTATTCTGGTGTGTTTTATATATAGATCAAATTTATGATTGTCACGTAGGAAAGTTGCGATTTAATGACGAATTAAATATATGATAACATCTGAGAGCTCGCATTTTTACCGTATCTGTTACCAAGGTTCCTATCTGTACAGAAGATTATTGTCTCCTATAGTTGATTCTGAATGACTCTGTGTGAATTTTTAGTGAATGAGGAAGTAATTTCAAGGGAATATTTTAAGAGTTCCCGGTTTTAGCTGGTTCTTCTGAATGTCATGACTGAATTTTCATTTATAGAATAAATTAATCCAGGCAACATTTTATAGCTTCCGTTTTTAGTGGATTCAGAATAACTCCGATTGCCGTACATATTAATGCCCCCTTAAATTTTGATTGGCACCTGATCCACACACAGAACTGTGAAAAAATATTTTTGGTTTCGACTAGACCAGTGGCGTAGCTAGGGTCATGTGCGCCCGGGGACATGACACAAATTCTGCGTCCCTTGACGGACCGAAAAATTCTGGGGGCTCACTGAGCCCCCAAGAAAAATTTGAAATTTTACGGTTTATATGGTTCATTTTTGAAGCAAATGATATTTTAATGAAATACAAAACAGACTAATAATTCTCTATACGATTATACACAATTTATTTGAAAAAAACCAAAACTTTACTAATTATACATGACTCGAATAGACATAATCTAAAATAAATTGATCTTTCTTGATTTGAATGTCGTCAATCTCGCTGTTAAAATAGATATTCTCAAGTGTTCTCTTTCGATGCTAAGGAGTGCAAGATCATCCAGACGATCTTGTCCCATTGAAGCACGTAAATAAGACAAAATAAGGTTTAGTTTGCTGAAGGACTGCTTACAGCTTTCAGTTGAAACAGCAATTTTTAGAAGTATTTGAAGTGAAATGCGCAGATTCGGAAATACGTCATCTCCATTCGAAACAATAAAATCAAGAAGATCCAAAGTAGTTTCCGGTAGAACTTCAGTCCGGGTACTGAGCATCATTTTTTAGTCTTTGATTTCTGTGCACAATTCGTAGAAATTAGCCAAATCTAAGCAATTTTAATGAAGCGTATCGACGTTTGTTTCAGCAAGAAGAGATTTGACGTCTAGTAAAAATCCAAATTTGTTGTTCAGGTTGTTTTAGACGAAAAATCCGTATTGAGTTTATCAATTTCGCTGTTCATAGCAGGTGCAATTTCTTCTTATGGAGAAAGTTCTGCATCTCTTTTTAATTCTCGAAGGAATCCTCCGATGTCGTCTAATATTCTGTCAACCTCGATTCTCCAAGTTATGCATGTTCTTTCCCATTGTCTACCGCAACATGGCTCAAATTAACACGCATGTTGACAATTTCTTGCTCAAGCGATTCAAAATCAGATTAAGCTTCCTTGAAACTCACAGTAGGATTCTGGAACCGTTTCTGGACACTATCAATTTTATCAAGTATGATGTTCCTGAAATGTTTAAAAATCTAGGAAGTTAAAGTTTTATATACCTACCAGCAAAGCTTCTGCATCACTTCTGGTGTCAGGCGTCATATTTGTAGTTCTGATAATTTTTCCAACAGCCCTGCCATATCATCTAGTCCTTCATAAATTGCTATAACAGCTTCTGATCGTGCACTCCAACGTGTTTCAGACTCACTCTTCATTGTGATTAGCACAACTCCTTTTTTAATTTTCCCCAAAAATTGAAAGTGAGTTGTTGAAAGGGTGAAAAGATAAATTTATACTTACAACTGTTCCAAAAAACGTGATAACAACTGGATCATGTTTAGTTGAGTGTACTCTTGCTAAGTTTAAGCTGTGGTTGCCACAGTTGATGAACAATGCTCTGTGATTTCTAGCACATTTTCGCTGTTGAAGGCCGGGTACATTCCGGTCATTACAGCAGCATTGTCATAACATCGTGACCGACAGTCGGATAGTGGTATGCTATTAGATTCCAGTTTCTCTACGATAACTATTTCAAGGCTTGTTGCGTCTTTGGAATGTATCTGTGCAAAATCTGAAAATGATTCTTTGGTAGTTATTTTTTAGTTTGTAAATCCACATCCACAAATGTGATAACTTGAGAAAGCTTTTCCGGTGTCCTTGATCGATTGGAGTCAAGTAAGATACCGTAGTACTTGTGTTTTCTGATTTCACTCAACAGCTGATTCCTTAAAGTCGATGTAAGTAGCTGGATAAATTCATTTTGGATTTCCGGTGATAAATAAGATACTGAAATTAGATTTTCTCGGGAATTTTGTTGGTGTTTTTTTTTCTAACAGTGGATCCTACTGAGCAACAAGTTTGATCACAGATGGATAGGAAAGAGAGGCGGTGTCTGATGTTTCATATGAAAAGAATCCAACTTGCTTTGACAAACCGATACAAGCCCTTGAGAAGAGATACCTTCCCTCCTCTCTCCCACTTTACTCCCTCCACATGAGAATTGGGGAAGTACGATTTATCTTTTTAAAGAGTCACAGCATGCAGCAAAGGGACGCGAATTAACCATTCTGTTAGCTAGTGGCTCTCAACCTTTTGAGATTCCAGGACCACTTGAAAAATATGTGTCTTAGCTACGGGCCACTACTAAAAATTGTGCTACTGCCGTGCTGAAAAGTTAGATATAATTATACTGTGTATATAGATAGCTATAAGTAGTAAACAAAACATGTTAGTTAGTAAAACTATACTAATATGCTACGATTTGCGTGCTCCTTAAACAATACTCTTGCTTTTGTAACGAACAAATGTCATTTATATTATTCTCATAGTCTTCTTATTTAAGTCTACTTGCTAACTATAAAAAAACAACTTTAAGTCATAAACAGTAGTTTATATTTAAAAGACTGCTATATTAGTTTATTTAGTACGAACGATGTTTTGTTTTTATTGTAAGCACTGCAGACAAACCCCTTTCACAAAGTTGCAAAGGGTAAAAGTATTTTAAAAGCTTTCTGAGACAGTTCGGAGTACTCCAAATTTCATTAACCCAACTTTCTGATGCAACATATTCGAAGTGTTATCACTAGTCAGTTTAATTAATTGGTTTAATTACGATGTTGGTAATTTCATAATCATTGTGTTCGAGATTAGGACTGGAAACCCACGATAAATATCAAAATAGAAGAAATAAAATTGGCCTTCATGTATTGAATATGACAAGAAATCAAATTAATCAACAGGGGTTTATTTATTTATTTCTGCATTTTCTGGTTTTTCGGTGATTTCGTACAATTTATCAAACATCTCAAAGTTACCTTGAAATAATCTTCTTTTTCAAAGATCAAGCTTTTTCGTAAAAGCAGACATTTTGTCACTGAGAGTTATATAATGTATCTGCTTTCCTTGCCGAGTTGAATTAAGTTTTTTTGAGTTTTTCAAAAATTTCAGCCAAATAAGCCAGAACAGCAGCCCATTAGCCATGGTTCAAATGATCAACAAGCTTTGAGTAATTTCTACATGAAACTCTCTTACGTCATCACGTAATTCAAACAGTCTGATAACAAGCGAACTTCAGTATACATTAGTAACTGTTAATGTTCAAGATTCATATTCGAGCATAAGAAATCAAAGAGACGAGAATTTAATTGACGAGCTTGATAAAATTAAAAACCATTATGACCAGATCAGAAATATATTTAAGTCCGCGATAATTCTTTTACTTGCTAGTCTTTCTCGATGAATCCTACAGTGCGTAAATTTCATGCTTTGCTCACGGACCACCTGGCAAATCTTCGCGGCCCACTAGTGGTCCGTGGACCACAGGGTGAGAACCACTGCTTTAAGCCACTCCTTTTTCTTGTCTTGGTCATTTTGGTTGCTTTTAGTGTCGTCTCTGGTAGCTCTATTAAAAGAATCGTATTGGTCTCTTACTGCTCACTCCCATCAACTCACAGTTTTTTTTTTTAGTTAAAAAAACACATCAGCAATCTTACACTGTGGATGTGTCATTTATTTATGAGTAGAATGGCGCCCCTTAACGCTCAATTGAGGCGCCAAAATCATGTTTACCAACTGTTTTCTAATAAAGATATTTTCGGAGCTCCAATATTCAATCTTGCAAACGTTTTTGGGATACATTAGTTTACATAAAAATTAAATTAAATAATGAGTTTTAATACTCATTTTGGCGCCCCCCTAACGTGGCGCCCGGGGACATTTGCCCCCCTGCCCCCCTCGCTACGCCACTGGACTAGACAGTCACTTTTACTGATATCATGTAAAGATTTCTAATTTATCCGATTTTTCGCTTATTTTCAAGTAAAAGTTATACATTTTTATCTTTATCGCGAGATAAAGTTAAAACTGAGTAAAAATTTCACGAGCAGAAAAAACGCTTGAAGTGTTAACATGTTTAGTGTATCAAGTTGAACTGCTGCGTCTGTTATACGGTTAATTTTTGTGCTTCCTTTTTTTTAAATCCAACATTGCGCTAGCGCTGGTAACGGAAAAACTATCAGATTACATGGGTGTTGAACAAAAATTAAATACAAACATTTGTCAAATCACATGCAGAGCTTTGATTTCTTTAAACTAACTTTTAATCTTTCTCATATTTAATTCATATTTTTGTAACAACGCTAAAATTAGTTGAATAGAATACTTGTCAACCGAGAAGTTGAGATATTAAAGATCTAAATAAACATTTTCAGTCGATTACCCAAACAAATAGTTAAAAATGGTATTAATTATAATTTCTGTGTAACTATACTCATTTATATAGAAATTCAGAAAAACAACAACAATAAACAGAAAAAAAACATTTATTGAAACAAATATATGTTAATTTTAGGCTATTTTCTCTCAGACAGAAACCAAATATTTTGGTCTGAAGGCTGGAATCCTGTCGAAAGACTCCATTCCTCTGACAAATATTATGTAATATAATATATTTCAGTGGTAAGCATCCATTTCAATGTCCTATTTAATCCTTACCACAGTGACTTTTTCAACATTTAAACATAACTATTTATGACCATCGCCAAAAGGTATTACTTACCTCGCAATAATTGTCAAACGACACAACCACCTACTAGTGATGTGCGGTGACGTCTATTGAAACGATATATTCATTTCAAAGCGCTCGAAAAAAGAGTTTAATTATTTTAGCGGAATGAGCTCCCCGAACAAATATTGAAAATTCTTTTAAGATACATTGCGCAAAGATAGTCGTGCTGAAAATATTTACGACATCTTAGTTAAAAAGAGTTTCGTCTATGATCACTTCAAAAGCCTTGGATACATAAAATACCCATTAAAATTTCTTAATCAAAAATATTTTCAAAAATTAATTTTAGTCTGTAACTGGTATTAAGTCGTGCGGAGATGCTGATCTTCCTTCGAGCGCCTCCCCAGCCGACAGATAGGGGAAAGCACACCTGATATAGAGGTAAAAAAATATTTTTTTAAACCACGCTTTTTATAAGAAGACTAAAAAGAATAATATACTTTAAAACTTATAAGTTCAAGCACTTCGATTTAATATGACTAAAAACGTGGTGCGGCAGCTTATGAGCTTTTTGGCATAAAAATGAAAGATTTATAAATTAGAAGGTAAAATAGAGGTCTGTAAGTGAGAGAACTGTGTATGTAAAACCGCATGAGCACTGACCCCTTATTTTTAGTCATATTAAATCAAAGCACTTGAGCTTATAGTTAATTTTAAATTATTTTCTTCTTTTTAGTCCACTTATAAAAACGGGGCTTTTAAAAATATTTTTTACCACTATTTATTTATTTATTTTTTTTTTACTGTAAGTGTAAAATTATAGAGTATATCGAAACTTTTTATTTCTTTATTTTATTACTTTTATTATACACTAGCAATTTCCCCGCGCTTTGCTGTGGGAAGTTGGAGAATTAGTGATGAGTGAGTGAGTGACTGATTACATTAAAAAAAAACTAAATTTGGGCCCCCGCGCCCACCAAGGGATATTTTAAATATTATTTCCACTGCTGCCATCGTGGAAGTGTATTTAACAAACCCCCAACGTTTCATGCGTTTACCTATTTGGGAAATATGAAATATAGTGCTTTACGATTTGGTTCATAGCACATATTAGGAAAAAACATGTTTTTGAGGCCCGGCCCCAATGAGTGTGAATTTTAAAATTATATTACGCCAATTTTCGTCGTGAGAGGGTACCCAACAACTTCCAAAAGTTTTATGCTTCTACCTACACGGCGAATGGGAGAATTAGTGATTATTTTACTTTTTATATAGTTAATATTAGGAAAAAACTACATTTGGGCCCCCAGCCCACAGTAAGGGATGTTTTAAATAATTATTCACCTGCTACCATCGTGGAAGTGTATTTAACAAATCCCCAAAGTTTCATGCGTTTGCCTATTCGGGAAATAGGAGAATTAGTGATTTTCAATTTTTATATAGCGCATATAAGGACAAAACACGTTTTTGGGGCCCCGGCCGTCATGAGTGTGCATTTAACATTTATTTTACGCATATTTTCGTCGTGAGAGGGTACCCAACAACTTCCAAAAGTTTTATGTTTTTACCTACACGATGAATTGTGGAATTTGTGATGAGTCGGTTTTTAAAATAAGAAAAAATATATATTTGGACCCCAGGCCCTCTATGAGTGGGAATTTACCAATCTCTTTTGCCAACTTTCATCGGGAGATTGTACTCAACAACTTCCCAAATTTTCATGCTTCTACCTACATGGGGAAAGGGAGAATTATTGATGTTCAGTTTTTATATAGTTTATATAAGGAAAAAAACATTTTGCCCATCCCTCCGGCCCCATCGTGAACGTGTAATTATCAATTACCCAACGTTTCATGAGTCTACCTACTCGAGAAATAGGAGAATTAGTGATTTTCAATTTTATAAATCTCATATAAGAAAAAAAAAGTTTAGGGGGCCCCGGCCCCCATGAGTGTGTATTTCAAAATTCTTTTACACCAACATTTGTCGTGAGAGGGTACTTAACAATGACGCAAAGTTTCATGCTCCTACCTACACGGAAAATTGGAGAATTAGTGATAAGTCGGTTTTTAATATCAGAAAAATATATTTGGGCCCCCGGTTCCCAATTAGAGGGAATTCTAACATTCTTTTTGCCAATTGTCGAAAGCTTGTGCTCGAAAATTTTCCAAAGTTTCATGCTTCTACCTATATGGGAAATAGGAAAATTAGTGATTTTCAATTTTTATAAAACTCATATAAGGAAAAAAACATTTTGGGGCCCCGTCCCCCATTAGTTGAAAATTTAACATTCTTTTTTGCCAATTATCATCGGAAGCATGTACTAAAAATTTAAAAAAGATTTTATGCTTCTAACTATATGGGAAATAGGAGAATTAATGATTTTCAATTTGAAAATAGCTCATATAAGGGAAAAACTTTTTGGGGCCCCAGTATTTTTGGGCTCCCGAACCCCCATGAGTGGGAATTTAACATTCTCTTTCGCCAATTATCATCGGGAGATTGTACTCAACAACTTTCCAAAGTTTCATGCTTCTACCTACTTGGGGAATGGGAGAATTAGTGATATTCAGTTTTGAAAATCAATAATTAATTTATTTCCCGTATAGGTAGAAGCATGAAACTTAAGAAATGTTTTGAGTACATGCTTCCGACGATAATTGGCAAAAGAGAATATTAAATTTCCCACTCATGGGGGCTGGGGCCCCGAAAACGATTTTTTCATTAAATGAGCCTTATACACATTGAAAATCACCAATTCTCCTATTTTCCGAGTAGGTAGACTCATCAAATATTGGGGAGTTTATAAATACACTTTCACGATGCTAGCAGGTGAAATAATTTTTAAAGTATCTCTTACTGGGGGGCTGGGGGCCCAAATTTAAAAAATAAAAATCACTAATTCTACCATTCACCATGTAGATGGAGAGCATGAAATTTTAGGAAGTTGTTGAGTTTAATCTTCCGATGATAATTGGCGAAAGAGAATGTTAAATGCCCACTCATAGAGTTACGGGAGCCCCCCAAAAATGGGGCCCCATAAAACTTTTTCCCCCATTATATGAGCTATTTACAAATTGCAAATCATTAATTCACCTATTTCCCGTATAGTTTGAAGCATGAAACTTTGTAAGTTTTTTTTGAGTACATGCTTCCGATGATAATTGGCAAAAGAGAATGTTAAATTTCCAACTAATGGAGGCCGGGGCCCCCAAAACATTTTTTTTCTTTATATGAGCTATATAAAAATTGAAAATCACTAATTCTCCTATTTCCCATCTAGGTAGAAGCATGAAACTTTTGAATTTTTTTGAGTACAAGCTCCCGACAATTGGCCAAAAGAATGTTAGAATTCCCTCTAATTGGATACCGTGGGCCCAAATATATTTTTTCTTATATTAAAAACCAACTTATCACTATTTCTCCCATTTTCCGTGTAGGTAGGAGCATAAAACTTTGGGTAGTTGTTAAATACCCTCTCAGGACAAATGTTGGTGTAAAAGAATTTTGAAATACACACTCATGGGGGCCGGGGCCCTAAACACGTTTTTTTTTTCTTAAATGAGATTTATAAAAATTGAAAATCACTGATTCTCTTATTTCTCGAGTAGGTAGACTCATGAAACGTTGGGGTATTGATAATTACACTTTCACGATGATAGCAGATGAAAACATATTTTAAAATATCTCTTACTGGGGGCCGGGGGGCCAAATGTAGTTTTTTTTCCTAATATAAACTATATAAAAACTACACATCACTAATTCCCCCATTCTCCATTTAGGTAGAAGCTTGTAAAAACATAAAACTTTAGGAAGTTGTTGGGTACCCTCAAAACGACGAAAATTGGCGTAAAATAATTTTTAAATGCCCGCTCATGAGGGTTTGGGCCCAAAAAAACATGATTTTTCCTTATACATGCTAAAAAAAATTTGAAAATCAATAATCCTCCTATTTTCCAAATAGAAAAACGCATTAAACTTTGGTGGCTTGTTAACGACACTTCCACGATGGTAGCAGGTGAACAATTATTTAAAACATTCTTTACTGTGGGCTGGGAGACCAAAATGTTGTTTTTCCCTAATATTAACTATATAAAAATTAAAAATCACTAATTCTCCCATTCCCTTAGGAAGTTGTTGGGTAACCTTTCACGACAAAAATTAGCGTAATATAATTTTAAAATTCACACTCATAGGGGCCGGTACCTCAAAAACGTGTTTTTTCCAAATATGTGCTATATACAAATTGAAAAGCACTATTTTTCCTATTTCCCAAATAGGTAACGCATGAAACGTTTTTTTTTTTTTTTAAACACTTCCACGATGGCAGCAGGTGAAATAATATTTAAAATATTACTTGGTGGGCGCTGGGGGCCAAAATATTGTTTTTTATGCACTCACTCACTTATCACTAATACTCAATCTTACCGCAGCAAAGCGCGGGCAAATTGCTTGTAGCTTATATAAGGAAAAACGTTTTTGGGGCCCCGGCCCCCATGAGTGTGAATTTGAAAATTCTTTTTCACCAATTTTCGTCGTAAGAGGGTACCCATCAACTTCCCAAAGTTTCATGCTTCTACCTACACGGGAAATAGGAGAATTAGTGATTTTCAATTTGTATATAGCTCATATAAGGGGATAAAATCTTTTTGGGGCCCCGGCCCCCATGAGTGTGAATTTCAAAATTCTTCTTCGCCAATTTTTGTCGAAAGACGGTACCCATCAACTTCCCAAAGTTTCATGCTTCTATCTACACGGAAACGTGGAGAATTAGTGATGTATGAAAAAAAGTTTTTGGGCCCCCGGCCCCACATGAGGGAGATTTTTAAAATTCTTTTTCGTAAATTTTCGTAGTGAGAGGGTACCAAACAACTTCCCAAAGTTTCATGCTTCTACCTACACGGGAAGTTGGAGAGTTAGGGATGAGTCAGTCAGTCAGTCAGTGAGGGCTTTCCTTTTTATTAGTATAGATTCGGAATGACACGATGGAATTGAAGGTGACTAAGCAAGTTAATCCACGGCAATATCATAGATCTTCGATTTTTAGCAGATTTAGAACAAAGAAGCTTGTCCTATTTATTGCCCGTTCAAAATTTATTTTTTTACCTGATACACACACACACTCACTCACTCACACACACACACTCACACACACACACATATTTTTAAATATTGTTTTCCTTCTGACCAGACAGTCAATGTTAGTGATATCTAGTAAGGTTTCCCGTTTCTCCGAGTTTTTGCTTGTTCCAGGAAAAAACTCCAATAATTTGGTGTTATCGCGCGATAATATAAATGAATAAACATTTAACGCACCGAAAAAATTAAAATGTGTACAGTGCATTAAGGTTAAGTGCTATTAAGGGGTACAATTTTTGAAAGTACATTTGATTTTGGTGTTTAATTTTTGTCCAAGACAGCCCTGGAGGTGGTGTCACTCTCTGCCCGGAGATTGTGTTTTAAAATAAAGTCTCCACTTAACTATATGAAATTATAAATAATTGTTCAATTAACGTTTAATACTCACAGAATACCTTGTATGTGTGTATAATTATTAGAAAATTAAAAATCATAAGCTTAGTCAGAGGCGTAACAAGTTGAGGGCGAAAGGAGTACATGCCCCTAGAGACCCATTTCGGGGATTTTTTTTAAAGCAGACAAATGAACTGAATTACAAGATGACCAAACAATACGAGAACGTGACACAATCTATGGAATACGATATTTACTCTTTACATTTGTGAGTAGCACGTATGGTAGGGACTTCAGCAAAATTTATTTACTTTGAGTAATTCTAAAGTATTTTTATCGTATTTTTTCGTTAGCGTTTGCAAAATTTACAGCAGAAAATTAAACAAATCCAAATAGCCCAAGTTAGTAAAATTATAAAATGTTTTGTTGACTTTAGAAATATATTAAAAGTATGGTAGAAAGAGCGTTTAAATGGGATTACTTTTAGTGTAGCCGTCTCAGAACACTCAACACAGGCTAAAACGTAGATTTAAAAAAAAATCAGTACACTCGTTTAAAACAATCAGTGGCGTAGCCAGGGTTGGTGTCACTCGATACTTTAATACTTTAAATTCTTTGTTTAGCCCCATTCCCAACCTCAATTCCCGACTCCCACCGCCGATTTCCGCTGAATACATGGAGATTTTGAGGCTTTGTTCGAGCAGCCAACTCAATAGGGGCCGGATGCCCAAAATGCCAACTTTCAGTTGAATCGGGGTAGGTACCACTCCCGTTTACGGAAAATAACTCAGCTATTTTTATACTTTTATACTTAAATGTCTCTAATGATATATCTCTGTCGTATTTTACCAGAGCCTTCAAACTGTGAGTACCTCTCTAAGTTTGTAACCTACTGGCGAATTGCCAAATCGCTCTTTACATACTAAGGTAATAGCTAATAAGCAGCAAGCAAGTCCTCCAACAGATACGATACATCATTGTTTTGTATATATTGTTAGAAGTTGTAATTGCTCTAGCAGAGTTACCCATTAACTGCATGGTAACAACTAATACTGTACAACTTTGCACAACTGCGATTCCTCCCCCCCCCCCCCGCACACACAAATGCAAATGACAATATGAGAAGCCATTGTATTTATTATTTTTTCCAAATGACGTCAGTGGTGGTAACATTTCTTCAACTCCCTCATAATTAGTGTGCGTCTCAATCAACAATTTTAATTATATATGACAATATGATTCCAATTCACGCAAGCCAATAGAAATTTGAGAAACATGCTAACGCCAAGCGAAGAGAATGGACGTGATTTTTGTCACCTTGCATTATTCATCCACGCATTAGGGTTATGGTATTCTTTACCGTATTTTATCACCTCACTGATATAAAGAAATGGATTTAAAAATGGAACTGGAGACGCTGTTAGCTGTGGTCTTACCCAAAATAATACAGAAATATTAATTACGTAAACACTTATTAACCGCAATAAAGAAAGCGAACTATCCAAACATACGTATTTGTTAAATTTGATTCACATTTACGCGACTTCTCAATTCATAACACCTCCCACACCGGAAATAGAGTTACGTGCGTGATCCTTTCTGTTTGAAAACAAAAGGAAAGTGAACCCTCAATCCTCCCCCACACATTCACACACACAATAAGTCAGTCGTCAGAATGTAAATTGGTATACGAATGCGTGCAATGCGAGTTGAAATTTCGATTTCCGAATGTGCCGAGACGAAGAGAAACGAAGTTCAGATTCGGTTATCTTCGTAACCATTCGTTCAACATCGTGCTAATAAGGGGCCGTTAATAAAAAAAACGTCATGACCTTGTGGGACGGTGGGCGGTAACATTGTTGTGACCATATGCGACGACGGGGAGAGGGTGTCAATGAAATGTGACGTCACATCAAAAAATGCGAAACTTTAAATAAAAGCCATACTTAAATATTGATGCTTTAACATTGTATATTATTACGTTTTACATAGCTACACGCGTGTTACGATATTAGAGGACAGTCTTACACCTAATAAACACATAGATCTAAATGCCAAAAAAAAAAGTTTTGAAACATGCACATTTTCAAACAGAAAATAGATTCTATAGTTTTTTTGTCTCTTTTTTTTTGGGATGGGGGGAGGGGGGTGAAGCAAAGCATTGTGACGTATTATTTAAGGGGGTCTAAGTTTTTGTGACGAAGTGTGATGAGAGGGACGGGGTGAAAAATCGTCCAAAATCGCGTGACGTCGTTTATGGACGTCTCCACTCCTAAGTAGATAAATATCAATGAAATATTTATTAAACATCGTGCATTTTCGGTCATTATCGGACGTAGTCGGTATTTGTTGAACGTAGTCGGTATTTGTTGAACGTAGTCGGTATTTGTTGAACATAGTCGGTATTTGTTGAACATAGTCGGTATTTGTTGATCTTAGTCGGTATTTGTTGAACATAGTCGTATTTGTTGAACATAGTCGTATTTGTTGAACATAGTCGTATTTGTTGAACATAGTCGGTATTTGTTGATCTTAGTCGGTATTTGTTGAACATAGTCGTATTTGTTGAACATAGTCGGTATTTGTTGATCTTAGTCGGTATTTGTTGAACATAGTCGGTATTTGTTGAACATAGTCGTTATTTGTTGATCTTAGTCGGTATTTGTTGAACTTAGTCGGTATTTGTTGAACATAGTCGGTATTTGTTGAACATAGTCGGTATTTGTTGATCTTAGTCGATATTTGTTGAACATAGTCGGTATTTGTTGAACATAGACGTTATTTGTTGATCTTAGTCGGTATTTGTTGAACATAGTCGGTATTTGTTGAACATAGTCGTTATTTGTTGATCTTAGTCGATATTTGTTGAACATAGTCGTATTTGTTGAACATAGTCGTTATTTGTTGATCTTAGTCGGTATTTGTTGAACATAGTCGGTATTTGTTGAACATAGTCGTTATTTGTTGAACATAGTCGGTATTTGTTGAACATAGTCGGTATTTGTTGAACATAGTCGGTATTTGTTGAACATTGTAGTCGGTATTTGTTGAACATAGTCGGTATTTGTTGAACATAGTCGGTATTTGTCGTACGTTAGGGGTAACCCCGAAGTTAATTCTTAGTTTTTATCATATCATGTGTCATTATTTGTTGTTTTAATAATTGAAATATAATTTTAATACTTATATAAGTACTGTATGTTAATAGTATTGATGAAGGCATTAGCCGAAACGTTTACTTTTGTATTAGTTACATAATAAACCTTAATTTTTTTTTCAATACACAATCTGTTTGTGTAGACTATAGACTAGATCTACATTATATTTTATTTTATTTGTAATTAAAAAAACAACTTTATCGCTGTCTTATTTTACGGTATAGAAGTCTTCAAATGAAGCTACTTATCAAATTACGCACCATTGAAATTTCGGGTAATTCCGATATTGAAAATACCCCAAAAGTAAGCACTAGATTGACTTTAAAAAACGTTGTTTTTTTTGTATATGTTACTTTTCAGTCTGCTTTTTTGAGTTCTTTTTTCTGTTTTGTTGTTCTTTTTTAATGTTCAGTCTGTGTATCTTACATCGCGACCTATCGATGTAGTCTCCTTTATTTATTGTCCAGTTGCATCACAAGGGCCGTATCCAGATTCCGGTAAAGTGTCGTTGGAAAATTATAACAATGTCAATAGTATTAGACTTCCAAATTTTACGTTAATTTTCTAATACATTTTATTCAGTTTAGGTGTAGGTATGAAATATAAATAAGGCTCAACTGCGCCGCATCCTAGACAGAAAATGACAAGAGAAAGTTTCCAACACTGAGGTCCTGGCTCAAGCAAGCATGAGTAGCATTCCAGCCATACTAAGCCAAAGACGCCTCCGTTGGCTTGGACACGTCAAGATAATGCAAACTGGTTACATACCCAAGGATGTGCTATACAACGAGCTGGCGACAGGGAAAAGGTCGGTTGGTCAGCCATGTCTCAGATACATGGACATATGCAGCGGGGACATTAAAGCAGCCAACATTGACATACAAAACTGGGAAAACCTGGCTGAGGATAGGTCCACTTAGCGGGCTGTAATAACAGAAGGATCACTAAGAGCAGAGGAGCAAATTGAGGCGGAGGCAGCTGAAAAGAGAGCGAGGAGGAAGGCCAGGCAACATTGCCCCACTGCATTCGTGTGTGAGACATGCAGAATAGACTGCCACCCGAGGATTGGTCTCATCAGCCACACCAAGAGCTGCAAATAAATAAAGATAAATCTATCGTCTTTCGTAGACGGACAGATGCCATACCATACCAAATTTTAATCGAAAATAAATCGAAGCAAAACTTTCAAAAGAAAAAGTTGTCGATAAAATTGAATTAATAAATAGTTTTCTGTAGATGCGGCCAAATTTCTTTCATAGGGCATAAATACTATCAATTTTGTAATGTTTAAAAATAAATATTAATTCTAAATGCTGTTAAAATTATAGATCTATTAAAAACTACCTCAATAATCATAAATATGCATAGTTTGCTACTTATTCCTCGTCCGTTCTTTCATAACGCTACTAATTTTAGAAACTAGCATGCGCTTTTTTAAAAAAAAATTGAAAACAAAATACTGCACCAGATGTATAACTCTTTTCGAACATCCACATAAAATTGTTGAATATGGAAATAAATGAATAAAATAAAAATAAATAAATGAAAGGTTTTTTTTATTACAATTTACATAATTTTAAAAAAATTCTGATGTGTATTTTTCAAAATTAATAGATTTCAGCTGAAATATATTTATTTTGAAAACTTCGGTTATTTTCGACGGTTAAAACATTAGTATATATCTATTCTTTGTGATGAATGTCTGATGTTATGTTTTAAAAAAAAGACTTTAAAATCGTTTTTATTTTTCAAATTATTTTATAATTTATAATAAAATATTTTTTACACTTTATTTCAAAGTATCATGGATTTGAAGGTCAAACAACAATAATAATAATGACAATTAAATTTTAACAATAATTTGCAAACAAGTTTTTAATAAAAAACTATAACAATTTGAAAGCAGATGAGCACCCATTCAAAAACAAAATTTCTTTTTAATATCATAAAAAAAGAAGATATTTTCGTTGTTTTCTTTACGTGAGATGGTGTGAGTAAATGTATATTAGGAATGGAGAAGTAGATAGGAATAAATTCCACCAAGCTTTTAATATTTTGGTGATGTCTTCTGAATCAACAAGAGTTTCTTGATTATAAGCGAATTATAGAAATACAGTCGTAACTGGTGGAAATATCCCCATTGGCTGCACAAACACCAGACACAAACCAATTAAAGAAAGTTAAGTAAACAGCAAATGAGAATTTGTTTCGGGGGTTAGTACTGAACAGAAACATATTTGTGCTCATTTTATCTTACACTTACATTGTATTATTAAAATTACATAACTTTGTTACAGTTACAGTGTGTTCCGATGGGTCGAGTGAGAACAAGTCGGCCTGGCCTTTTTGCCAGCAAGAAGCTCTTCCACTTCAAGGACCACTAAGGTAGGCCCTAGACACGGAAAGCTTACTAGTAGTTAGAGTTAGATGGATTGGTCCTAGTCAAGGCAAGGTTATTGGTGAGTTAGATAGATTGGACCTAGTCAAGGGAAGGTTACTGGTGAGTTAAATAGATTGGTCCTAGTCAAGGGAAGGTTTCTGGTGAGTTAGATAGATTGGTCCTAGTAAGGGAAGTTACTGGTGAGTTAGATAGATTGGTCCTAGTAAAGGGAAGTTACTGGTGAGTTAGGTAGATTCGTCCTAGTCAAGGGAAGGTTTTTGGTTGTTACAGTTAGTTTAATTTATTTTTATATTCCTTTCAAAATTCTCTGTGATCAAAATGTCCTGTGTGATGAACGATTCTACAAATAACGTATTTCAAGCTATCTTTTAGCTTCTTAAGTAACGCAAATAAAATGTACTTTCCACAAAAAAAAAATTTGGGGAGATGTTTTTAGTGGGGGGGGGGCTTTATCCGGTCCACAACACCTGTGCCACTGGTGTCATTGGCTGACAAGCTGTTCCCGTCAGACTGTAGTCTATGGCTTGTATATGAACTTAATGTGAGCCGCCGTTTCTTGCCATAAACATACAGAACATTACTTTGCCAACACTTTAAAACGTTTAGTTTTCCCACAGAGTAATTTAACACTGACAGTGGCAGAACACCATCTCATTCACCATGCCTGGTAGGTATTCAGATACTATAAGATAATTATTTCAGTAGTCAAACCCTTGGATCTTCAGTGGGGTCAGTTGTTCATATGGTTTAAAATTTCTCTTCTACATATAGTGTAAAATGTCCCTTGTATCTATTGCATAAAGTGTCCCTTGGCGTAAAGCATCTGTTGTTTAAAAAGTATAAAAATTCAATTGTACCTTTGGTGTTAAGTATTCCTCATACATATGGTGTAAAACTTCTGTTGTATTTAGTGTGTAAAGTGTCACTTGTACATATGGTTTAAAATATCCCTTGTACCTATGGTGTAAAATTTATGTTGCACAACTTGCACTTATGGTATAAAATGTCATTCTTACCTTTGGTGTAAAGTGTCCCATGTACTTATGGTGTAAAGTGTCCCTTGTACCTATTGTGTAAAGTGTCCCTTGTACATATGGTGTAAAGTGCCCCTTGTACCTATGGTGTAAAGTATCCATTGTACTTATGGTGTAAAGTGTCCCTTGTACTTATGGTGTAAAGTGTCCCTTGTACATATGGTGTAAAGTGTCCCTTGTACCTATGGTGTAAAGTGTCCATTGTACTTATGGTGTAAAGTGTCCCTTGTACCTATGGTGTAAAGTGTCCATTGTACTTATGGTGTAAAGTGTCCCTTGTACCTATGGTGTAATGTGTCCATTGTACTTATGGTGTAAAGTGTCCATTGTACTTATGGTGTAAATTGTCCCTTTTACCTATGGTGTAAAGTGTAAAGTGTCCATTGTACTTATGGTGTAAATTGTCCCTTGTACTTATGGTGTAAAGTGTAAAGTGTCCATTGTACTTATGGTGTAAAGTGTCCCTTGTACATATGGTGTAAAGTGTCCCTTGTACCTATGGTGTAAAGTGTCCCTTGTACCTATGGTGTAATGTGTCCATTGTACTTATGGTGTAAAGTGTCCCTTGTACCTGTGGTGTAAAGTGTCCCTTGTATTTATGGTGTAAAGTGTAAAGTGTCCATTGTACATATGGTGTAAAGTGTCCCTTGTGCCTATGGTGTAAAGTGTCCCTTGTACCTATGGTGTAAAGTGTCCCTTGTACCTATGGTGTAAAGTGTCCCTTGTACCTATGGTGTAAAGTGTCCATTGTACTTATGGTGTAAATTGTCCCTTGTACTTATGGTGTAAGGTGTAAAGTGTCCATTGTGCCTATGGTGTAAAGTGTCCCTTGTACTTATGGTGTAAAGTGTCCCTTGTACCTATGGTGTAAAGTGTGCCCTGTACTTATGGTGTAAAATGTACCTTGTATTTAGGTTGTAAAGCGTCTGTTGTTCCTATGGTATAAAATGTCTATTGTACTTATAATGTAAAGTGTCACTTCTCCCTATGTTTTAAAATTTCTGTTCACATATGGTGTAAAGTGTTCATTTTATCTGCTGTGTAAAATGTCCCTTTACCTATAATGATGTAAACAGTTCCTTGTGCCTATGTTGTAAAGTTTCCATTGCACCGATGATGTAAAGTGTCCTTACTATCCATGATGTAAAACTTCTGCTGTACCTATGATGTAAAGAGTCCCTTGTACCTATGGTTTAAAATTTCCCTTGTACCTATAGTTTTAAATTTCCCTTGTACCTATAGTGTAAAGCGTATGTTGTAGCTATTGTGTAAGCTACTTTATTCATATGATATAAAGTGTTCACTAACCATTACGAATAAATGTTTATGTTATTTATTTTCCAAATCATTCTTAAAGTACCCTAACTATCACCCCCCCCCCACACACACACACACACCAAAAAAAATGTAATTGTTGTTATTTTTTGAGGTAGTGATTATTCCCTTGTCAACTTCCGGTAAGAAATGATGTTTATAAAATTGCCTTTCATTGAACCTCCGATTCTATATGTGCATTCAAACAATCTCTAAAATCTATCACTAAACCTAACCCAAAACCCTAAAAACTATCACTAAACCTAACCCAAACCCTAAAAATTATCACTAAACCTAACCCAAACCCTAAAAACAATCACTTAACGTACCCCTAAAGTATGTCCCTAAACCTAAAATATCAAAACAAACCATTAAAAAAAAATCTTATTCATTATCAATTCATGTAGTATTGTTTGAAAAAAAAATGTTTAAAAAAAAAAATTAGGCATCAGTAAGGAATCGAGCCCCGGACCTGCGATGTTGCATACTATCTCACTATCAATACGACCATACAGCCACAAACACCATTGAATTTTTTAACCTTATAAAAAAAATGTTACCAAGAATAGCAATAACCTGACGTGGACGAGCGCGTATACAGCCGCATATTGGGTCGTCCTGACGAGGGAATAATCACTACCATTTTTTAAACAGCTGGAGACCAAGAGCCTCACCGCGATGACTGCAAGGGCCTCAACAGTCTCGGGGTAAATTTGTTGCTAAAAATAAATAAGTCATGTCGTTCTGCCACCATAGTTATATCACATTCAGCTATGATTTTTTGTAACGTTGAAGTCGTATGTCCAACAATCACCTTTTTTGTGCGTGTACATCCGTAAAGAAAATTGATTAGCTAAATCATCGCGGCACTTAATCATTTTTACAAAGACGAAACAGATATTTGCTATCCCGGTAATTGAAACTTAATACATGTCTACGTCACCCAATACAGATTCAAACAGGATTAAAGCTTTCTCCGCCTATTTTCAGAAACTAAAACTCAAATGATTAAGGCCATGGAAGTCAGTTTGGAATTATTCTCGACGACAGCGCACATAGGTCGGATTTCCCGCAGTGCGTCTGCACTTGTCAAATGGTAGACCCCAGATGGAATGTGACAGAAAGGTTTTCTGAATACAAATCTGCTAATTTGAACTCTCGCTGGCTGTTTGAATACATCTAACCATGTTGGAGGGGTTTGGATGACACGGAATGAGATCCTGTCTGTGATGTTTCCTATAGAAGTCCATAGTGACATAGGTGAACATACAAACAAAACATCGTTGAAACAGTAGGAATCTACCCCATGAACAAAACGTCTACAAATGTAATGGGCGATGGATGTTGTCATTAAAGCAATCAACTGGAATACGATATGCTTGTCCGGATCACAGGCGACTCTAATAATGTTTTTTAAAAAATAAGTTTGGTTTTTTTAGTATGGTGACCTTTTTTTTTATATCCCATTGAAGGTTGATGGCTGGGTAAGTCGACAAAATT
This sequence comes from Radix auricularia, assembly GCA_002072015.1. Classification (NCBI taxonomy): domain Eukaryota; kingdom Metazoa; phylum Mollusca; class Gastropoda; family Lymnaeidae; genus Radix; species Radix auricularia. The sequence continues at coordinate 680,807 of MUZC01000014.1, read as the reverse complement.
CGGTAAAGCCTTTCAGTGACAATGACTTTCGATTAGCAAGCGTTTGAAAAAAAATGGTGAAACACATTTAAATCAATGTTGATCATATTGGTTTATTGGGCTAAAAATAATAATGGAATTGTATAAGGATGGCGTAAATTATGGTTTCCGTATTTAAAAAAAATATATATATAAAAAATATTTTAAAAAGGTGAATGTTAGTGCAAAAATTATGCAGAAAATTTCTTATTTCGACGACGTAGATATTTTTTATCGGTCAAAATAGCCTCTTGCTTGAATCTGGTAATAATGCGATACCATTGAAGAGATACACTATTTTTGTCCTTGCAGGGATTGTTGTTATCACGGAGCTGCCCGTCACTAACCTCTAAAGGCAGGCCGTGTAAACGTAAGCCAAGACATGAGTCGGGGATATGTCACTCACACCGGTGGAGATGTACGTACGCCAAAAAGTGTTCTGGTAGATGATGCACATGTCAGAGGCAAATGGTGAAATCCAGGCATTCAGTAGAAGGATTTTAGTTTAAAACCCCCAAAGTTTCCAAAAGTTGGCGGATAACATTGTATATCAACATTAAGCGCGTCGTTCGTTTGATAATCAGCTGAAACTGACCCATATGTCACGTAGTAGCGGGTTTCTCAGTTTATTAAAATCAAATGAAAGTCTACTTTGGTAAACTCTTGATGTTGGTTGTCATTTTAAAAGTGCTTAAAAAGCTGGGCTTGTTTTGTTGTTAGCTCGTAATGATCCCTCAGAAAGCGCCGAATAATTCTACGTTAAAATCACAGTTTTGAAACCAATAACGAAAATGCATTTTAACGCAATTTCCCATGCGAAAAAACGCGTTTATATATTTGAAATGTCTGTAACGCTCGAACATGCAACTCCTACTAAAGCATACCAGATAGAGGGATCGGGTTTTTGCAAATATGTTAAGGATGTCTCACGGATGTGCACGGGCCAAAAAAAAATAACGATAAGGTTTGCTGGATTTCCTGGAAAATAAAAACAAGAAACCAAAAAAATATCAGTATTTAGTCAATTGCTCGCCAACCATAACATCTTTCGGGTTGAAACAAACACCAAACGGTAGCTAATAATATTTAGAACAATTTTGGAGAAGGAATTTTTGAGAAAGCTATTTTCGTTCGACTACCGATATTTTAGCAGCAATATGTAGATAGCAATAATTTTTCGTTTAGACTCAAAATTACTGATTGGAAATGACTTTTAATGCAATCTAGAATGATAGTTAATGGGGTTTCCCCCATTGTGAATGCTTACGTTAGATTGTTGCGGTGTGCGCATTATATTGACACATTCTGGGTGTGATGTAGCGTGAGGGGATATGACGTCATGTTGTGATTAGTTTCAGAATTTCTAATTTGAAATGACTTTTCACGTAATCTAGAATGATATCCCTGAAGTAAAAAAAAAATCGGAATTTCCATGTGAAAATTGCGTTTAAATACTTATTAGAGTGTCTATGACTTGTTTTAATGTGAGTTATTATACTTTTCAGTTGAACACAAGGAATTGCCGGAGATCATAACCTTTGTCCTTTTCACAATGTCGATGGCCATCATGTGCGTGTATTTCATCATCCTTATCTTTGAAAGACTTTAATATATACAAAAAAAGGTATGAAAAGTACACTGAACAAATTTAGACTTAAAAATTTTGTCTGAGTGGGGGAAAGGTTGTTCCCTTTACACGAAAAAAGAGAAGCCAAATAGGGTTCCTTCCCAAAACGATCCCACAATGGAACAATTGAATACAATTACTTTTAAGCTGTTGTTGAAAAAAAAAAATGCAATTCTATGTTGAATTCTATTTCCGGTTAGATTTTATATTTCGTGCATTTAAAAAAAAGGTTTTGAAGAAAAAAATGCATCAGAGACAACTCTTTATGAATTTTTGTGTAAGCCGCTTAATGTGTTAATGATATTTATTTTTTGTTCTCTTAGACACATGCAAGGATTTTTTTTTAAATATGGCTTTCATGCAACAACAAAAAAGTGACACTACAGAAACTAAACTAAAACCATCTGTTGGTTGAAAGAAAACGCCAGAGCCAAGTTTGATTTGGTCTCTGTCCATTCTTTGTGTAAGAAACTGCTCAAACACACGAGTTTACAACAAAAAAAACCCCCACATATTAGGTTTATAAAATGCTTTTAAATGTCCTAATCTTATTCTTAAGCCAATAATGTGGGAAGCTATTTTCTGATTAGAAAGACGCCTGACATAATAAATTTTATTCTCAGTTCATTCTGTAATCTAGATTGGATTTTATTTTTAATATTATAAATTACTATATGGAATAAGTATTAAGTTATGTAGGAGTTGATTTCTTTTACAGTAGTTGATGGAGGTTCTCATATTCTTTCCATGTATCCCGAGTGTTCTAATTTACTTAATGTTCTTAAATTAGACATTTTAAATACTGGTAGTTTCCCGATACTTCAGATAAGTACAATATGATTATCATATTGTTAAGTTAATTAGATCATCGAAAGATCATTTTTCTCTCTTACTTCACTCTTTTTTTTACAGTTTTTACCAGCCGTCGTCATAAATTATGGAAGATGAAACATCTAGTAAAAGAACAAAAACAAAAAGACTAATGGAAAACAAAAATTAAAAGAAAGTTAAAAAAGAAAAAAGAAGAAGAAATAAAATATTATTTTTCGTTTTATTTCTTTAACTTTAATTTGCTTACAATTTGTCAAATGAGTTTTAAAAACCCCTCTCTTCAACTTTATTTTAGTTTTGTTATTAGTTAATTAAAAACTCCAAAAAAAAAAAAGACATTACACTTTAAATTTGTCTTTTTACAACCAACCAAACAATATATATTTGTTTACAGTTCAAGACCAAGTAAATTTTTTTTTAAAAATGCATTACCAGAGAGTCTATGTGTGATACAACTCAATGAAAAGAATGCCGCATAATATCATTTTTCTAATACAACCAGGACGGAAAGTTTATATTTTTCTGATACCACAATGCCAACAGTTTATATGTGTTTGTAAGAACTTGACCAACCAAATTTTTTTATTTGACTGATCCAGTAAGGAATACAAAACGGATTATACTTGTCTGATTTTTTTTTTAAAAATAACAAATTACTGTATAGGTGCTTGATACAAAAAAAATCAAACACTTCATATTTGTTGATGCATCACGACGAAATAGTTTATACCTGGTTGATACAACAAGACCAAAAGATTTATAATTGGTGAATATTTTTATTTCTGATTTTACAATTTTAATTTTCCTCTTGCCCTCTCCTGCATTTAAATGAATTCTTTTTTATACTTACTGAAATTTTTCAATAACATTTAAAAATGGAGAAAGAAGAATTAATACAATTTTGACAAGAATTACGGACACTTCGACCCCGGACGATTCGACCCCGGACGGTTCGACCCTGCCAGTTCGACCCCAGGACGATTCGACCCCAGGACGTTTCGACCCCGGTCGGTTCGACCCCGGATGGTTCGACCCCGGACGATTCGACCCCGGGTGATTCGACCCCGGACAGTTCGACCCCAGGACGTTTCGACCCTAGGGTATTTCGACCCCGGACGATTCGACCCCTTTCTTTTTAAGGCGTGAAATGTTTGGGTTTTTAAAAANTCATTTTTAGTTCTTTTTTAATCAAAAATAAATATTTTAAGTTTAATATTATCTCTTTAAAAATAAAAACAGTATGAAATAGTTATTTTTAACGTTTATTTAATTATAGTATGATGGTTGAACAAATAATATAGTTTTATATTAATATCTCTTAAAAATTAAAAATAGAATGAGATGTTATTTTTAATAACTAATTTAAAATAGAACAATATATAAAAATAAAGTAGTCTAATTTATATTAATATCTATTAAAAATAGAATGAGATGTAATTTTTTTAATAATTAAAAATAGTACAATATATAAACGTCTAATATATATTAAAACAGTAGGGTGTTTCGACCCCGGACGATTCGACCCTTTCCTTTTTAAGACGTGAATTTTAAAAAAAATTCTTTGTTTTTATTTTATTTTTTATTTTTAAAATATTTTTTGGTTTAAAAATAATTAGTTTCATAATATTATCTATTTAAAAATAAAACAGTCTGAAATAGTTATTTTGAACGTTAAATTTACGACATTTTGCAAAAAAAATATATACACTGATTACCAGTCAACATTCAAAACGAAATCATGATTGTGATCAATACGCTATTGGTCTGAGGTAGAAAGTCCTATGATTACCAGTCAACATTCAAAACGAAATCATGATTGTGATCAATACGCTATTGGTCTGAGGTAGAAAGTCCTATTTCACCACAACCCCGATCCGATGTTACGGACAATAAAAAAAGGCAATGTGGGCAATCACCTACAGTATCGCTGCCCAAACTCCCTTTATTTACTTTCTCAATGACCCTCGCCAGCACACCGAGTCCTGTGGTCGTCACTTAGTCTCGTCTTGGTAACTTGTCGTTCATTATATAACAACAGGACAGTTCGAAATCAAGACGTTTCGCCTAGGGTGCTGTCAATATTGTTGTAAAAGCTGCCCTGGTACCCTTTCAAATGCCGCATTATTTTCGCAATCATGACCGCTTTATAATACAAACTAGCCACCACCCGTGAAACTCATTTTACAACGGCATGCTTCCAGTAACATATTTATTGTAAACTACCAAATTTTATTTAAGCTGTAAATGCATGTGTCATACTCATAAACTAAACCTATGGTAAGCTGAACATTGAAACAGACATAATACGTAACGTTCAGTCAGGTCATACGGGCCCAGCAGCTTGAATGCTTTTGTCTGCTATGCGGCATATTAAATATTGAAATTTATTTACGTTAGATAACTTTGTACGTCTTATTAAAATCAGTTTTTCTGCCAGGCAGGTCTATAGGTGTTAACGTACACAAGAAACAGAAGTAAATGCAAAGATCTTGGGTTTGTAATGGTTTTAACGTCCAGGATATTCGCCATTCCATGACGTCACCCTCTATAAGAAAAAAACCTCATTTATTTTTATTACTGTGAAAAACTTTTAAAGACTGAAAGATATAGATAGATATATATTATACATATAAAGAACCAATAATACGTATATTTGGGATAGGAGTGTAGGGAGGAGTAACCTTTAAGTTATAGTTATACCTAGTTTTTTGGCGAGCGTTTTGTGAAAATTATTACTGGGAGTGGGGGCTTAGACTTAGAGAATGTAGTAACCTTTACAAAGGACACTCTGACCACAAACCACTTTCATTGTCCGATTACATCGTGACTTTGATTGGGGTGGAGAGATCAAGAGAAGTCTACCGAGACCAGGGACTGTAAGTTGGCCGGCACATAATGGTATGTTACAAAGAACAGACTAAGTGACGACCACAGGACATTGTGTGCTGGCGAGAGTTATGGGAAAGGTAAATATAGGGAGTGTGGGGGATTAGAATGTACGTACCTTTTTCTGACCACATGGCCTTTTATTGTCCGATTACATAGGATGGGATTGGGGTGGACTTGGATAGGCTTGGAAGAACTTTTCTACCGTCGTATTTAGGGGTATTATAAAAGAGGGACATTAGTTGCTCAACATCAGTTTCTCAGAAATTTACGTGTGTGAAAATGGAAAATACTTTGGAATATGGATTGACAAAACGAGGGAGAAAATCCTTGATTCTCGCTAACTATGAATTCACAATGTATGTCAACTTTTTGTAAGTGTTTATACCTTTTTTCAATTTTCCTATTAGAAAATAAATGTTCAAAATTATATTTCCTACTGTTTTAATATATATTAGACCTTTATATATTGTATTATTTTTAATTAATTATTAAAAATAACATCTCATTCTGTTTTTAATTTTTAAGAGATATTAATAAAAAAAATTATATTATTTGTTCAATCATCATACTATATTCAAATAAACGTTAAAAATAACTATTTCATACTGTTTTTATTTTTAAAGAGATAATATTAAACTTAAAATATTTATTTTTGATTAAAAAAGAATTAAAAAAGAATTTTTAAAAACCCAAACATTTCCGGGATCGAACCGTCCGGGGTCGAACCGACCGGGGTCGAAACGTCCTGGGGTCGAATCGTCCGGGGTCGAAGTGTCCGACTACCTTTGACAATTAGCCACATCAATGTTGAATTACACNTATATATATATATATATATATATATATATATACAAGTAACAAAGCGCGTCCAAGAATGGGTGACATTTGAAGTTGATGGTAGGAAACTACAACGAGAATGGTGTGGTAGGAGCGGTGCCATCTGCGGGTTATTATTAGTCACTAATTGACTTGAAATATAAAAGGTTTTATTCAGATAACAATAACACAACATCCACAACAACTGACTCAAAAGTGAAAATGAAACGGCAAAAGTCGTAGAACAGGTCTGTGTCTGTCGGTGTATCTTTATATCTTAGATATACAGACGCTCCTTCTATGCAGAAGATAATTGCGTCCACAGATCATGAGAGATGATCTGTTGGCAAGTGATGCAGCGGTCACAGGCCACGGCTATAGGGGTTCCACGCATTACCCCAGCCGCCTAACTATTGTCTAGTTAGGTACCCATTCAGAGCTGCAAGGGTGACTCGGGGACTCCTCAGGCCCGGGAACGAATCCTCACCTTCGTGTGGATTCGAACTCGTGACCATCGATATGACAGTCGAGAGCGCTACCTCTCGACCACCACGTCCCACGTGTACTTGCTTACGATGAAAGTCAGAGGTGGTCGTATATCTGTTGCCTATGAATTGGATGCTCTGTTTGGTAGTTGTTATTATGCAGAAGCGTTTTCAGGACATTGTCGTCGCTGGGCAAGTGATGTGGACCCTCGTTTTGCTTGTTGGCCCATGTTGACTTCGGTTGGTTGATGTCCCCCTAGTGTGCACAGCAGTATATATAATATAATTCGCTGTTAAATATCCAGAATTTACTTGAAGACAAAAAATTTCGTGAATCATGCATTGCTTCAGTTAACTAATTTGCCTTGGTCTTTCACACTGAAAACTTTTTCCAGCTATGTCAGATGAGGTACGGAAGCGTGAAAAGGCAACATATAGTTGTCCATGTGTGAAGACTGGTTCTGGCAAATATATGCCGACTTTATCTAAAGTTTGTCCTTGAGACTAGTTGATGGTCATGGCGAAAGCCAGTTTGATTGGGAACTGTCGTCGCCGTAAATCGAAAGGTAGATCTATGTTTGCATGGGTTAAGTCAATTCTTGGAATACATTTTTTTTGTCGCTGCCGCACGACCAGTGAGTATTTTGGCAATGATGATGTGTTGTTTCAATGATTGTACCACTAATAGGGTCCCAATACGTAGTCCTCGCTTTGTGTTTAAATAGCGTTGTAGCGTGATAATTGTTCCAACTTCGGGAGTGGCGTCATCAATGACGTCTGTACTGAAATATTTCATAGTCTTTTCATCAAGTAAATCGAGAACCTTTTGTTTATTTCATCAACGTGAGTGTCTTTGGACATAGAATAGCTTTCTTGGCAAATTGATGTTTAATAGAGGCTTGTAAGCTATGTCCAAATATAGGCTCAAACAAGGAACCAAAGAACAGTGCATAATTCGTAGAAGAGTAGGTGTTGTTAAGCCAAATTCATGACTTCTTTTCCCATTTGCTATAAGCACATCGTATATGTCCCTGAGGGCAAGATGAACATAAAGATTGCAACTGACTAAATGTCGTTCATGTTGGGCATAGTCTTTACAGAGATGGTTTTTATATTTAAGAAATAGGTCTGGTATGTTTGGGTGATCTGCCATGACACAGAGATGGGCAAACAGTTCACGTAGTTGTAGTGGCATTTTTTCTGTTGTTGCATCGCCCAATGTGAAATTCCAAGTGTTGTCAACATTGAAAAGTCCTCGTTTTTGTGCTGCATCTTTGTAGAAATGACAAAGTAAACCGTTTATTGTGCCTGGGACATGTAGCAACAACAGTCGTAGGCAGAACATTTCCACATCGGGGGTAAATTGACAAGAATACATACGACACATTCTTTTATTGGCCCCTCATTTCCTCGGTTTCCATAGTCGGGCCCTGTCATAAAATACGAATGTTTGTAGTATGTCTGGGTACAGAATTGATTTTACAGACGCATTGTGTAATTTAAAGTGAAACCAAACAGTCAACGTGGTATGTCTGGTCCCAGCTCTGTCAATTGTTGTGTGAATGTTAGAGTCAGTAAAGTAGACGGACCGTCGCCAGGAGGAGGAGCTATTTGCGTGCCCGTGGAAACAAATGCTAAATCACTGTTAATTTAACGGATGTTTTGAAGGTTTTTATGATGCTGATGGTGAACGTCTGTCGTGCGACTCTCAATTAAAGGAGAGGCACGGATTGTTTGTAAATGGACTTTGTTCTTCTAGCAGCAATCACTAAATTTTGTTGTCTCGGGGCCTTTCGGCAAGGAAGTGTTTAGCATTGCAATATTCGCAGCGTATATTGAAATCGCCGAAACTGTGTGGTACGTGTAATTTTTGGTCAAAACTCTTCATGTCAGCGACGACGGTGTTGGCGCGAGAGTTCTGCGCGTCGTGGTGCAAGACGATTATTACCTTTATTTTGCTTCTTTGTTGATTTTTTGGTGCAGCACTAGCCATGCGTTGACACCGAGCGTGTATTTCCCGTTTGACGGGCGGAGTTGCGACACAGTTCTCGACACCTTGCACTAATACGCTGCGTAGCTTCTTAAATGTCGACGGCGAAACGCTGTTATTTGGGCGGCATGTTGTCTAGGACAACACAGGAAATTGCTTTTTATTATTATATATATATAATTTTGTGAAAGCATCAAAGAAATGACTCAAAAAGTAGCCTCTCTCTACTATAAATTAACCTTTTAAATTTCAAATCTGAGTTAAACTGGTCTCTTAAAATTTCACAAAGACGTGTCGAGTGATTTCTTTTTAGGTGTTTTAAAATCTAAATTTTGATACAATGTAATAAATCTTTGTGGAAATAAATGGATGGCGACGCTGAACTATTAAAATAGTTCAAGGGCATGAACAAAAAAAAACAACAACAAAAAAATTGTTCGCTGGTGTACCAAGGAACTGGGTCATCACTAATTGGGATCATTCAAAAGATATAGACTCTAGTGCTTTACTTGAAGGCATATTTGATGAAGTACATTTTGTGAAGGGGACGTTTATGAATGTTTGCAGATATTGTTTAAAATGTGTGTTTTCATTACAAACCATCCAATGTGGAGTAGGATAACTGTCTAAACGAGTACCCCAGTGGTGCGTTAGACGTAGATGGTTATTTGATGGAGATGTTAGTGTAGATGTGGATGTTGATGTCAATGTATAAGTAGATGTATATTTTGGCAAGGATGTTAATCCGATGTGAGTGTGTATGCAGATGTAAATGTTGATGTACTGCATACGTATGTGTTCGCAATTTATACTTATTTGTATTTAGATGTCGATGTTAATGAGGGTATAGTTGTAAATGTACATATAGATGTAGATGTGATTGTCGATGACGATGTAGATTTTGATGTTAATCTTGTTTTTAGATGGGGATGTAGATTTGAATTGGACATGTATCTAGATGGTTATGTCGATGTGAATGTGAATGCATATGTAGATATGGATGACGATGAGAACTAAGAAGCTGATGTAAAGACGTAGTAGTGGGTTAAGATGTAGAAATAGATGACGATGTACAAAACTCAACGGCAAGAAATGTAACAAAGAACAACCTTACCAAAGTCCTGAAAAACAAATGTTGCGGGTTAGTGATGAAACATTGATAAGGATCTCTATGTATTCAATGTGGATTATTTCATGAAGCTTATGACAAACAATTCGACACGAATAATTTCAAAGATGAACAGTAATTCTCCTCTATCAAAGTACGGACATCAAATATTCATCAGCAAGAAAGAGACTCAACAACAGTCGATGTATCTACAAACTATTTCGGCTCTTCGCAGAGGATTTCTAAGTGCGAGCCGCTGGACGTGCAAATAGTTTATTTCCCAACATAATCCTCCAGGGCAAGGGCCAAGGTAACAATAAAAATCGTAACCATCGTCGCTAATGGGAACAAGAGAATACACCCAAACGTGTCTCTAGCGGTAGGCAAAGCTTGGAGACATGTGATACCTGAAAATTTAAATGTTCATCAATCTGACACGTTCAAAAAACCTACTTCCCTCCCAACCCTATACCCAGCCTTAAACCAAAACCAGTTTCCAAACAAAAGTTTTTATAAGGGAATGTTTTTACCCACAAACTTGTTAAGTGATAGTAACTCACGATAAATCTCTGGTCACGCCGCTGATGAAATTGAAGAATCTCTCTGCGTAAAATAGTGGTTGACATCTGAGAGATGTTCAAATGTACGAGATCTCAGGAAAAATATACATTCTAAAGGTTAAAATCTAAGACCAAGCCAGCTAAATATCGAAATCGTTAAGGTTTAGAACCACAGTTGTCTGCGCTTGACACATCCTTGTCTTATTTAGGTTTTTGTTTCCACGTGCGTTCTCATGAAAGTGTCTCAGACACATATTTATGTTCAACATGCAAATACTTCCCGACACACGGACTTGTGCTAAATGTGCGTTCTCAGGAATGTGTCTCTGATACACAGACGTCTGTCAAACGGCGTATGCATGTCTGTGTTTCAGAAACAAGGACTTTTAGTAACTTTTCCTAAACCTGCGTTTATGTTTGAATGCGTCTCTTGCGAACAGATGTCTACCAAATAATACATTATCCATACAAATACAAGGACTTAACACAATTCCCGTGTGTTCCCCACACTAAGGTGCACTCCTAACTCCCTCAACTGCACATTCAACACAGAAAAACACTATTACCCTCCCCCCCCCACAAAGTCTGCTCCGTGCCCAGGGCCGTCGTGTTGCGTCACTAATGTAGGAGTTAGCTTGTGATACACCATTCAAAAACATACGCCATACTCCAGAATACTGTTATTGGATAAACTGAATTAAAACAGTATTACGCTAATGAATCCAGTGGTTTGTAAAGTAATTTGTTTCATATCAGTAATTTAGGCGGCTAACAAGTTATTAAGTAACCTGTAGGAGGTTGAGAAACTGAACATGCTAAAATTACGGCCGTGGATTTCGGGTTATAAGCGTGGGTTATTTGTTTTGGTTTGTGTGCACAACGCCCTGGTCCCCAAGTAATGACCATGACGACAATGACACATGGCCAAGGGGGTAAACAGGTCAAAGGGAGCGCACAACATCGTGTAGGATCCAGCCATATATGGAGTTGTCTTGCCTTGGGCTCATCAAACCCCATGATGATAGTTACTCTATTTCGGGGACTTCACTTCACGTTGTTTTGGTTAAATGCCACACTAGATATTGTATTTGTCTGCGATGTAGCTTAAAACTTTTTTTCTGGCCTCCAAAATGTGTTCATTGTTAATTTGCTCACATTTACACATTCATAGTTTTAATACATATTTATTATTTATTTTCTCCCTGCTCTATTTCGAAAATAATCCACGAAGTCTTGTCTTATCTATACATAAGATTAATGCGTCCATAGGACGTGTGGGTCAAGTGACATGCGCGGGGAGGTCACGGGCTATAATCTCCGTGAAGGCAGATTCTCGGGGCCAAGGATGTCCGAGTGAACGTAACTACGAAATGGTACCTAACATTAGTTAGGATAACAAAGGTGGCTGGGTAATGGGTGGAACCCTCATAGCCGTGACCTGTAATTACTGCATCACTTGCCAACAGACCTGTGAAGTAAGAGCAATATGGCCAAGGGGCATGTTCTTCGTATTGTGAATCGCCTTCTGCAGCTAATATTTTTTTCTTGTTTATAGTTAAATTTAATTTCCTTTCTCAAACTGAAAATTTTTCAAACATCATTTTATTTCTTTCAATCCATCTTTTAAAATTGTTATTAAACAATACAAGTTTATTACGTTAACCGTAGCATTAGATGGCACCTGTCAGTGTAGTGTTAATGTTATCAGTAAATTTAAATGAGGTGTTTTTTTATGCCTTACAGATTACCTTTAATTAAAAGCTGTTTATATACATANAAATGACGTTAATATAGAAGTTTCATGAAAGAGAAATGTGACTTTTATCTACTTATGTCTTTTCTTGGTCTAGATTAGCTTTTGCGAATGCTTTAAATCAACTTGAAAAAAATAATGTGATTCGTGAGAATGAGATGACAGAGAAGGAGGCACTTCAACAAGGAGTGAGGGAGGGAGGGTGGGGGAGTTAGAAAAAGAGACGGAGAAAAAGAAATCTGAGAGCAACAGACAGGATGAATGGGAGAGGGAGAAGATGAAATAGTGAAGGAGGGGAAAGAAGAGGGCGAGAGGGGAAGGAGAAGGAGGAAAAGCTGTGAGGAGTAACACAGGGAGCTAGGAAGAGGGTGAGAGAGACAGGAGTGGGGGTGTCGGAAATGAGAGTGGGTATGTGTTGGAGTAAAAGATTGAGCGAGTGAGATGACGCGAGGCACAGAGTGACCGACCCAGTGCCCGTCTGATGGCTTGTGACGTGAATCGCCATTCATAAAGTTACTGCGTAATGTATTCCCAACCCTCCCCGCTTGCCAGAGACGCTCGTGCAATCACGCGCACGCGCCAAAATACACTCGCACACGCACAAACACACGCGCATACAAAACATTTTTCTGTTTGCCATGTCCATCTCTAACGCCCTCTAACATGAAGTGATGGAATAAAATATGACGGGTTGACACTATATAAGTGTTCGTAGATCCCGTTAAGTTCTGTATACGCCTGTCTGAACCAGCGCCCAGCAAACAGGGAGAAAGAGGGAAAGACGCAGCAAAGACCACAGAGAAAGTAAAGTAAGTTGTTTCATTATCTTTAGGCGTTGATACCTGTTCACACTGTTCAGGATGCAAGACCTCAGTGGCGTAGCGATGGGGCGTTGGGGGGGGGGATGCCCCGGGCGGCACTTTGCCAGGGCGGCAAATTCCTAGTTGTTAATTAATTTCTTAAAAATAAAATTTTAAAAGAAATACAAAAAGGGATCTATCCAAAAGCATGTGAACGTTTTAACTGCCAAAACTTCAAACTCCTTATTGAATATACATTCTTCTGATACAAATACTAATGAAAATATAGTTTTTAAAAATAGAGACTAATTAGTATGAAAATGTGACACTGATCTAGTGATAAATTCATTGATTCTTAGAATTTTACAGCTTCCCTTTTTATAAAACTTAGGGGGGGGGGGGGGCGGCCAATTCCTCGTTTTTTAAATTAGCTCATTGTAAAAACTTTTAAATTAATTTTAATAAAATTAAATAAAAGGTAAGATAAAAAAATTAACCGCAATGAACAAATATATTAAAATATGAGATCCCTTCTAATGCCAAAACTTCAAACCCAATTATAAATCTAAAGTCTTTTGATTCTACTATACTACGGTTACTGAACTGAAGACCATAGAGGCTGACAGTTGGACAATAATGTGCTGGTATGTATAATTGATCAAGTTTGATTTTATCATAAGTGAAATACTGGGAAAAATATTGTTGGGGCATTCACATGACTACTATATTATTTTTATTACCACGTTTTTCTTAGTTTGCTTTCTTGTCTGTCTTTCCGGGGCAAAAATTGAATTCCTTTTTTGAACCACTTCTGATCATCCAATTTTGATGAAATTTTGCATGCATACTTGATTCACATGACAATTTAATATTTCATTAATTATAGTACTCAATTCTACTTAA
>MUZC01000014.1:628533-650001 GCA_002072015.1 Radix auricularia | reverse complement strand
CTTGATTTTATGATTTGTACCCCGTGAGATGAGGCCCTTAAAACAAATAACTGCTTGATTTGATGATTTGAACCCCGTGAGATGAGGCCCTTAAAACAAATAACTGCTTGATTTGATGATTTGAACCCCGTGAGATGAGGCCCTTAAAACAAATAACTGCTTGATTTGATGATTTGTACCCCGTGAGATGAGGCCCTTAAAACAAAGAACTGCTTGATTTTATGATTTGTACCCCGTGAGATGAGGCCCTTAAAACAAATAACTGCTTGATTTTATGATTTGTACCCCGTGAGATGAGGCACTTAAAACAAATAACTGCTTGATTTGATGATTTGAACCCCGTGAGATGAGGCCCTTAAAACAAATAACTGCTTGATTTGATGATGTGTACCCAGTGAGATGAGGCCCTTAAAACAAATAACTGCTTGATTTGATGATTTGTACCCCGTGAGATGAGGCCCTTAAAACAAATAACTGCTTGATTTTATGATTTGTACCCCGTGAGATGAGACCCTTAAAACAAATAACTGCTTGATTTGATGATTTGAACCCCGTGAGATGAGGCCCTTAAAACAAATAACTGCTTGATTTGATGATTTGTACCCCGTGAGATGAGGCCCTTAAAACAAATAACTGCTCGATTTGATGATTTGAACCCCGTGGCAAGTCACGGGCATCAGACTCGTTGGCTTCTGAAAAGCTACTACCAGGTTATTGAGGGAAAACATTCAATAAATATCGACCAGAACAACATTAATTTGGGTTTGACCACCTGGTATATACCTGTACCCGTGACCGGCTGACGTCAGCAGACACTCTGACTTTATATAGTGTTTAGACCAAGTAATTCATTGGTACAAATGATGCCAATACCCATAATACCCAAAACATGGCGTCGGTAGGGAGGGGGGAAAGGGGTGGGGGATTCACCGACCGCACCGGGGAGTATCCATCCAGGGGATTTCATAAGTGAGCAAAAGATAAACATTGAAATAGTTCACTGCTGGAATCAATCAAAATCCATGCGTTATTAATAAGTTTCAGATTGGTTCATACAGAATAAAGTGAACCCTTACGTTGGTCAGAAAAATACCTTTAAAAAAAAAAAAAAAGCAATTTAAAACAGTTTGAACAGTTGTTTGTGATCTTCGTTGTGACTGGAAACTTTGCGCGTTTAGATTCTGAGAAATTCAGGGTTCCATTGAAAAATAATTTGGTCGTGCACCGTTTATTCACTATAGCCAGTGTCAATTCATACGGTCTGTGAGCCTTATATTAACGTTAAAATACCATAAATCAAAATTGTTTGTTTGTTTGACAGTTTGTAAAAATGAGCCCACGATTATTTCATCATTTGACTGTAAAAATGGAAAGATGTTTTTCCATTTTTACAGTCAAATGATGAAATAATCGTGGGCTCATTTTTTTTTTTTTTTTACAGTTTGTAAAATGTGCCCACGATTATTTCATCATTTGACCGGAGAAATGGAAAACATCTGAGGTAGAGCTTAGACGTAATCGAAACCGAAAGCATTGACGTAATGGAGAGGGGGAGGGGGAGGAGGTGGAGGGGATAACTTGCAGACGTTTCTGGAAATCGCTTTGTTTCATGGCATATTAAAATCTACCATTACACGGCATAAAGCGGGTGAGTCTCTGTGAATAGAGGAGAGATCTTTTATATAGGTGAAATCATCGTATCTTTTGTTCTACATCACAGAACCACCTTTAACTCCTTTCTAATATTGAAGAATATTTCATTATTCGCTAATCGATACCTTGTTCAGGCAAACCCTTCCACACCATAATACCACACGTGAAGAAGAAGTATTTATAGTTTGATTTTTTTTCCTTTTCGAATGCCATTAGATAGAAAAATGTGTTTTTTCCCTTTGTCTATCTGTTATTTGTATTAGATTGTTGTTGCCTTTAAAAATTAGATGGTAGCCAAATTTAAGAGATCACCTAATGGGCAGATCTACACATGAGAACCAGCAAGCATGACTTCTTTTTGTTAACGTCGTACATGAGTCTATTATTATCCCGGTAAATGGTGTATAGGAGATAAAGTATCATGTTTTGAAGTTCGTTCATTTAAACCTGACATATCTCCCAAATGATCAGAAGTCTCTAATGATCATGTAATCATCCACAATGGGTAAGTTAAGTGAAAGGTGTTGATCCTTAATTTTTCTTTTTTGGTGGTTTGGTGGGGGGGGGGTCGAAAGAGCTGATTATCTCAAATGCTGAAAATCTTACTTTTTTTTACGAAGTGATACACTAATTATAGTGATGTCGATGGCTCAGTTACGTTAATGCTGCAATTAAATATTGAATCCATGATGATGATTAGACCAATTTAAAAATTAGAAAATAAGGTGCTTTATATGAAATGTTTCTTCTTTGCTAAATAAACGTCTTGATTGGAATGTCTGAACTAAACAAACAAGAAGCTTGGGACAAAGGGTTGTAATAAAACTTTGGGGTGCTCAGCATGAACTTGCTCAACAAAACAAATCACACTGACATAATTGGATGTAAACTGAGCTGTAACTTAACATAGCAAAATATTTTCATCATAAGAACTTGACCTTCGGTTTATGTGAATACTTTGTTGTCGTCTTTGTTAGTGGGAACTAACTATTATTTTAATAAGAAATCATCCATGAAAGGAGTGGAGGAGAACATCAGAATCAAGAAAACAGAAGTTGTTTTCAAGCAAGCCCCAGGCAAGCATTATACTGAACCTAAAATAACTATCAAGAGCAACAGAATCAACGCAGTGAGCCGCTTCTCCTACCTTGGCAGCACATTGTCTCAGAGTTGCTCCTCCTACCTTGGTAGCACATTGTCTCAGAGTTGCTCCTCCTACCCTGGCAGCACATTGTCTCAGAGTTGCTCCTCCTACCCTGGCAGCACATTGTCTCAGAGTTGCTCCTCCTACCTTGGCAGCACATTGTCTCAGAGTTGCTCCTCCTAACTTGGCGGCACATTGTCTCAGAGCCGCTTCTGCTACCTTGGTAGCACATTGTCTCAGAAAAACAACTTTGACGAAAAGGTAAAGGAGCGTATCTCGTGCAACATTTGGCATTTTGTGTAACAGTGTTATGTGGGAAAGAAGTGAATTTAGCACTAAAACCAAACTAAACGTATGGAGTGCTTGCTCTATTGTACAGATATGAAGCATGGACGTGCACCAACGCCATGCATGGCTGCAAAATCACTTTTACACCGAAAGCCCGATGAAAATTCTCAACATCAAATGTCAGGGGAAAGTTCCAAACACCGAAATACTTGTCAGGACAGGACTCCCAAGTTTTTACACAAGCATCATGTCTCCGCTGGGGCACGTCATACGCATGACTAACAATCGGCTACCAAAGATATTCTTCTATGGCGAGGTTACTGATGGTCAGAAACCGCGGATGTTTAAGGAAGTGTTACAAAGATACGCTCAAGACCGCACTGAAGGCTTATGATATTCGAAAAGACTCCTAGAAGACAGCGGCCGTGCCTCCTGACCAGAGGCATCTTTACATCTGGGCAAAAAATAGTGTTGGGCCTCTGGGCAAAAAAATAGTGTTGGGCCCATGTGCAAAAAATAGTGTTGGACCCCTGGGCAAAAAAATAGTGTTGAGCCCCTGGGGAAAAAATAGTGTTGGGCCCATGTGCAAAAAATAGTGTTGGACCCCTGGGCAATAAAAAATAGTGTTGGGCCCATGTGCAAAAAAATAGCGTTGGACCCCTTGGCAAAAAAAATAGTGTTGGGCCCATATGCAAAAAAAATAGTGTTGGACCCCTGGGCAAAAAATAGTGTTGGACCCCTGGGCAAAAATGGGGTTGGGCCCCTGGGCAAAGAAAGAGTGAAGATTACGCCCCCCCCCCCACCTTCAGGAAAAAAATAATAAAAATACACAATATATATAAATAAACATATTCCCATGGGTGCCCCTATGCTCGTAGGGCCACCGGGCAAATGTCCAACGGGCCTATGCGTTAAGACGACCCATCTCTTGGCGCCTCATTATACGCAATGGCGCAGCACTCTGTGAGGCAAACAAACAACAGGCTGCCGGCTAGAGAGGATCGTGCTGAAGATGCCCCTGACGGTATCCCAACCATCTGTTGTCGGGCAGGTGGACTCAAGAATAGAGGTAAATAGCCACCAAAGGACACACAAGGCTTCCGTGGCATATGACTAATGTAATGAGAATGGTCCTCGTTATTGACGACGTACAAACAACGATGAGGACACCGAGATTACCGCACCGGGTGACACGAACCTTAGCTACTTCCCTGAAACAAAGCAAACAACGCATAAAAAACAAAGATTCTATTAATGTAAATGGAGTCACTATGATCTAGACACTATTCCCCTCCCCTACTACTTGGGGAGCTTTGGTTTGTAATATAGCTCCTCTGCATTAAATAATTGATGTATTTTCTCATTCTAAACGACAATCGCTTTTAAACTCCCATTCAAGTCTGTAAGAGCATTACCGTCAATGATTTCTTCTTGTAAGTATCCTAAGGGTTGAGAATTTAAAATAAGTCAACATGATCTAGACAGGATTATTCACCAGAGACGATCAGATTTTCAAAAGACTTTCAAGCCTCCTACATTAAATAAAATTACACGAATTCAAAAAATTAACCATTTTTAATTATAAATTATAGGCCAAGCCACATAATACACTCCATTAAAAAAACGTCATATTGATGTCTTTTTTTTTATAGAGTTCATCGTTGTGTCCACGACATAATAGATATATTATACAATGAACGCTGACTCATCAAGTTTTTAGTGGAAATAAACACTTTAATACCCAAATGTTTTAAGTTATACAGGCGGGCTAAATTTAAAACAACCCTTAGCTGAAAATAATATGGGAGGATAATGTATCGAAACCGACAATGCGCTGTGCTTTATATCGAACTAAAAAGCAATTTATGCTTATTTACTAACCTTAAGATGTGGTATATAAAAATCCCTCCAGCAGTCCGTCCGTCTGTCCGTCTGTCTGTCTGTCTGTGTACATTATATTTTTCTGCTTGCTGTCTGTATTCCTGATTATCTGTTGGTCTATCTATCTATCGATGTAAACTTTAAAATTTATTATTATCAATCAAATAATATCGATCTATGAGATGGATAATCGAGTCCATGACTTGAAAGATTTAACATCGATACTTCCTGTTAAGGTTCGAATGTGAGATTTCTCAATTAAAAATATAAACACAATCAGATCTAGGTGTACTGTAAGGGGATTGGATAGATCTCTGATTTGTTTCCTTTATTATTAAAAAAAAATAATTTTTTTAAAATTATTATTTTAAATTTCTTTTGTGCGTTCTAAAACCTTTGAAATATAGACAGAAGAAAAGCAATGAACGCGTATTAAAGCATAGTAGTAAATCTGTGCGTGTAAGCGTCATCGAGTATGGACTCATCCAAACCGGACCAAAAAAAACAACTGGAGCTGCGGGGGATCGAACCCCGTACCTCTCACATGCAAAGCGAGCGCTCTACCAATTGAGCTACGGCCCCAATTTATTATTAAAGCATAAGACATAAACAAACATAAAGAAAAACACATTTTTATTATCAAACTGAGCTGAACGTTGTTTTTTTTCCCTGAAATTATCTGTTATATCAAGTGTTCAGCAAAAGGAAAGTTGTTGAAAGTTGATCAATGAAAGAATTAGCCTGTGGCTACATTGGAGCCGGAATTCGACACTGCTGTTTACCGCCGTGCGCGCTTCTGAAAAAATATCTTTGAGGGTGCCTACACAGCACAAAATATTTTTATACCGACGGGCACGAACGTTAACCGCCGTTTTTCACCTAGTAAGTGTAGCCATGCACACCATGCTGTTTTTTTTTCAAAAGATACGGCCGTATACTGCAGTCTCGATTTTGGGCTCCAGTGTAGCCATAGCCTGACATTTCTCCCGGAGACTTTGTTAACTAGGTCATATTTCTAATTTTTATACAGTGAAAAACTAGATTATCAATTTTATTTATTTTAATTATGTTATTTTAAATTTAGTCTCATGGCAAGAATCAAATTTACCCATGAGCACTTTCGTCAGAGATGCCATTAATTAAACACTTTATTACCGGAAATCGTGTCCTTCAACTTCAATACAAAAAGAACATTGTCAGGGGAATACGCTAATTTTTTCTGTCCGTCAATTTGGACGGGCATCAGCTAGTATAATAATAAATAAAGACAAACTAGGTTCAGCCATTTACAGCTAGACACGTGTCTAGGAACACTCTGGAAACTTTCGTCATTTTAAGTTTCTCTGGGGACAATACAGGATGCAGGCGTCACGTATACACACATCTTTCTTTCTTTCTTTCTTTCTTTCTTTTCTTTCTTTCTTTCATTTTCCTTTCTTTCTTTCTTTCTTTTTTTCTTTCCTTCGATCGTTCTTTATTTATTTATTTTCTTCTTTATTTCGTTATTTCTTTTGTTCATTCATGGTTTATATTAACCTTAAATTATCAGCATTAGTATGACTTAAGGACACGACTTACTTTCTTATCTAAGCTATGCACCAAAATGGAGTCATAGCTAGGGTCAGGATTCTCCCGGGATGGGCCAATAGTTTCGTCGCCCCCATCCTAGTAATTTTGCCATTTAATGTAAATGATGACACGCAAATAAAGAGAAAATTGTGCCTCCCTCGGGATAGAACCCCCTCCCCGCCTCCAGTTTTTTACATCTCTCCAATATACCCACGCATAACCTAGTGCGTAAATTTTTATTTCATTATTTCAATGTATCCTTTGTTATTTCTCCAAAGAAAAAAAAACTTTGAATAAATTGCACTAAAATGAAAGCTAACTACAAATCTTTTTTAACAGAGGGTGGCTCCAAAAAAAAAAAAATTACTGGAACAAATATTTGCCATTGAGATGTAAACGAATCTAGATACGACCCGAGGCGTAGCATACGCCGCAGACTTGTTCATAGTACAATGAAAGAGGGACTGCCAACGAATTGTTGGTCTCGAGACATTCGCTCTGCTGTTAATTACCTGGGCCCCTCACCACTGCACCACCATAGCTTGCCAACCCTAAACTGTGATTGGCCGACCTTAACGAGGGCCGTTCATCAATTTTATTTGCACTCGACCTGTGCTTATTTTGGTGAATTATAAAATGAAATTTGCTTCATCACCGTCAACTAATTTCTAAATTCATGAATTCATGGAAAAAGCCGTGGGTAAAAAGAAAAAGAAAAGTCCAAATGGTGGAGCTCCAAGCGGACAGACACTATGTAACAAACATTTGGAACGATGATGAGCGGATGGCGATTCTCATCAGAAGAGGAGACAATTGGAAATTCTCGAGTAAAATTCAGCATATCTGCATCTGTTCACTTCGATAGGCACCATGGCGTTTAACACTTTATTATTTATGTCAATAAAGAAACTTCGGGGTGAGTTTACTTTGGATAAGTAAATTATGTATCGCCTACTACTACTGCGATGAAAGGAAAATATTTGTTG
Organism: Radix auricularia; assembly: GCA_002072015.1. Taxonomy (NCBI): domain Eukaryota; kingdom Metazoa; phylum Mollusca; class Gastropoda; family Lymnaeidae; genus Radix; species Radix auricularia. Next base: position 642,480 of record MUZC01000014.1, on the reverse strand, counting down.
CCTACTACTACTGTGATAAAATAGTCAAGATTTAAAGTTAATTTTTTTTATAAAAAAAAAGGAATCAAGCTTACATATTCCAAATTCTTGCTCAAACCTTTTAATGGCACATCTGCTTAAATTCAAAAAAATTTCAGCAAGAAAATATGATCGTTCCACATCGTCAATGGAGATTTGTCAGGAAGGCTTTCGGCTTTGATGATGAATCATTATGTACCATGCAGATATCACGTAGACTTCCAGCGCGTGTGAAAAAAAAAACCATTAGACCACCCTGCCGTTTGGTCTGCGCTGAGTTTACAATTTTTTTTTTTTTACCACGTTTGGTACTGGCCCTTACAACATTGAAATGCTGAAATCAGTTGCCTCTAACTTTCGGTTCTATTTAGTTACATCTTCAACCAGATTTTTCCGCCATTTTGTTACCATCGAAGTAATGTTACATCATTTCAAAACGTGATTTACTTAACAAGTTTAACTCCCATTTTTTGCCAATGTATTTATATCACACGGGTTTTGTGGAACTGTCGTGGTAAGTGTGGTAGTTTTATAGTTAGTAATGACCAGTAATTTCAAGAGAGTTTGAGATATTTTTATTTGACCCAACACAGCTCCTCGACATGAGAGTAAATGTGAACGCTGACCTACTTTATTTTGTGGTCATGGAGGGAAGAGGGGAGGTTGTATCTTTAGGAAGAATTTTTTTTTCATCCATTGCACTTCGGGGATCTTCGAGTTTTGAGATGCCAGATAAAGTCGCAGATGTCCCTCGGGTGCTTACCACTGGTCATTGCTGACTTATTGACCATGCGGGTTGTACTGTACCCGAGACCGAGTCACTACGCAATATGTGAAGTCCATGGCACAATCTTTGACCCAGACAAGCGAACTGCCACGAGGATTAAGCAACAGTACACAAAACACTCATTCACTAGATCTCCCGCGCCAAATTTGAAGAGAAGAATTGTTGGGGGTATATAATTTATACACATTTTTAAAAACTATTTTTAATATTTAAAAGTAAAAATAACAAACAAAGAATTTCCAACTTTTTTTTATTCAATGGAAATCATTCTAGACTACATTAAAAATAATTTCAAATCAATAATTCTTAAAGTAAAGAAAACAATTGCTATCTACAAATTGCTCCCAAAATTACGGGAGTTGAATGAAAAGAGATTTTTTAAAAAATTCATTTAACATTGTTCTAAATATTATTAGTTATCGTTTGGCGTTTGTTTCAACCCGATAGGCTGGCAAATTATTGACAAAATAATGATTTTTTTTCTTTTTTTCTTTGTTTTTCTTCCCTTCCCCCCAGGAAATCTAGTAAACCTTTTCAGGAATGTTTATGACCCGTGCACATTCTTGGGCCCTCCCTAATTTATTTGCAATGGACCCGAACCCTCTATTGGTATGGTTGAGGAGTAGTTGCTTGTGTAAGCATGAACAGGGAGTACAGACTTTTCAAATACATAAAATCAATTAGTCCCATTGGTAAATTGCGTAAATTCTTTTTGCTGATGCTGATTGCGTGCCTTCGCAATCAAAGTCTAGGTTCATTTTTTTTTTAAATCATAATTCTTGAAAGGCTTTGTAATCTAAGCCCCCCTCCTCCATTCTTTAAGTAACATAGATTACTGGGGTCAATCGATGGCTTAGAAAACAACGAAATTATTAACAAATATAATTTTATACACACTAATACGAAGAAAACGAAAAAAGTAGAGCTCCGCATTGCTAGATAATTAAAAAAAAAAAAAACTGCTAAAACATTGTACGTTAAAATCCATTTCGCTTTGTGCTGGATTTTTTTTTTTTACACTTCAAGTATGTACAAATACGTCAAAATTTCTGCCACTCAGCATTCAAAATCCCCGGAGATATGACACATACAGTGCCGTAGCCTGTCGTCTAAATTTGATTCAAATCAGACAAAAATTGACAACGTTCATCAAGTGCCACCCACGATTGTCAATTTCAATATCCTGGGTACGTATGACTAATCGCATACAGTGTGGGGACAGCGGTCAAGTGATGGCACATCCCAAGAGGAAGATGATAACATGGTCATGAAGATGCGTGGGCGTTGTCAAGGTGATTTGAAATGCCTTTGGGGGCTGAAGAATCGAGGCCAGGATGGCGGAACTGAAGAAATTCGAAGACATTCGGTGCTGTTGAATGATCAGTCGATTAAGCAATGAAAAGAAATTAGAAAAAGGAAATGGTCACGATTGAAAGGAATTTGATTGAATTCTGCCCCTAAACACCGGAAATGTCAACTTTGACCCCATGAACATTGTAATCGAAGTCTTTGTGATGTTTTAAAGCCAAGGACTATACAAGCTTCCATTTCCATTAGTTTTTTCAAGAAAACGTTAATCCTGAAAACCGACATTTAAGGAATGGCCTTAATCCAAAAAAACCCTCTCTCTCTCTCTCTCTCTCCCTCTCTCTCTCCCTCTCTCTCTCTCTCTCTCTCTCTCTCTCTCTCTCTCTCTGTATATATATCTCTCTCTGTGTATCTCTCTATCTCTATTTCTCTCTTTCTCAATATATCTATCTAACCGACGCCGCGCAGCAGCTTCGAATTATGCGTATAAAAAGTTTGCACATAAAATCGATGCTGTTTAAATGTTAACATAATTTATTAATGTATTTTTTTTACTCTGCACTCGGACCAAAGAACATTAGAGGAAGCATTGGTAGACACTGTTAAACTCCCCCCCCCCCTTTTACATTTCTAGTTAGATTTAGGCACATTTGCATATAGGTTGATGGATGGTTACGAAATTATCTCCATTTTTTTTCCTCCATAATCAAGAATGAAATGTAACAAAACAAAAAAAACAAAAAAAAGAAGTGACGGAGACATTAGTCATCTCCCCTTGCAGGTATGCAGACAGTGAAGGAATCTGAAATCATAATATTATAAACACCATCGTTGAACAAAATATTAATAAACGCCTATAAATAATAGTCCAGGCAATAAAAGTTGCCGAGTTAACAATTCATTTTGAAAGCTAAGTGGGTTTTAAAATAATAATGTATAATCCCTACTGGCTCGCTCTAAAATTTTTCACACACAATTCAATGACTTATTATTTTTGAGGATGGAAGAGGCTACAGTTATTTTATTTTGAAAAAATATTTTTTTAAAGATATTTAAATGCTACAACTTTTAAGGCGATTAGATCCATTTATCTGAAAATTTCTAAAAGATAATAATATAAACCTTATTTCGTAGAATGGGGTGGGGGGGGCTTACTCAAAAGAAAACCAACGAGTTTGGGGTATGTTAGTAAGTCAATATTTCAATAGTAAAACGATGTATATATTTTGAATGTTTTGTTTCTTTTTAGTTGTTTTTTTCCTTAGAAATTTTCAACGTTTAATTGTTTTCTGTTTTCTACCGAGTGTATTTAATTGACATTGTAAAAATAAGTTGTCAATAATTGCTTTGAAAGCTATTTGACGATTTGAGATTGGGAAGACGTTGGTTACATTGGATATTGAATAAACTGACTAAGTCCATGGAATAGATCTATAATAATCTAATTCAAGAGGTAAAAAAACAAAAATTTATGTTATTGCGTTTATGATGTGCGGGAGATACGCTTGTGTTTTCTTTTTATATCATATATTCTTTTACTATTATTATTGACATCATAAGGTAAAGATGGAGGGAAAAAATATTTTTGATAAACCTCTTACATTATTAATGACATTCACCCTACCGGCAAATAAAGTAGTATTATCTAGGTATTATCTGTTAGACAATCTTGACAAATCTGAACTATTTCGATTTTTAAAAAAAAAAAAAAAAAAACCTTTAATACTATTTGAAAAGTCTCCGAAAGTTCAGGCAATTTATGTGCATAATGTTTAAGCTTAACGTTAGTTGCAGTGACTTATTCTGCTAAGCCATCTCTCAGACACACCTACCGAATCCTCTTGACCACTTGACAGTAAAGAGTTAAATTACACGTTCATGGACTTTTTTGTAGCTCTTAACTGGCAGTTCGGAGAGCTTAAAGTAGTCAATGAAAATGAAAACAAAAAAATTCTCTCTCTTCGTAAAGTTTTCTTTGAATAAATTAACTTGAATACCGCCGTTATGAAAATAAACGGTCAACGTCTATACCCGATGTCCACTTGATTGCCTGCGTATTTGCGTCGGGGCGTACCAACGATATTGTGTGCCCTGTGATAATCTACAAGTAGCAGCCCGCGTGGTTTTATTACATTTTTCTCATTTACACTAAACAAAGAAAAGCAAATAAAATTAAACCAAAATATTTTCTTGCGTCAGGTCCAATTAAAGCGGAAATAGTTTAAATAATTTATGCTATAATTAGAAAAATACCCCTACCTTTTTTAAAGAAAAAAAATATGTTTGCATATCGCCATTTCTAAAAGTCATTTCTGTATCCCGAAATTAATTCTTAATTATTTTTTTTTTAACCTTTAGTATTAAAATGTTGACAAGCATAAACCAGTTGCTCAGTTGGTCGTGGTTCAATAAACAAGGTGTGAAATATGGGTTGGGGACTGAGCGAGCTCGGCATGGGTTGGGGACTGAGCGAGCTCAGCATGGGTTGGGGACTGAGTGAGCTCAGCATGGGTTGGGGACTGAGTGAGCTCAGCATGGGTTGGGGACTGAGTGAGCTCAGCATGGGTTGGGGACTGAGCGAGCTCAGCATGGGTTGGGGACTGAGCGAGCTCAGCATGGGTTGGGGACTGAGCGAGCTCGCGAGCTCAGCATGGGTTGGGGACTGAGCGAGCTCAGCATGGGTTGGGGACTGAGCGAGCTCAGCATGGGTTTATCAACAGCTGTGAGTTCTGTCCCCTGTGTATTTTTTAAAAATAAAATGTGAAGTGCTGTGAGCACTGCTGCTTACTAGGGTACTGTGCTATGTAAATTATCAAATTATACTCACCATATTATTAGGGGGTCCATAATTGACCTTACGCGATTTTGGTCGAATTCCCCCCCCCTTTTTCGTCACACGTGGTCACGAAAACTTAGACTCCCACCAATATGACGTCGCAAAATTTTACACCCCCTCCCCATAAAACTCTTATTTTTCTATTTTAAAATTAGCACTTTTCAAATACTTTTTTTTTATCCTATAAGTATTATATTTAGTTTAAGGCTGCACTCTAATATCGTAACACGCGTGGAGCCATGTAAAATGTCATTAATTAATTGAAAGCAAAGAAATATTTACAGTAAATAGAGCTTTTATTTTAAGTTGCGCATATTGATGTGACGTCATATTTCTTAAACACCCCCCCCCCTCGACACAGGGAGCCGGTATAAACTATTTCATTTTATTTTTAGTTATAGATTATTAAATTATTAAAAATAACAAAATAAATTATTATTTTTTAAATTTTTAAATAAAATTACAATCTGCTTAAAACGACTTAAGAACAATGCAATAGAATTTTGAAATAATTTTCTAATTCTTTAAAAATGCATGTTCTAAAGACATTTGAAGCTTAAAAGAAATGTTATGTAATTCAAATCTCTTGGCTACACCAAGTGCTCAACAATAATTTTGCCATAAATCTCTCTCTCTCTCTTTCTCTCTCTCTCTCTCTCTCTCTCTCTCTCTCTCTCTCTCTCTCTCTCTCTCTCTCTCTCTCTTCTTTGTTCTTTTCCATTGGAAGATTCTCTTAGTCACATCACATCCTTCATTTATTTGACCTCTAAAACAAGATCAAAATATCAGACTAAAGCAATAACGGGGAGCGCCCTGCCTTTCCACTAGCCATGACACGTAAAAATATTGAGAGATTGTTCGCTCCCTGGGGTGCTGACCGCCCACAGATTCGGACACGTGGAGTATTGTTTTATGCTAACAACGGCACAATTTCTGGTCTCCTGGGGGCACGTTGTGTTGCCAGGATGCGCAATTAGCAGAAGTCAGTCAATCCATTAGTCAATTTACTAAACCAATATTTAAAGCTTCTAGATTTAATGTTTATTTTTGACAAAATTGTACGTATTTTATTTTTTTAGAGAAGGACAGACACACAAAAACAATACAAACGTTGAATAAATAATTACAAGCCTTGCAGTGGCATTTATAAGAAGCTTCTTGGATGGTTTGACAGTAGAGATAAGAATGACCTGCCTTGAGGTGTACTAGTAACATTGGTTACTTGCCTTGAGTAAAATTAAATTAGATTCTTAAGTTCACCTAATTTCGGTACGCTATTTCTGTGTAAACGAAAAAAGGGAAATATTTAGAGTAAGTTTGAAAAAAAAGACTATTTGAAAACGAAAAACCGGCAATCCTAGTAAAATTTAGTTTATCTCAACAGTGTTAGAGAGCTATGCTGCTTGATCGATTCATCAATGATTATCTCAACAGTGTTAGAGAGCTGTGCAGCTCACCAAAGTTTATCTCAACACTGACACGTAGTAGATTAGTAGGCCTATATTTCTGAACGTGAATGTGGATCTATGTTCAAGCCACTGAAGAAAAAATCAGATCTAAACTTTATGACTGTAAAAAGACATTATACAATTTCTTATAATCTCTTCTTAAATAAAAAGTGTCGTGTTCAAAATGATTCAAACGGCCGTGTGGGGTAAAAAAAAATCATTGAATTTGTTTTTTTATAAGAACCTTGTGGTTATTTATGTATTTTTATTTTTAATAAACGTATTACTTATACTTTAGCTCAACATTAAGCTTTATCATGTTACAAATTGACATTTTTATTTATTTGTTTCCCAAAAAGGTATCTCAAGTTGTCTGACAATTGTATACCGTTATCATTTAATTTATATATATAATTACAGCTGTCTCCCTTTTGTCTCTGTCCTCAGATGTCTCACCAAACATCCAACACTGTGGCCTTGTTTTGTTTTCTCTTGGCCGCACTGTGCACATGCGCAGAGGCGCAGCGCAGACTCTGTGGAGGAGCTCTAGCTGACGCCCTGGAGCAAGCATGCTCAGCTGGCTATCGTCCAGGGAAACGAGCCGGTGAGTGGTCAACCTGGAAGTTAACGTACTTGAAAAAAGGATTACAAATAAAGGTTTCGAATCTGGAGTCCATAAAATATTTCAGTGTCCTTGGTGCACAAAAAAATTTTTTCTGTTTTTTTTTTCTTTAAAACTATCCAACACTTTCAACTAAGCCCAGTATGGATTCTTGATTTTTCATTAACATTCTAAGAACGAAAAAGAGGTTAAGAATAGTTTTATTGACTTCATTGGTAATTTTCATCCTTCAATCAAATTCACAACTATTCATAGGAGTGCTGTTAATCTTTTGGACATACAAATTAAATTGAAAGAAAACAAAATATCAACATCCATCTTTTACAAGCCTACAGACAGCCATAGTTTCCTTCTGTATACATCATCCCATCCTCAATCTTGTAGGAGCTCTATCCCATTTTCCCAACTATTAAGGCTTAAAAGACTCTGCAGCGATGAGTCAGACTTCTTGGAAAGAAGTGATGAAATGCTGGACTTTTTTAGAGACAAGTAAGATTTCAAAGACCCCTGTGCTGTAATTCAACTAGCTGAACTCTAACACATAAAGATTTATAAAGCATTGTTCCCTCCAAGTTGTGCAGCTTCGCGGCCGCGCAGATCTCTGACCGACGCCGCATAGTGGTTTAGTGCTACTGCGCAACAAACTTGGTGCAACATTGCACACACAAAATAGATCCTGTGCAACTTTGCATAAGATTTTTTTACTCTCCCAATGGTCCAACAAACCTTAGAGGCAACAATGCTTTAAAATCGTATTTGTTTCTTATACCAGGTCCTATTTTAGAGACGACATATAACAAGGAATCCAGGGCAGCGGAAACTCCCAAAGGCGCTTCCCCTGATGCAGAAAAACAACGATCCGACAATGTGCCTTCCTCGAGCAATCACCATCAATGGTGGTCACCGAATGAGCTCAAGGTCATGGAGACCCTGGCCGAACTGAAGGACATGAGGATGTCACGCCTGACCAAGGTCGAGGACAATGACCAGCAGGTAAACCCACGCCTGGTGCGGACCAAGCGGCAGTCTCGCCAGGTGAATATCGTGGATGAGTGCTGTCGCCAACCCTGCTCCCTGCAGACTTTGCTCAGTTACTGCCCAGATACCACTGCACCCATCACAGACGCGTCATTGGTAAGTCGATACGATTGATGGGGAAAAAGTTTTAAAGAATCTACAGGTTAAAAAAAAAAATTACTACGAACATTCGATTTCATAAACGTTTTAAAAATTGAAATTTTAACAATGAATTATAAATTCCATAATGTATTATTTTTTTTTAAAATAGTTATTTATTTGAACCAACGACTTTTAAACATTATTTTGAGAGTATATTTGTTCTAAAAAAGTGGATGCCCCAACAGTCTCACAAGTGTCACTCTCCTCCCCACCCACTCCCCCCCAAAAAAAAAAATTAGTTGAGGGCTACTTAACACGGGTATCTAAAGCGACTGATATCTCATTAAAATAATTTGTTAACCCCCATCGCATAAAAACATTTGAAAACTTTGTGATGAATTTGTGAGAAGATTTAAGTCTTTTGTTGTTTGTTTTTTGTAAATCGCATCCCCCCTCCTCACTCATTCCAGGTACAACTAGGCCAGCTGCTTGGCTTCACAACGCCGGGGACCTCCACCCAACGGCCCCAGACATCAACGACGTCCACCGAACCGAGTCCAACCTTCAGACCAGCGCAGATCGTGCGCGGCAGAAGCAGAGGCCGAAATGCCACTTTTTTCTACGTCACTTTTGGCGACCAGGCAACACGCAGTCCTTTAATAACGGAGTAACTGGACCATGCCTTTAGGAATTACTAAAATTTTTAGGATATTGTTGCTTAAGGAAGAAGAAGAAATATTATTTATTGATATATTTGCATATATATCTGAAAATGATCACATAGAACAGGACTGCGATAAAGCTTTTAAATAAAATGCAAGATGCACAAACAAATAAAAATATAAATTAAAGCTTTATTATGTAACTAATACAACAGTTAGCGTTCACTTTTGTATCAATAACACAGTAGAGCTTAAAATCATTGTTTTCATTACACAATTTGTTTGTGTATTTTGTGTATTATATCTGCAACGGAATGGTTGGGCTAAAAAAAAAAGCCAGTCACGGCTTGTCTATGTAAGTTACAGTTTAATTTATTGAAATAAAATTAACATGAACGAGGCCTTAATATTTTTGTGAACCATAGATACAAAGTTGTTAACGCTTTGATTTTATTGTATAAATAGTATCTGAACAACGGGAAATTTCTTTAACAGTTTTTTTTTTTAATCATTAAATTGTTTAGATGAAAACGTTCACTTCAGTTGTGTTATTCCGATAAATAAAAAATTTAGGCAAATTACTTTTTTTTATTTTTGTAAATTTACCGAACTAAATACAATAAATAAAATATCTTAACACAAGTGAACACCGTACTAACACAATTAAACGCAGACATGAGCACAGACTTAAGGCTAATTTAAACTTACTAGACACCAGTAAACAGTACCGCATACCTCCAACAATAAAGTAGTACCTTGAGATACGTATTAAATAGTTTTATTCTTTCCGAAATCGCCCTCGTATCTTCTTTTTTTCGTAAAACAAGTCCAATTTTATACCTAAATTATTAATTCGCTCCAAGCCCTATGAAAAAAAAAAAACAACACTTTTTAATTTTTAATAAAATTAGAATACACTGTACTGCTTTAAAATACAGCTGGGTATACAGTGTCCATCTGCGGTACACCAAACACTTAGCAACGAATTGTATACATTACAGAAACAGTATCATTAGTACCATAATGATTACAGAACCGGTGGTTGTTTTTTTAAATTAAAAATATAAAAAAGCAAGTTTTAAAATTATCCTCGGCAGACGGCGCCTAGATCTTGTTTCAATTTTTGATTTCTATTATGGTAAGACAAGTTTTTCATTCGACAATGCTTTCATATCACAAGGTACTACTGACACTGCATCTTTCGTATCATTATTCAATGATCAAATGCCTTTTGTCGCCACGAAGGCACTTAAAAGGGACTGAATGGGAGAGAGGACAATCAAGGGCAGGCTACTCCCTAGATATATATATTTATATAAAGGCGAGACAACTCGCGAGATAAATGAAGAGGACGCAATTCCATAAATTAAATAAAAGTGGGGGTGGGGGGGAAGGAGGGGGCAGCTCACCCTGCCAATTAATTTAATTTGAATAGACAGCATTCCTGCCATAATATCTTTCACTTATGTTTTATGCGAGGCCTTTGTCAGTACACTGCTTTTGTTTAAATGGGAAAAAAAGAAAATCAATACAAAAATATATTTACTGTTTTATTATCTAAAATAAGATATATCGTTTTACTGTTATAGAGCATATATTTATTAACATAAATTATTATGATTAAAAAGTGTTGTGAATTGAAAGAATTTATTTATTGATTGATAATAAACTGAAACAAACGAAATAAAATATTTTGACGTTCTGACTAGTTTTTCTTCTTCTCTTTTTCGTCGGTTGAGTTTGTTTTAATGTAAAACTTTTTCCTTTGAACTCCACCAACGTACTGATAATAAGGCTCTAAAACTCCAATTTATTGAAAGTAAAATTTAAAAACTCAAAATTCTTGAAAGTAAAGCTTTAAAACTCCAATTTATTGAAAGTATTGAAAGTAAATCTTGACACTACAATTTATTGAAAGAAAACTCTAAAACTCCAATTTATTGAAAGTAAATCTTGACACTACAATTTATTGAAAGAAAACTCTAAAACTCCAATTTATTGAAATTAAAGCTCTGACACCTCCTGCGGAGATACTGATCTTCTATCGAATGGCTCCCCAGGTTGTGAATTGGGTAAAGTCTACCACATATGGAGAGGACCGGGGGGGGGGGGGTAAAATAACCGGGGCGAACCAAAATCAGAACCTAGTGCCTTGTAGGAAGTGGAAGGATCTACAAAAATAACCAAAAAATAGAACATTTCCCTAGATAGCTGTAAGGTGCAAGGTAAGGTTTTCATTAAATTTTGGCCACGCGGCCCCAAAAAGTTTCGCCCTTACTGGTCTAGAATGTTAAAGTGTTTGCTCAATGAGCCTTGAACAGTTTCCTCATTAAAAAATCAACAGTTTTGTAGTAGCAGAAGTCAGCATTGAATACTCGGACCAGTGGCGTCGCTAGGGGGTTGCGGTTGTGGGTGGGCCGCCTCGGGTGACACCATCTGGTGGGTGACACCAGACCGTAAAATTCTATATATTCCCGTTATTTGGCGCTGGAAAACTCGAAGGAGTTCTATGCGTTAAATCATGAGGGGGTGACACCATGAGCTACCGCCCCGGGTGACACCATGAGCTACCGCCCCGGGTGACACCATGAGCTACCGCCCCGGGTGACACCAACCCTAGTGACGCCTCTGACTCAGACACTCCATAATAATTCCTTCAAATTCTTAGACCCTCTGCAGCTTATTTTTAAAAACATATTTTGCATTTAGTGTGGGAAAATTAACACGAATCGGCCGAATACGGATCTTAGCAAAGGATTTGACAGCACCTATGTGATAATGACAAGAAGTGTTGATCTAATTAATGGAGTGTATGAGAAAATAAACTTGACCCACTGTAAAAGTACTTAACACAGCTGCGATGCACCGCCTGATAAAAACAAACTTAAAGTACATTAAACGTTAAATCTTTAACCAAGTGATGAACTTTCAAATAGTTGTGTGAAAAAATTGTGTAGATATAAATGTTTTTGTTTATATTGTTTTTCCTCCGTGATTCGCGATCGACGAAGAGCACTGGTGTGTACTTCCTATTTCTGGGCCTTGCAATTTGTGACTTCGTGAGTCTTTTACCTTGCCCCGAGAGGTACGTCCACAGCCAGTGCTGGATTTACCTATTTGCTTAAGAAGCTGTAGCTTAGGGCCATTGTCTTCTTTGCCCCCCCCCCCCCCCCAAATTAAAAAAAAAATAGTTATCCGAAAATAATATTTGGCACTGACATTGAATATTGTACTTCAAAAGGACCCACATATCTCAAATAGCCTAGTAAATAGGGGCCCCATGAAGTCTAAAGCCGGTCTTGTCACAGGTCGGGCAAGAGACGATCTTGTATCTCTGGGGGGTGGGGTGGGGGGGGCTTTGGCACGGTCTTTCCTACTCACCTTGAAATACTTAGAGAAAAAAACTTCAAAATATACATCATGGCAGATAAAACATTATTTCTTCATTATAATGTAAAGAACAATATATAATTTTTTTTAATGATAGCTGTCCGACCTGTCCTGATTCATGTGTGCTCTCTGAGTATCACCTTGTCCTTCCAGAAACTTGCTTTAAGCCCTTGAAGTACCAGCAAGTACCAGTAAGTGCCAGCGAGTCATTTCAAGTGGGACTGTTATCTATGGGCAGGGAATTAAAGAAATACCGAGACACGATATATTGGACTTGATAATTATATTTTTTAAAAAGAAATACACAAAACATTGCATTGCATTTTTTCAATCCTTAGCGATCCTGTTCAAAATTTGACTTCATTGCAGCCGCTTTCAAATATTACTGTCATTGATAAGAAGTTACGAGGTTAGATAACACCCAGATGATGACATGCAGTTTGCGCCGCCTTGCGTCACTCCCAGTGTTAACCAGTACTAACTTAACACTAATACCCAATATACGGATAGACAATTTTTTTGTGTGTACCTTCTAGTCGGATGGTGTGGATGTTGCGGATATTCAGTTGTCATGGTGATTAATCTATACCGTGGTTGAAGGCAGTACACAAGTAGCGTAAGTTTGTACACAAGTAGCGTAAGGTTGTACACAAGTAGCGTAAGGTTGTACACAAGTAGTGTAAGGCTGTACACAAGTAGCTTAAGGTTGTACACAAGTAACGTAAGGTTGTACACAAGTAACGTAAGGTTGTACAAAAGTAGTGTAAGGTTGTACACAAGTAGCGTAAGGTTGTACACAAGCAGCGTAAGGTTGTACACAAGTAGTGTAAGGTTGTACACAAGTAGTGTAAGGTTGTACACAAGTAACGTAAGGCTGTACACAAGTAACGTAAGGTTGTACACAAGTAACGTAAGGTTGTACACAAGTAACGTAAGATTGTACACAAGTAACGTAAGGTTGTACACAAGTAGTTAGAGGTTGTACACAAGTAGCATAAGGTTGTACACAAGTAGCGTCAGGTTGTACACAAGTAGCGTCAGGTTTTACACAAGTAACGTAAGGTTGTACACAAGCAGCTTAAGGTTGCACACAAGTAACGTAAGGCTGTACACAAGTAGCGTCAGGTTGTACACAAGTAACGTAACGTTGTACACAAGTAGCGTCAGGTTGTACACAAGCAGCTTAAGGTTGTACACAAGTAGTGTAGTTTGTACACAAGTAAAGATGTGAACATATTTTAAAGCCTTTAAGTTGATGAATCGCCCGGCTAAATTTTATTTTGAAAACGTTCTAACAGTTTGTGTGATGTTTAGGCGGGGAAAAGTTATGGGACTATTTTGTGGCGAAATAAAAAAAAACAAACAAAAAAAAAAAGGCGTGGTAAAGAGGATTTAGGTGAGTGCTTCATTCGCACAGTTAAGATAACAAATGAAGATTAAAAACTTCAAGCTATTCATTGATAGGTCTCCGCCACTTCTTATTATTGGTTTTGGATTTATTTTTTTTTTATATTTGATGAGGTCAAACCATCTTGGTATATAGCGGATGCTGATCTAGTGCTATTTTTTTTATATTTGATGAGGTCAAACCATCTTGGTATATAGCGGATGCTGATCTAGTGCTATTTTTTTTATATTTGATGAGGTCAAACCATCTTGGTATATAGCGGATGCTGATCTAGTGCTATTTTTTTTATATTTGATGAGGTCAAACCATCTTGGTATATAGCGGATGCTGATCTAGTGCTATTTTTTTT
>MUZC01000014.1:618011-628327 GCA_002072015.1 Radix auricularia | reverse complement strand
TTGTTTTTTTTTTTTTTTTTTTTTTTTTTTTTTTTCCATTAGAACATTCTCGGGCTTAATAGACACTGGCGGCGCCAATCCCTCTCCAGGTCAGCGGATGACTTTCTTAGCGTAGTCATTTCTCAACATTTTTATAGTGGCTTTTCGTGGGCTCGATCCCACGCCCCTCAGCTTGTGAGGCGAGCGCACTATTGACTTCGTTACCCAGCCGCCTATCTAAATCTTTTAAATTGTTACCAGAGACTTGCAAGTAGGTTATTTATTTCAAATTGCGAAATGTCTTATACATGCACATTGTCTTGTGATGTATGACTTTGCTTCCCTGCCTGACTGTTATGTAGCAAGCCTGGAAATAATGCTACACTACGGGGACTGTACGGTGTGGACGGTGCCTCACGTGTTCGACCAAACACGCTGTATTGAAATTAAATGTTTAGTTTAAGCTATTCCCAAATCAGAGAAGCCCCCTTGCGATGACAAGGTTCTAACTAAAGACGCAAGAAACATTAAATATTGCGGTGCTCGACCCTTCACTCCAACAGTGACATCAAGCCTAATCGTAATCTATATATATAATTCTTTTCATGGTTCAACCATGCCGGACACCTGCCCCACCGACCAATCGGCTAGCAAGAAAAGTTTGTGCAGAGGGTGGGGTTAATCGAGACCAAGCCAACAATACGTTAAATTGAGGTCAATTACTTTGTTCTTACAGTACCTACAACAGAATAGCATGTATTTCGTAGTGCTGTGGTTATTACAATCGCCTAACGAGACGAAGGTCGTAGGTTCAAGCCCCAGCAAAGACATTACTTTTTTTTAAAAAAATTTAAAACTGTTTGTGTTTGTGCCCGTTTGTTTCCCACTTTCTTCGCAATACGGCTGTAAGCTTTGTTTCTCGACAGTGGCATGATAACTTCGTGCTCTCCGTTGTGCTCAGTGACAGAAAAGTAGTCACACACTCTCCTCAACAATTACTTTCATAAAATGTCCCCCATTACTAAATCATTAGCGGCGTATGCTACGACGCGGGACGGCTATTAGTTTATGTTTGGCAAACTAGGGTCTTGCAGGATGGGGGGGTTACAAGTAGCTAACAGCACATGTTTCCAGAACAACAATGCATCGGCAGTTATCCCCGCCCCCAAAGTTCATTCGTTTTGTTCGAATTTCTTTGTGATGTAGTTTGTGTCTGTTCACCCCCCCCCCCTTTTCTTTGCAATATTTATGAGCAACTCTGTGGCGTATGCTACGCCGCGGGCATCTAGTAGTTATTATTAGCTTATGTCTATGTTGTTAACAACATAGTATGGTGGAATATTTAATTTCTTTATTTTTTTAAAAACTTATTAAGACCACGTTTTAAAATTTAACCTTAAAAGTAAAATAATTTAGCAACCAGCCTGTGACTGGCTGGATATTATCGACAACACTTCCAAAACAAGAACTAAAAATAGGGGTGGGAGGCAAAATAATAATTAGCTTATTACATGAAATGGATTTTTCAACGTTAATAAACAGAGCGTACGAAAGTTGTTTGGAAAAGAGGGGGCACCTTTGGCGGCTTTTTTAATTTTATTTACGGTGGTATACTACTTTCGTTGAACATGAAGTCTTTTGTTTTATGAAAGTGGGTTAACAGAGGGTGCTTCTATCCCTAACCGTATCACTGTTCCAGCATAGACTGTAAACCTATAATGAACAAGTTTCATTATGTGATAAATTTCAACATAGATGCCTTATGCTAAAGCTATAAAATCCTCAAAATTATAATGTCAATTTGCAGTCGTTCTGAAAAACAAAAATGATGTCAAACTGTCAAGATAAGCTAGCAGCAAAAGATCTTGATCGACCCCAGTTACCCAAGGGAAATGATCCTAGTCAATCAAGGCCGAGAACCAAGTACGGAGCGAGTGTCTTGGTCATGGACAGCGCACATTCGTGGGTCATTTGTTTCGGTAATTATTTGAAGCTTTCATGAATCAGCAATATCTTTTTTAAAGAGAGTATTATCTAACGCACTTCTCTAATTTTAATTTTTATCAAATTAAGTTTTAGTAATGGAATCTATAGTCTTCAGAGATTGATTTTCACTAACAGAGCTTTAATCGTAAAGAAGAAGACAATTATAATCTATTATGTTTACAATTACTAAACTATCTAGGTAAAAATGAAGTGGGATGCTAGAAGTTCGATCTAAATCTTCAAGCTTTGCCAAAACAAGATATATAAAAGAACGCGACTTTTCATTTTACTTCTTGCAGCGAGTTTGTTTATCTTCACAATGAACGCCACCTTCGGCCGGGTCAGTCATATTTGTTTTCTGAGTTTCGTGGAAACCTTCGATGTGTCCATCACAACAGTGTCCCTTGGCTTCACGCTGTCACTGGTTATGTTCAGCATTTCTTGTGAGTATGAAATGGGATGTCTTAATACAGTATTGTGAGTATGAAATGGGAGGTCTTAATACAGTATTGTCAGTGTGAAATGTGATGTCTTAATACAGTATTGTCAGTGTGAAATGTGATGTCTTAATACTGTATTGTCAGTGTGAAATGTGAGTCTTAATACAGTATTGTCAGTGTGAAATGTGATGTCTTAATACAGTATTGTGAGTATGAAATGTGAGGTCTTAATACAGTATTGTCAGTGTGAAATGTGAGGTCTTAATACAGCATTGTCAGTGTGAAATGTGATGTCTTAATACAGTATTGTGAGTATGAAATGTGAGGTCTTAATACAGTATTGTCAGTGTGAAATGTGATGTCTTAATACAGTATTGTCACTGTGAAATGTGATGTCTTAATACTGTATTGTCAGTGTGAAATGTGAGTCTTAATACAGTATTGTCAGTGTGAAATGTGATGTCTTAATACAATATTGTGAGTATGAAATGTGATGTCTTAATACAGTATTGTCAGTGTGAAATGTGATGTCTTAATACAATATTGTGAGTATGAAATGTGAAGTCTTAATACAGTATTGTAAGTATAAAATAGGATTTCTTAATACAGTATTGTGAGTATAAAATGTAATATCTTCATACAGTCTGGTGAATATGAAATTTGAAATCAACATGGTGTCATATAAATAAAAATAAACGATATTTCCAACTTTAAAGATTTTACATAAGACGTAGTCTTAATGTCAACACCAGAGACAATTTTTACTGACCGGAGCTAGTAGGTCATCGTCTCTAACCTGATATTGTTAAGATTTCATTTTCAGTTATGGTAAGTCTACACTATAAACTATTTCAGGAACTTAACATTGTCTAGGCGTCTCACCTTGGTAATATCAAATATCATCAGGGTTTTTTTCATACTTGTTAATTGGCCAGTGGGGGGAGGGGTGGTGGGCGAAACTTCTTTAAAAAATATTTAGCACATATCCAAATTTTCATTTATTCTTATCGGATTTAAGCTAGCTGGGTATTGATGAACATAGATAGTCGGTAGTGGTGAACTTAGACAGTTGGGTATTGGTGAACATAGACAGCTGGGTAGTGGTGAACATAGACAGCTGGGTATTGGTGAACATAGACAGCTGGGTAGTAGTGAACATAGACAGCTGGGTAGTAGTGAACATAGACAGCTGGGTAGTGGTGAACATAGTCAGTTGGTAGTGGTGAACGTAGACAGTTGGTAGTGTTGAACATAGTCAGTTGGTAGTGGTGAACGTAGACAGTTGGTAGTGGTGAACGTAGACAGTTGGTAGTGTTGAACATAGTCAGTTGGTAGTGGTGAACGTAGACAGTTGGTAGTGTTGAACATAGTCAGTTGGTAGTGGTGAACATAGACAGTTGGTAGTGTTGAACATAGTCAGTTGGTAGTGTTGAACATAGACAGTTGGTAGTGGTAAACGTAGACAGTGGATAGTGGTGAACGTAGACAGTGTATAGTGGTGAACGTAGACAGTGTATAGTGATGAACGTTGACAGTGGGTAGTGGTGAACGTTGACAGTTAGTAGTGTTGAACGTAGACAGCTGGGTAGTGGTGAACGTTGACAGTGGGTAGTGGTGAACGTTGACAGTGTATAGTGGTGAACGTAGACAGTGTATAGTGGTGAACGTTGACAGTGGGTAGTGGTGAACGTAGACAGCTGCGTAGTGGTGAACGTAGACAGTGGATAGTGGTGAACGTAGACAGTGTATAGTGGTGAACGTTGACAGTGGGTAGTGGTGAACGTTGACAGTTGGTAGTGGTGAACGTAGACAGCTGGGTAGTGGTGAACGTAGACAGTGGGTAGTGGTGAACGTTGACAGCTGGGTAGTGGTGAACATAGACAGTTGGTAGTGGTGAACATAGACAGTTGGTAGTGGTGAACATAGTCAGCTAGTAGTGGTGAACATAGACAGTTGGTAGTGGTGAACGTAGACGGCTGGGTAGTGGTGAACGTAGACAGCTGGGTAGTGGTGAACATAGACAGTTGGTAGTGGTGAACATAGACAGTTGGTAGTGGTGAACATAGTCAGCTAGTTGTGGTGAACATAGACAGTTGGTAGTGGTGAACGTAGACAGTTGGTAGTGGTGAACATAGACAGTTGGTAGTGGTGAACGTAGACAGCTGGGTAGTGGTGAACGTAGACAGCTGGGTAGTGGTGAACGTAGACAGCTGGGTAGTGGTGAACGTAGACAGTGGGTAGCGGTGAACATAGACAGTTGGTAGTGGTGAACATAGACAGTTGGTAGTGGTGAACATAGACAGTTGGTAGTGGTGAACATAGACAGTTGGTAGTGGTGAAAATAGACAGTTGGTAGTGGTGAACATAGACAGTGGGTAGTGGGGAACATAGTCAGCTAGTAGTGGTGAACGTTGATAGGTGGGTAGTGGTGAACGTTGATAGGTGGGTAGTGGTGAACATTGACAGCTGGGTAGTGGTGAACATTGACAGCTGGGTAGTGGTGAACGTTGATAGGTGGGTAGTGGTGAACGTTGAAGGGTGGGTAGTGGTGAACGTTGATAGCTGGGTAGTGGTGAACATTGACAGCTGGGTAGTGGTGAACATAGACAGTTGGGTAGTGGTGAACGTTGATAGCTGGATAGTGGTGAACGTAGACAGCCAGGTAGTGGTAAACGTAGACAGATAAGCATCCCTTATACTAAATGTAAAGCCTTTTCATTTTTTTTTTAAAAAAAGCTTTTAAAACCCTTTTATAATAATACAAATATATATTAAAAATAAAATGTCTTAAATCTGATCCAACAGCAATAGAAAAATAGAGAGCGGAAAATGCACTTGTTAATTTAAGTTGGCATATCTTTAAAAAAAAAAAATAATAAAACTTTTCGCCTACGCCTGTCTGGGTTACTAAACTTAGTAATAACCGAAAAAAAAACTATGAACAAATTTAAGACCTTAAATAAATTTTGCAGCTCTTAAATCCGACTGTAAGATTATCTTGGCTTTATTAATATTTTTTAAAATAAAATTTATCACAGCCATGCTGGTGACGTCACTGATCATCCCTAAGACTGGTGAAAGGGTCGCTTGTTTCCTTGGCAACATCATAGGATTCACGTGCACTATTTTCATTGGTTTGGCGCCAAATGTTGCTGTGTACCTTATATTTATGGGTGTAAAAGGTGTGTAAGTTGGTGGCGGGAACAAAAGCAGTAACAAATTGACACTAATTATTGCATTTTCAAATTTTGCAGACTCATTTTTATGGAAAATTATAAATAATAAGAAATATGAAATTTTAATTTAAATAAGACTTAAATAGACATTTTAAAAAATGTTTTATTGTGCGCATATTTTTATTTTAAAAAGCCAAATAAGTTTTCTCCGAAATATTCTCAAAGTCTCTCAACACATAAATGACGTTACGCACGTAGCGGAGGGAGGGGCTCACACATTTGTGACGTGTGACGAGAGCGAAGCCAAACTTTTTGACGTGGTTGTGGAAGGGGAGGGGTCTAACTTTTTGTGACGATGACAATTATGGACGCCACTTTACCTTCCCACATCTGTGTTAGGTCATTTACCTTCCCACATCTGTGTTAGGTCATTTACCTTCCCACATCTGTGTTAGGTCATTTACCTTCCCACATCTGTGTTAGGTCATTTACCTTCCCACATCTGTGTTAGATCATTTACCTTCCCACATCTGTGTTAGGTCATTTACCTTCCCACATCTGTGTTAGGTCATTTACCTTCCCACACCTGTGTTTAGGTCATTTACCTTCCCCATCTGTGTTAGGTCATTTACCTTCCCACATCTGTGTTAGGTCATTTACCTTCCCACATCTGTGTTAGGTCATTTACCTTCCCACATCTGTGTTAGGTCATTTACCTTCCCGCATCTGCGTTTAGGTCATTTACCTTCCCCATCTGTGTTAGGTCATTTACCTTCCCACATCTGCGTTTAGGTCATTTACCTTCTCCATCTGTGTTTAGGTCATTTACCTTCCCCATCTGTGTTTAAGTCATTTACCTTCCCACATCTGTGTTAGGTCATTTACCTTCCCACATCTGCGTTTAGGTCATTTACCTTCCCCATCTGTGTTTAAGTCATTTACCTTCCCCATCTGTGTTTAGGTCACTTACCTTCCCCATCTGTGTTTAAGTCATTTACATTCCCCATCTGTGTTTAAGTCACTTACCTTCCCCATCTGTGTTTAAGTCATTTACCTTCCCACATCTGCGTTTAGGTCATTTACCTTCCCACATCTGTATTTAGGTCATTTACCTTCCCCATCTGTGTTTAAGTCATTTACCTTCCCCATCTGTGTTTAGGTCACTTACCTTCCCCATCTGTGTTTAAGTCATTTACATTCCCCATCTGTGTTTTAGTCACTTACCTTCCCCATCTGTGTTTAAGTCATTTACCTTCCCACATCTGTGTTTAGGTCCCTTACCTTCCCCATCTGTGTCTATTTGCCTAAGTTTAAATTTTAAACGAAATTTTGGATAATTTTTTTTCTTTTATTTGATTTAAAAATCCTTAATGCCTAAACTTTTGTCTGTAAAAAATATAGGCAATATAACACAAGAAAAGAGTAATTGTGTAAAATAATATGTTCACAACAACCTTGGAGTCTATCATTAATGCTTGACAAGTAACGATAGACCATGCTTTACTAATTGTTTTTAGTTCTGACCTATTACTGATAGAATTTCACTTTCACGCAAGTTAAGGAATGACGTTACATTGTAACCAATGCATCCACACAAACCCTCCGTCAGTCTTTCAATGTGGAAAAAAGAGGGGGAAAATCAATTTAAAATTAGATCTTAAATAAAACGGTTAAATTTTATTTTCCCCAGGAATCGGTTCTGCCATGGTCAGTGTATCGGCCATCTCAATGATAAGCCAGTACTTCGACAAGAGGAAATCATTCGCCACGGCCGTCGCTTGCTGTGGTATGGCGGTGGGGTCCATGGGGTCACCGCCCGTCATTAAACTACTTCTGGAGGTAAGGCGAGAGCTTCTTGACGCCCTGGAGTTATTGTATCTTATATGAGAGTCGGAGTCCAATGAACGTACTTGTATATTCCTTGTGACACTATAAATAAATGAGGAGTTCAATTAAAACAGTGGCACAGCGAGTTTATGTGTGACACGAGGCAAAACTCATGTTTTCCGCGTTCCTCGCCCCCCCTCCCTTCCATAAAAAATATGTTGATGCTTAAAAGTAAAAACACTTTTTTTTATTTGAAAGAAATAATAAAGTATAAATACTACATAAATCTATTTTAGAAAGAAGTACAAGTAGCTTTTTTTTCTTTTTTCATTTTTTAAAGTTTTCTTGACTTTATGGCAAGATCACTTATAAATCAATTTTGTCAGGTATTCCATATTCAACAGCTAAATGAGTATTAAATTATTCAATCTACGTGTATGCATCATTGATAGTAATTAATTTAGAGAAGCTGCTCTCACAGCTTGCTTTATTTATGACAGTTGCCAGAACAATCTTTACACCATTTTGGACCACTGAACAAAGGTGGATCAAGATTGCACGGGGCCCCTGGCTGCATACCCGCCTGGGGCCCGGTCCAGCCTCCTTTATTATACAATATATTAAGTTTTGGGGCCCTTAAAACACTGGGGCTCCTGGCTTTGGCCCCATCAGCACCTCCCTTAATCCGCCATAGCCCCAGGCAAAGAAATATTTTTGGCGCCAGTGTAAAGAAAGAGTGCGCCCCCCCCCACTAATGTATATAAATTAACATATTCCCATGGTGCCCCTATGCTCGTGGGCCCCCGGGCAATTGCACAACGGGCCTATGCGTTGTAAGTATTATTCCAAATAATGTTATTCCAATAAGCAGGGTAACTTTGAAACTAAATAACTTAAAATAGTCCTTGCTTGACAATGTTATATGAGATACTTAGAATTTTAATATTCTAATTTAAAGGCACAATTTCAATGTCCAGTTGGTTAGCTGATGTACTTAAATCAATATACATAATTTGCTGTGTACGTTCGTCCCAAACGTTCGTAACACTACTAATTTTAGAAATCAGCGCATCAAATTACTTAACCAAAGTAACTCTTTTCGAACGTCCGCATAAAATTGTTAAATTTGGATATAAATGAATAAAATAAAAAGAATAAATGAAAGTTATTTATAGTATAACATTATTTTTTTATTCTGATGTATATTTTTTCAAAATTACTAAATTTCAGATGAGATTTATTGATTTTGAAAACTTCCGTCATTTTTGACGGATGATTAACTAGTCATATATATTTTGCAAATAAACTCTGCAAATTTCACTTACTAGTATCACCTGTAAATTACTAGAGCACATAGATCTAATATATAGTATAATAATTAACCACTTTGACAAATATATAATGACCTATGCCCACATCAACATGGCTTAAGACACAAAAAAAAAAAAGATCATGTGAAGCACAATAGGTCTAATAGATGAACTATTAAAAGGCTTTGACAATAATGATCAGATAGATGCAGTATTACTCGACTTCTCAAAGACATTTGACAAAGTTCACCACCTTATACTTTACTTAAAAAACTTAAATACTTTGGAATCTCAGGTCCCTTACATCACTGGATCCAAGACTTCCTTTTGGGTAGGGAGCAAACTGCAATAATTAATGGATCTAAATCTGCACCAATAAAGGTTAACTCAGGAGTTCCACAAGGAACTGGGCTAGGTCCCTTACTCTTTTTTAATTTATATAAACGATTTACCCAACAACATCTTAACAGGAACAAAAGTTAGGTTATTTTCTGATGATTGTATAATTTATAGAACAATTAAATCAGAACAAGATAGCACAATTTTACAAAAAGACTTAGATGAATTGATAAAATGAGAAATTAACTGTAGTATGTCTTTCCACCCAGAAAAGTGTAAATTGCTAAAAGTAACAAAGAAAAAGAAACAACTAAATTTAAAATATTTCATTCATGGAAAAGAACTAACCAAACTAAAGATGCAAATACTTAGGAGTAAAAAGAAATGAGAAACTATCATGGAATCCCCATGTCAATGAAGTTATTTAAAAAATCAAACGAAACCTTAGGTTTTATAAAAAGAAACTTTTACAAATGTAATAGAGATATAAAACTAAAATGCTACCTCACCCTGGTGAGACCTATACTAGAATATACATCTTCTGTATGGGACCCATCCACCAAAGAAATCATTGATAAACTAGAACAAATTCAAAAAAGAGCTGCAAGATTCACTACTGGAGAAAATTCAAAACTGACAAGAGTAACACCATTAGTTAAATCATTAAACCTTGAAACACTAGAGGATAGAAGAACCAAGAGTAAATTAGTAATTATTCATAAAGCAATTATTTCTAATTATTTAGAAATACAACATAGAGAAAACTTAATACAAACCTCAGATAGACATAAGGATAAAAACACCTTTCTTATTCCGTATGCAAGAACAAACGCATACAATTTTTCTTTCTTCCCGTCCGGAGTTCGGGGGTGTATTGGGTTGCCTAAGGAAACCAGGAAAGTCAAAACTTTATCATCCTTTAAAACTCTAATAAAAGTGCAGGACTAGACACAAACCGTAGATGAACGTAGGACGCAATAATCTTCTGTATAGAAGGAGCGTCTCTAACAGATAAGATAAGAAATTACAAAACCTCACACGAATATCTATCTAGTCACCACAGAGGGTTAAAACTTTCTTTTCAACTGCGTTCCTCCTACATAAAGTGGCTACATATTCGATTTAATTTTTTAATTGTAATTGCAAACAATGTTCTCTCTCTCTCTCTCTCTCTCTCGCTCTCTCTCTCTCTCTCTCTCTCTCTCTCTCCTCTCTCTCTCTCTCTCTCTCTCTCCTCTCTCTCTCTCTCTCTCTCTCTC
>MUZC01000014.1:598367-617946 GCA_002072015.1 Radix auricularia | reverse complement strand
ATTCTCTCTCTCTCTCTCTCTCTCTCTCTCTTTTTCTCTGCAAGATTTTATAAAATTTCAGCAAATATTTAAAATTAAAGCCTTCTTCAAGTATTCATTTAGTTTCTTTTAGAAACATAAAATGGTAAAACGCATAATCAACAATGCATTCAATGTAGAACATTCAAATCCTAACTACAACATATAATGAAATTACCGTGCATATAAGCTACGCTTATCACTTAAAGAAATGTTTGATTCATTCTATGCATGAGATTATTGCATAAAAAACAATAGCGCCGGGTAGGACTAACAAATAAATGTAAACATAAATATTATCTGTAAAAAGAACAGGATAATAGAGAATTATGGTACTTTTAATTCCTACAGGTGCAAATAATTAAGTTTTAAAAAAAAAAAATTTAAATTATTTGAATTACAATGTGGTTAAGTTAAAATATAAAATAAATATCATACGGTAGATTTAAACAGCTAATTCAAAATAATTTTTTTTTAAAAAAATAGTGACATATAATATTCAATGCGCTAACTTTTATTAATAATTTCAAAATAACGTGTAAGGGAAATAATATATTTAAATTGTTTATCTATTTTGTATCCATTAAATGTGTAATATTTTACTTATTAAAATTTTTAATTCAGCTAAATGTTGCATTTAATTTTAAAAATTAAAACACTCTTTAATAAAATGTAAGCATTATTTTAATAGACTAACACATATCTAATAGTTTTCGTTTTTTATGTAGCTAAAATGAGGCTATAACTTTTTTATTTTCGATACGTGCTTATTTATCAAAGGGCAGAGTCATATGCCGTTACATTTGCTAGTCCTGTTAGTCTCTCACTCTCGTCAGTCGTAATCGACTATTTAGACAGTGGTATACCACTGATTTCGTTATAGATCCCTTATATTATATATAGGGATACACAATTTTTCAATTTTGAGTTCAGAAGCGTAGCTGGGCTTTCCGCGCCCTTGAGAAATAATGCAGTTACTAAATGATAGAGAATAAATTGATTATTGAAGGATTAGCCCTCGCCGCCCTTGCATACTGCCACGATGCCATGTCATTGTTACACCTCTGTATTGGCTTGACATTTATCCGTTGAAAAGTCTTTTTCTATGTAATGAACTTAAACCTAACATTCCGTGCTTCATCTGAATCAGTGATGGCACGCGTGCCACAGTCGGCACGCAGAGCCTCATCAGCCGGCACGCGATTCAAGTATTACTTCCTAAATGAAACCAGCCCAGCCAACCCCGTTTTCGGGTTTCATAGAACTGTTTGAACTTTTTTTTATATAAATAAGGGGGTTTTAGTAAGTCGCTGTACGGATCTTAGGCAAAGCATTTAGATGCAATTCCCATTATGAAAACCAAAGTACCCATTAAGGGTCGGGTTACTCCGAAGTGGCCATTTCGTCCCCCTCAATTAACTATCAACGCCTCTGAGCGGTGCCGGTTTAGGGCCAGGAGCGCCAGCCTCGATTAGCAAAAGGTACCGCTAGAAACGCATTGGACGCCAGCTCTGAGGAAACCCTCCAGTAGAGGTAAAACCATAGGGCAGTGATGATCCCCCGCATTGCGGCGGTCCAAACTATTGAGATTCGTAAGCTTTGCCGGGGTGGCGCCGAAATGATAGCGAGTCGAAGTAGAGATAAATCCACCCCTCCCTTGGGAGGTCAACTTAGTGGGAGGCGTTTTCGATCTAGTGTCCTGGACGCCCAGGTGGCCGCTTCTAGAAGTGACCACTCCAAGGGGGGGGGGCTTCTCAGCTATTACGTCCTTAAGGGGGCCAGAGAGCTGAGGGGGGTTTTCCGGGAAGCCCCATGAAGAGCGCAGGCTCGGGACTGCTGACTTTCTTCCACATGTAAGATTTCAGATAGATTTGGGGCACGCAACCCTAAAAAAAGTTTTCCATCACTGATCTAAATACAGTGCATATCTTTCTTCAGTTGTTAATCTGTGTATGTAATTGTCTTGCATCCCAGCTTTAACAAACATACTTTTTAAATTTGCAAGAGGTTTCTTAAACACGCACACACAAAACCACACACATAAACAAAATTATGTGCAGTAGTCCAGTTACGTAGCGTAAGTATGCGCTGGCCGGTGCAGTTCACAGGTTTACAATCCCCAACCCCTATCCATGGACAATCGTTTTGATGTTATTAAGAAAAAATAATTTTTATTAGAAAATGTTTAAAAATAAGGATAATGATACAATTAATTTTTATGTTAGAGATAGATAGGAAAGCTTTCATTTTTTAAAAATAAAATGACGTTTTTATTTTCTTCTTTCCCTCAGATTTTGATGTATAAATGTTGTCAAGCACGCAATAAGCAATAGACAAAATAGTTATAAATCAGTCAATCTTGTTGTATTTATTATTGATCGTAACTATTTTTTCATTAACTTAAGAGGAGCTTTTCTCTCCATTGACATTACTTAAGATTGTTGTAAGCACCGTTTGAATTAATGACATTCCATTAGGCATGGTAATATCAAACCTAAATTTCTTAATTAACTTGAATAAACCAAGTGGGTGTGCATTCATTGTTAAATTTTGTTCTTCTTAAACAGGGAAAGGGGGGGGGGGTGAAAATGCGTTTATTTCCCATCGGCGTTCAAATAACGAACTTTATCTTTACAAAGATCCCCAATGGTGTTAACCCAATGACTTCCGAAAAATTTAAAACGCAACTGAATTAATTTCATAATGTAGCCACATCCAATTTTTTTTAAAATCTATATTCTTCACTGCTGATTTATTGCATAAACACTTACATTTACATGAAACTAAATGGAGTAGTAGATCCCAAACGAGACCGTTGTGTCTGTATGAATCTCCTCCCATGCAGATTTTGGGTATATTTATATGTTATACTATAAAGAGACTTTGGTTTGAGTGACTGACCGATTGTTGCTAACGAATATTTATGTTCTGTTTACACTTTTCTTTTCATCTTGCAGAATGTCGGACTTCGAGGGACGTTTCTCTTAATTGCTGGGCTTGAGATGCACAACTTTTGTATGGCGTTACTGCTCCGTCCTACCAGCCGATACAAGACAATCATACGTGAGGCGGACAAACACAGGCTCGATGACATCATGGAAGATGAGAATACAAGCGAAGGGAAAGAATCCGATGCCCTCGTGAATGGGCGCTGTGACGTCATTTCTCCTGCGCAAGACGTTTTCCAAACAACGAAACCGCAAAAAAATAATTTCGAGTACGAGACAAACAAATGTGAATCAGACGTGGCAATGATGTTGTTGAATGTTTCAAAGAACTCGGAAAACATTAATTTGGACCCTTTTGAAGGGGTTATTGGCAAAGCTCCCATTTCTGAGGTGGAGACTAGAGCTGCTAGCTACGGGGTCGTGTTAAATGATAAAGACAAAGATGAACGAACATCGGCTGATCCCACACAGCTGAACGAAAACAACAAAGCGGACATAAGCTTGCTTGAAAGTACCACAAAAGCTACACAAATGAACGGAACTTTAAAATCTTCGGATTTACTAAACCCGACAGCAACGAGGTCAGCAGACGACAGCGTTGATCCGCTCATAAATTCGTCACCATCCGTTAAATTGAAGTCCAACTCGTTTTCGAACGATGAGCAAAATTTGAACCCAACAGAACCGTTTCTTGCGAGACAGTGTTCCGTCGCTGTCAATCAGAATAGCGACTCGACAGTGAAGGCTTACATGCAGAGAATGAACTCGTTAGACACTGGCGGCTCCGTGAAAAAATCCCTCTACGGAAGCCGGGCAGCTAAGACCAGCATGTCCAGCACGTGGAGTGTGGTCAGCGCCTCCGTCAATGAAATCAACGTGGACGTTGAGCTCAGTCCCCACCCAGAACACAACGCGGGCAGCGCTGACGTGGACAGGTCAAACAGTTCTTGCGTGAGAGCCCTGCACTGGATCCACTCCGCCTTCAGGCTCGAGCTTCTTCGCACTTGGTCGCTCAGGATCCTGCTCATGTATTCGGCCGTGGGGATCCTGCAGCAGTACTTGTCCACGTATCTGCCCACGATGGCGAGGAAGCATGGGTTGACCCCGGACGAGATTTCGCTCATGCTGATCGTGGGAGGGGGAGTGGATTTCGCCAGCAGGCTGGCCATAGGAGCCTTCTCCGACCTCCAGATCTTGCGCCCCACCCAGATTGTGGCCATCTCTCAGTTCATCATAGGTAAGTCGTAATGCAAGATGTAACTCATCTCGAAATAAGCTACCCGTGAGGTTGGAAAGATACGAGTAATTTTTTTTCCAAAATAATAACATCAAATATTATGTGGTGGCCCAGCACAGAGCTAAAAATATGTGATTTATTGTATATTTATTTTCGGGAAATTCATAAAATTATATTGGAACATGTGATTCTATTTGCATCGAAATATTTATATGACAAATTTCCTTCCCTTTTCTTAAGCTGCCATTTTGGAAATTTCCAAGGATAAAGACGGTAACGTAAATTTTATGACAACAAAACAATTGTCTGTCTCAGGCACTACCTGCCATTTCAGCAGGTTCTTCAACTCGGCCCAAACTCTGATGGGACTCGCTGTAATCCTCGGCTTGTTTTCTGGCAGTCGGCAAAGTTTGCAGACGCTCGTCTGCCTAGAGTTCATGGGTCAGGACAATTTCAAGAGAGCATACGGCTTCCAGTTAATGGTAGGAACGCTGACTCTGTCTGTTCACCACCCATTGCTGAGTAAGTATCTTTTTTTAAAGAGAAATTTAGAAAGGGGTGTTGTTGGTTTTTGTGTGTGTCTCCTTTGTCATTATTTGAGAGCACAGTAAAAGTGATGCATCATAGAGAAATGTTCGTTCTTACCGTCCGGGATTCGGGCGTGGATGGGTAGCCTGAAGAAACCAGTAAAGCCAACACTTTATCAACATATCAAATTCTAATAAGAATGATGGACTAGTCACAAATCATAGATAAGTGTAGGATGCAATGACCTTTTGTATAGAAGGAGCGTCTGTATCAAATAAGATAAAGATTGTTTTTAAATTTTGTTTTTCAATAATTTATTTTTAAAAATATTTTTAGTGGGCGGTGGGGGGGGGGGCACGAAAATTTGAAATGATTATTTACAATTAAATTAAATTTTCAGATAGTTGAATTTCTGTGTGGTCCATATAGTTAAGTATCTCATTTACATACATTAACAAAGAAACCCCATGAATGTTTTTACACATAGATTGTTAACCTTTGAGTAAAGAAAAAATTCTTTACCTGTTCAAGGACTTATGGCTTACTCCTAAAAATAAAAAAGTGTTTTATTTATAATTTGTGTGAAATTTCGTCTTTTTCTTATGGTGGAAAATATCTCAGGTATCGCCGGCAGGTACATACAGGGAAAATATTTTCACACTCTGTATGCATTCCAACTCTCTTGTCTCTGAGTTTGAATACTTAAATGGCAGTTGAATGTTAAAAATTAAAATAGTACTTCCCCTTAAAAGTATTCAAACTCTGAAACTTGTCTGTTTTCAGGTTCAATTTTGGAAGCTACGGGTTCTTTCACCGTCCCCCTTCACTATGTGGGCGTCGCTGCCTATTTTAGTGGCATCTGTTTGTTGCTGCAACCAATGACCAAACGTCTGGACGAAAAATTCAAAGCCAATGATAAGATCATGCAAACAGCCAAGGTTTAGTCTCATTTTGAATACATGTGCTGCACGGCTGGATTGGAAGTAACCAACAAAACCAAACTTGTCATCACAGGCTTTAATTATTTTATTTGTCTATGTGGATAAAAGATTGTTTTAGTTCCAACTCATTTGTCCTGCAATATAACTTGAGAAACAATAATGTTACAGAACAATTTTAATTTTGAAAAAATAAAGGACACATTTTTTTTAAAAATCTTTTTTTTAATTTAATTTTTTTTTATAAAAAGGTTGGTTTTTGCTTTCTCCCCGTCCCCCCCTCCCCCTTTAAATCTCCTTTAAAATATGGTCTTTAGAATAAACAGATTATTGTAACAAAATTATAAGCTTAAGATAAAACAGAACTGAAATTGGCTTGATAACAGTAGCTTCATTTGTTTAATAAAACAGTTAAGTCTTAGAAATTTTACAAGGTAGCCCTGAAAAGACGATATAGTATAGTTATTTAATTTAATAGCTAAAAACTTGAATGGACAGATAATTTTGCTAAAGAAACAGAGGGTCTAAATCAGGGGTCTGCAAAATACGGTCTGCGGGACAGATGTCGCCCGCTAGGCCCTCTAATCCGGTCCTTGGAGACATTTTAATCTTTAAAAAAAATAATAAAAATAAAGATTCTGTTTTTACATCTAGTTAACCACAAAACTTAGTACTAAGGTGTTAGTAGTCAGCACCCAAACTACTGTTTGACAGTTAATGTGGCCCTCCGGCTGAAAAGTTTGGAGACCCCTGGACTAAATGAAAGAATGGCCTAAAATAAAAACTACACAAAATTGACACAGTAAAAATAAATAAGTCAGAATGAAAAAAGAGTATGCTTCCTCATACAATTGTATTGCTTGTGATTAGACACAATATTGAACTATAAAACAGAAATTATTTCCATAATCTGAAAAGCATGTATACTTGTTTACGTTTAGTTTTTAAATTTTTTGTATACTATCCACAATCTAATACCCAAAGACAAGGGAGGAAGTGTTTGAGAGACTGCATATGTTTGTTTACTGAATGAGTTATCTGAGCATACATAATATATTCCTCTAATAAAATTAAAATAATAATTTGTGTTCTCAGCAGACGACAAATGTGTTATTAACTCTTTAGACCCTATGAGTATTCTGAGTTTTGGTTACTAAACCAAATAGATTGCATTGAAATAAACCTTGAATTTTAGTGAACAGGTATAATATTACCATAAAACTTATTTCAAACTATACAATTAAGCCTATCAGATAATATAAGGGCTGTGGAAATTAATGATTAATTTCTCGATTAATCATTAAAAAATTTTAACAATTAAATTATTTTTTAATGATTAATCAACCCATCACTTAGAAATTATTGGACGTTAAAAAAATAATAATAAAAAATAGCAGCCAAGAAATAATAACTAATTTCCCTGATGATTACAAAAACATTTTGGTTTTAAACTATTGATTGACGGAATGTTAAAAATGTTGATAAAGTTTGCCTTCCATGCTTCTAACACTTTACCTACTTATCAAACACAAACACAATGAAAAGAGTCTTAAGCTAATGTAAGTAAGGGAGTCTGTCTCAGAGACAGAAAATGAGGACAGCTCTTCTGAAGAATTACTGCGTTACAAACTGGAGATGAAAGTTTCTGAATCCATTAACCCTATTAAATGATGGAAAGTTAATGAACACTGATATACGATAATGTCATTCCTCACCAAGACGACTTAAGCATACCAGTTACCTAAGTTCCATGTGAAAGATTGTTTAGCTTGGCTGGTTATTTTGTCAATTAGACGCGCTCATCACTTAAACCAAATAATGTGAACACACTTGTCTTTATGTGTAGTTGGTTAGAAGATGACATATAAAGGAGACATTCCAAAGTTATTGAGATTTTCAACAAGAACGTTTGATAAGTGTTACTTATGACATTGTAAATTAAAATTTTTGGCTTTAAACAAAATTAACGATTAATGAATCATGAATTTTCAAAAGTTAACAGTTAAATTTAAATTAATCGTTAACCGCCCTAGATAATATGTTTTCAAAATAACAAGTGAGTATGTTTTGAAGTTTTCAGTATGCAAAGCAGCGAGGTATGAAATTAAAAAGATGTCTGGTATGAAAAACATTTAACACAAACATTATCCAATTTTAAAAAATGTAATTTTAAAATATTTGTTAATCACAATTTGATGGACCAAATTATTGTCATAAAAAATATTTTTTGACTTCATTTGTTTATAAGCAGTGGTTAAATTTATATCAGTTTCAGTAAAAAAAAGTAAATATGCTTATAAAAGTGTACAAAAAAAGTTACTGAAGTATCTTTGTAAAAAGAAATAACATTCTTTTATACAAATTCAACATATGTTTTAAACAGCAAGTAACACTTCACTCAAAACTTGTATCACAGCCAGTAGAAAATCAAATCAATAATTCAAAAATAAATAAAACTTTGTTTTAATTAAATATGATAATTTAGAATATGAATATACAATAAAATTGTATCAATTTCAACTAACATTTTTATTCAACTCAAAATAAAATTAGAAAAATAGCTTATAAATAAATTAAAATAATCAGAAACAACATATAGACTACATTGTAATAAATGTACAAATATCTCTCTTCAGCTGCAAAATTCAAGAGTGACACATATCAAAAGTAATTTTTTTTTAAACTTCACATCAAAAACAAGATGTGTTACCCAAATATTTTCAAAACAGTTCGTATATTTAATTTAAATTTTACCAAGTCTGGAAGAGGTAACTGCTTTAATCTGAGTACCAAGTTCGGACAACTTCAATGCTGCATTTGTGTCCCCTGAGATGCCCAGTCTTCCGGTCATGTAGGCCTCAAAGGGTTTCAGCTCTCCAAGAAGCATAGCTTGAAGATCTTCAAAGGTCATACTGATGATAGCTGCAGGATTACCACTAGGATCTGGACCATTGCCAATGGTTCCCTGCCCTGTAATGTAGAGGGAACAAACTTTTCATGAAAACAGGAGCAAGTCTTAGTGGTGTAAAAATTATACCTATTTTAGTTTTACTGGCATATAAATTTATAAAGACATATGAAACACCTATGTGAATTCAAATTTTTTAAATAGTATATTTAGCATGAGGAGAATATTTTTAAAAAAAAATTATAATGAATTAAAAAAACAAAAAGTAACTTCAACATTATAGTAATCTAAAAATTTCCAGACTCTTTTTTTTCCTGATGGCATCTTAAAATGTGGACTATTGTGATAGATATATTTTTTTCACCCCTAATTCTTGACTCTGGCTAACGATTTTATTTCAGTCAGGGTTATAATTTATAACTTCAATGGTGATAAATTTCTTTCTGTCATTGTTCTAAGTAATTCTGACCCTCGACCCTTGAAAAAGAGAGTGTATTGTTTTTTACCCCCACTGTTCCCATAATATACATTATTACAAATAAAGCAACCATGAAGGGGGAGACTTTTTAAATTCAGATTTAACAAATACACAAAACTGTTAGATTTTAGGCCGACTCACCATTTTTCAGATCTAGGAAGTAAATCCCTGCCCCAGGCCCACTGATCTCAAACTGATAGGTTTCTCCGACTTTGGCTACAACACTGTCACTAAGGGCTTGACGTATCAGTGACAGAACATCTTCGGGATCAAACACAGGAAGTGTGCTGGGTGGCACGGTGTCTATACGTTTATCCTGGCAGACGCCGCTGCCGTCCTCTTCCTGATCATCCAAAGATATCTTGGTAAAACTTGGGCCACCAATGTGTCCTTGGCCACCCTGCACTGACCCTAGAAATGAGGTCAGCTCACTCGTGTCTGTGGTCACAACAGGAGGGACACCCTGGGTAAAACCTCCCATCATTGCTTGCAAAGCCTGGGCTATGGCTTCATTTTTTGCTTGCCCTGTGGAGCAAGTAAACAAAGTCTCTTGCATTAATAATACATTTAAAGTTGTACGTCTAGGTCATCAAAATCAGTGCTGTGGCTGCAGGTTGTCTAGTGGTTTGTATCACTCATATAACAGTCACAGACATCAATGATAAAGAAAAAAGCACAAGCCCCTGTAAAGGTGCCTTGTTGTTAGGAACAAGAATTAAATATTTGATTATTCAATGGCTCAACATTCAATGCAGTCAGGATTAATTCTACAATATCCTGACTAATTTGCCACCACAAATGTCACCAGTTCTTCTTCATAACAATATTCAAGGAATGAACAGATGACTGAATAATTATCAAGTCAATTACAAAATGCATCTATATTCATTCACTTCCATCAGCTTGAGGCCCTTGTCAGGTGTATCACACATCTAACAGAGGCGCACTAGTTTTGTTGCAGCTAATAGGGCTTGTCATTTCTTAAACAAGAAAACGTCACAACTCATTGAGTAATGTTATATCTTTATATTACATTTTAGCAAAACAATGTTTTGAAGCATAAATACAGTCAAATCAATAAGTCTCCAAATTGTTTGCATAGTAATATCACGAAACTGTTTTTTCTTGTTGAAGTCCAATAAACTGTCTTAAAATAATGAAGAGGTAACAAATATCTGATAAGAGACTTCCTTCTCAATATACCAACATTTAAGTATTGACTTGTATCTTTTATTAAATTTTTATGCAACTCCTCACCAAAAAGGATCCCAATATTTCTATTAATAGATTTGCGCCATATTATGACAAGCGCTGCTTTATGAAGCCGAGACATGGAGAACAACGGCCGCAAACCTTAACAGTCCTTTATCAACAATTGTCTAAGAAGGGTTCAAAGAATTCACTGGTCGGACAAAGTCAGCAACCGGGAACTGGGAGCTGTGGCAGCAGACAAAACAGAAGCCCATTGAGGAACAGATCCTTCAGAAGCGGTGGAGGTGGACTGGTCATAGACTAAGGAAACCTGCTTCTAACACAACAAGACATGCCCTGAAATGGAACCCCCAGGGATAGCGGAAAAGAGGCAAAGCTAGACACTGGTGCCATGAATTGGAGGCAGACATCAAGAGAATTGGCCATGAATGGAAGATCCTGGAGAAGCTGGCCCAGGATAGAAGAGATGCTGGAAGTCTCTCGTAAGTGGCCTATGCCCATGGAGGAATCGCAGACGCCGACAATGATCAGTGGATGCCCCTCATGGACGAGAAAGCTCAACATATGATGACAAGGCCTATAAAGATGTTAAAAAACAATGACTTATAATATAAAGAGCAAAAACTTCTGACTGTGACACAGGCCAAGAAAATGGAGCTCATTAGAGTGAAATTCAATGAGAAAAACTTCAGAGCTCAATCCTTTGGGTGTGCTTTTTTAACTAATTAAAAGTACACACTTTTAAACATAAGATACATACAAAAAACTGCAATAAAATAAAATATCAATAGGGCTTGCCATTTAAATAGCCAGAGAAGCAAGACTCTGCTGAAGAAATTTGCTGGTAAAAAGTTCTGAGGTTTTTGAGGCTCATTTTGTCTTTTCAGTTATTTAAGTTTTGTAAGTTTGGTCATGCCTCTTTTTTATATCATTAACTTCATTGTCTTGCATTTTGGGACTGAATTAGTTCAGGTCTTGTAAATGTTATGTAATATAGCAGTTATCAGTTCATGGAAGTACACATATCAAGGGATGACCTGACGAGTTATTCATGGCCAGCAGGTTAGACCCCTCAGCCAACACGCATGCCGAATACTCTGCAAAATTTTTATCCACCAAAAATCAGCCGGAAAATATGCAGCCCGCTGCATTAGTCAAACACCTGATAAACTACAGCTCGTTTGTTTTATTCATGACAATTATAAACTGTTATTCAAAGTGCCTATCAGGTATTGAGTGACAGAAATTGAATGAGTGGAATGGATTCATGCACTGTAT
Source organism: Radix auricularia (assembly GCA_002072015.1). Lineage (NCBI taxonomy): Eukaryota > Metazoa > Mollusca > Gastropoda > Lymnaeidae > Radix > Radix auricularia. The sequence goes on along the minus strand of MUZC01000014.1, from coordinate 606,401 downwards.
TAGTAGGAGAACATAGGGGGCATCCATAAAGTATGTCACGCTATTTTTGACCATTTTTAAATATCTCCCTCCTCCAGTCACAAATCTTGAACCCACATCCCCTCTAAAGTATGCACACTTTTGAGCAAAAATTATCTTTTTAAATCATCAAAATAATTAAAATTTAATATAAAACAACATGACGTCACACATGGCTAGACTTCTCTCCCCTCTGTCACATTTTCTGACACCCCTCCCCCCTCTGGAACGTAACGTACTTTATGGACAGGCCCATATAAAACTTTTTTTTTCAATTGTTAAAAACAAAAAAACTTTTTCAGAAGTATTGTAAAAGTGTTTTATTGCTAAAGCTTTATTACTTCATTACTGGCCAGGCTTCAGCCAAATTTCATCTTAATATTTCATAATCAGACGAAAATCAGCCACAAATGTTAATTTACGGAGAAATCTGGCTAATCCGGATATCCGGCACAAAAAATTTTAAAAAACATGTGGCTGACTGGTCTGCAGCAGGTAATAAATGTATGCCAGGTAAGGACTGGTGTGAGGCAAGGATTCCTGCTGTCAACCATCCTGTTCTTATTGACCGGGTGATGAAAACATCAACATAGCAGAAAAGGAATGGCATCTTATGGATCATGTGGGATCTAACTGACTACCTTGCTTGATGATCTTGCCCTACTCTCACATACCCAACTACAGATGCTGGAGAAAACAAACGTTTTTGCAACCACTTACGCTAGCATGGGTCTTATTATAAAGAAAGGAAAGAGTGAGAAGGCTCAACAAGTTCATGAAAGCATTGGAAGTAATTCAACGCATCTGTGTATGGACAAAACTAGTAATGTTAGATTGCGATTAATTCATAATTTTTTTTTCCAAAATATCTTTATCACAGAAGCACAATATAACTCTATTGTATATTTTTGTCATTCAAATTTTCACTGGAACAAGATAAAAAAAAGCAATTCATATGTATGTAATGGAAATCTCAACCTGCCTTGTGTTTCTGTGACAGCTTGAGCCAACTGAGCAAAAATGGATGGAAAAGGTCCAGTTCCTTCCCCTGTTCCAAACATCCCTGGAGGCATACAAACTGTAGGCAATTTTTTGGGTGCTGGCCCTTGCAACACTTTAATCTGTGATCTAAAATGGAAAATTAAAGTGAGAACAATTTTTTTCAAAGTTAAAATTTTTTTTTAGTTGTTTAACTTCATTAGTATGAGAAAAATGTATTGTTTTAAACCAGAATGTCAATACTCACAATTTTAATAGTTTAATTGGTATGAGAAAAATGTATTGTTTTAAACCAGAATGTCAATACTCACAATTCTGATTTTGAGATGTAAACTCCCCACTTAGCACACGTTTTGTTACTGTTGACCTGTAATATTTAAATGTTTGTTCCTTTTATTATTTATAAATACATTAAAAGAAAAAAAAATGAACAATGACATATAAAATTTGAAAAATTCTCTTAAATGTGATTTTCATAGCTTAGCTATGCCAAAACTTAAGAATGAAATAATTAGAAAAAATATCTCAATGATTTACAGCTTGGTCTCTACAATTATGTGGAAATTTTTTTAAAAAATGATCACTTATTATCAAAATTGTGAAAGAGTTGTTGTTTAAAACATCAAAAACCAGTTTAAGTTTGTCCATGTGACAGTATCAAGATACAGATAACATGAGAAATAGAGCAAACTAGATCCCTACATGGTGTACCATATTAGCAATTAATTTTTTTTTGTTGAAAAATTCATATTGATCTCGACACAAAAACAGAAATTGTTTCCTTCATCAGTATTATTAATCAGGTGGTCACTGCCACACATACTTTTTACACTGCAAATAGAGACAGCAGTGACATATTCATTCATTCATTGCAATGTTGTTTGCCAAACCCACCATTGAGACTGTACCAAGTTTTCCATTGACAAATTTTAGCCTCTCAAAAACAAAATGGGTATGCAAAAAATTTGGTTGCCTAAGTTCTGGAATATCTTGGACCTTCTTAAATCTTAATATAAAAAAGATGATAACATTAATTTGAATGATTTAACCTACTACATTGTATAAGACAAACATTCATATCAGTGGTTGAATTAATTTCTTATGCCTTGTGTTTTCATTTCAAATAATTTTTATTTGATGCTATTTTTAGACTGAATGGTCCTATTCTTGGACTGTTGTATTTTGATCTCATTATGTTCACTCTCAATTTTTTTTTAAAATTCAAAAATTAGTTAAATATTTCAAATTAAACTCTATTGATAAATTTTTTGCTTCTTTGCAATGATATAAGTTTTTACCAGTTACCTACTAATTCTTTTCAAGCTATATATATCTTATTAAATAAAGATACATTTAAAATAAAACCTAGTAAATAATTCGCTTTTTGAAAACGTTCATTCCCTGCTTTGAATGTTGCTGTAGAAAAATCTAAAGAGATTTAAACTTTATGAAGTAGCTATAGACAGAATCTTCATCCAGAAATATTTGATAATTGGAATATAACACATTAACAACTCATTATTTCAACTAAATACTAACTGAAATATAACACATGACTAATTTCAAAAAATAAATCTCTAATTACCATCAGGGCGTTTGCTATAGACAATCTCTCGGCCTCTATCTCTGACAACGACTTCTGGACCAGCATGTTACACAGAGCTGTTTGGACCAAGATGCGTGTGGACCTATCAAGATTCTGTACATTGCTCACAGACTTCTCAGCATCCACGACCTGGAAGTAGATTTCTGCTCCCACCTCTATGATGGCTTTGTCCCCAGTGATAATCTAAAAATTGGTGACAGAGACCATGAACAAAAACTTACTAGATATATTTAGTGCGCACTAAAGAATTTTGGTTTGCCTAAGGTGGGAATCTTGTAATTAAAAAGATTGAAGTCAAAGTATTACAAGAGAATATTTGGAATATCATGGAAATTACACCTGAAACAATAACATAATGACAAGCATTTTTAAAAAAAATGTTTTTTAAATTTGATTTTAATGAAACTATTCATGAATAGTGTTTTCTTCACAGACAGTGAGGAATAAATGAGGATTAGACCTAATTAGAATTCAACTAAAGATGTAAATTTAAAATATTTTAAATGATAAGAAATTATTAGTGTGAAATAACAGAAATCTTAATTCTTTTATGCAATTATATTTTAATTGCAATCTAGATTAATAAGGATAATGTTTTGAGAAAAATACATTTTTGCAACAAATTTCTTAAATAAAAATTGTATAATCCGACATTACCTGTTTTGGTGGCACACTAAATGCTTTGAGACTAACATTTACTTTATGACTGCGGTCGATCAATGGAAACACAAAGACAAGTCCTTGAGAATGTATAAACATACTTGTATCGTAATGGAAAATTTTAATTCATGTTTTTAGTCGGATATTAAAAACCATCATGTAAAATATTTAAATAAGCTCGTCATATACTACAAGAAAGTAAAAGATAATGAATAGCTGATAAAAGTTATGTGCTTAGTATTAGACCAAGGGTGAAAGGGTTAATAATTTGGGACAAATAAAATCGGCAGAAGAAATTAAAATACAAAAACATAAAAACATGATAATCTTTCTGTTCATGAGAACATACCTGGACCTTTTGACTTATGAAGAAGTCCCAGTCTATATACTACAAGCCTCTCATTTTGAGGTATTTTCTGTAAATAACAAGTCAATGTGTTAAAGCCTATTAAACACCTCTTTTCAAAAACCCCATCTGATCAATTCATTACAATATTGACCTCTACACAAAACAGGGGCTAGAACCAGTGGCGGATTTAGCTTTGTCTGCGTGGGGGGCCCAGGAGAATTTCAGGGGGGCGACGAAAATTTTACTAAAATTAGATTTTTGGGTAAATACTAGGGCTGTTAAGAATTAATTTAAACTTAATAGTTAACTTTTGAAAAATTAACGATTAATTAAACGTTAATTTCGATTAAAGCCAAAAATTTTAATTTATGATGTCATAAGTAACACTTATATAACGTTCTGATAAAAATCTAAATAACACTGGAATGTCTTCTGCAAAAGTGTGTTGACATTAATTGGTTCAAATGATGAGCGGGTCTAATTGACAATATAACCAGCAGAACTGAACAATCATTGACATGGAACTGATGTAACTGGTATGCTTAAAACGGTCTTGGCAAGGAATGACATATCAGATATTGGTGTTCATTAACTTTCCACCATTGTACTGGATTAATGGATTAAAAAACGTTCATCTCCATTTTGTAACGCAGTAATTCATCAGAAGAGCTGTCGTCATTTCTGTCTCTAAGTCAAACGCCATCCCTGCCATTAGCTTCAGACGATTTTCATTTGGTTTGATAAGTAGGCAAACTTTATCAACATTTTGAACATTCCCGTCAGTCAATATTTTAGAACCAAAATGTACATGTCATCTTCAGGAAATTCATTATTTATCAGGCGCTATTTTAAAAAATTGTTTATATATACTTTTTTTTTTACTTCCAATTATTTGTAAGTGATGTGTCAATTAATCGTTAAAAATAATTTAATCTTTAAACATTTTTAATTATTACTCGAGAAATTAATCATTAATTTCTGCAGCCCTAGAAATAATAATTATGAGCCTACTAATTTAGTAAATTTTCCAAATCATCGAACAAGACAAACAGAAGAAACAATATAAACAGATATGTTTTCAAAATAGTGACGTTTATTTATTTCAATAGTATATTTTTTTGTATCTAAGAAAGAAACTTAGTTTATGCGAATTTGTATAGAGCCCTGAGCCTTATTTATATTCCTTTCTACGTGAACCTAAGCGATTTATCGTTGATTCAAAGTCAAAGTTCTCATGTTCATTTGAAATTATTGCCAATCCAGACAGGCGTTCGTTTTTCATTTTTGAGCGCAAATAATTTTGATGATTTTCAATCATTGCTACCAAGAAGATTCAAGTAAATTTATATAGAGTATTGACAAATTAGGGAGACCTGATGCCATTTAAGTTGTAGCTCACTAGTTGTAGATAGTGGTGGACGTTGTGATGGATGTTAAGCATGGACGTTGTGATGGACGTGATGCATAAAAATCTTTAAAGGATACTATTCAACGATTGCTTCTTCAGGGTTAATATGTTTGTAAATTTTGCATCAAATTCAAAGAGAATCTTTATTTTCTTCCAACATTTTTGATGCATCAATACAATAGAAATAAATAGCTGTGCCCCTAAAGTCATTAAATCGATCATCTATTTATTTTAGTAGTGTATCCAAGATAGTGAAGTATGTTTCAGATTTAAAACTAGTAGTTGGATCATCAGCCCTTTCATCTCTACTAAGTTCGCCTGCTATATTTTTTTGTTGTTGCAAATTTGAGTTTCTTTAAACTTTGTTTTTAACATCTAGTTTGGAACAATTTTCGTTAATAGATGATTAGACATCTGATTTCAGAATTGTAAAAAGCTTGATCGCTTCTCTTTTCAACAAACTTATTTCTTTCAACATCGATCAATCGTTTTGCAATTGTACTGTCAATACTCTTGCGCTACAAGTGGTTTGATAACACAAAAATATCAACCAACTTTTGTACAAATAACATCAGAAAAAACAAAAGAATATTTGTTATTAAAACAGATAGTCCTACAGCTTCTGCTCTGACTTCAGACACTTTCTCTATGTTATGTTGATTTCCCTGAATTTATATCTTCTAGAGGGGCCAGAATAGCAGAGAATGATTCAACAACTGCATGGACTGCATGCTTATGGCTTGACCATCTTGTATCAGAAAGTCATTTCTGAGTTTTTACTGTTAATTCATATTGAAATTTATGATCTTTTTAAGAGTATGTAGACGTGGTAAACTAGACGTAAAGAATGCATACAACCTTTCAGCTGTGCCAAAAAACAACTGTACATTACTGTGTACAGAAATTGCTTCGATAGTGACCAAATTCAAAACATGGGGACAACATTGGGTGAAAGTTTTAAGTCCACTCTTAATTCCAGACATCACAGATGCGCCATCGTATGCCTTTCCTCCACAGATTGTGATGTCAATGTTTCGCTTTTGTAATGTGTAGTTCCGTTAGAATCTTCTAAGCAAATGCAGGTTTGCAGCATTTCTGTTTACCAAAGTATACAAGCCTATAAATCTTTCCTCAACATTTCGTAATTTTAAAACTGAACGTAAAGTGACATCTGATCAATTTTATATATATTAATGGTTGAATCAATAATTAAAGAAAAGAAATGCGAATGCTTAACTTTATTATCAATTGCTGCTGATAATTCAGGTGCAAATGATTGAATTAAATGAATTTGCACATCATTACTTAAATAAATTTCATTTTTCTTTTTAAAGTTTAGATGACTGTTTAAAGTGGAATCATAGTTGGCTAATATACTTAACATTTAACAAAATTTTCCAGTATTTCTACAACTACCATCAATAAAGCAAGATTGTTCTCTGTGTCCTCTGTTTTGCTAAAACAATTTCACGCCTAACATTCCTTTCAATGCTTCTCTATTCTTTTCCACTTAGCGACGCTCCTGACTGACCAAACCAGATATTGCAGTTTTAGAATACGATATTTAGCAAGCCAATATTGTCGTATTGCAGTTTAGTGATTGATTAAAAGTTTCATTTTTAACAATCTTTTTTTTCTGCTCTAGTTACACCTTTTTAGTGTTCATTAAGGGCGCCTTAAGGGGGGCGCCATTTTAGACCGAACAGGTGCGCGGGGGGGGGGGGGGGGACCCCNCCCCCCCCCCCCTGCCCTATAGCTAAATCCGCCACTGGCTAGAACTGAAACTTCATGTACAAATTCAAGTTAAACTTTATGTAGTGTTCCTTTCCTTACCTAAATGTTAAGCTTTTAATAAGGAATTTTAAAAAGTTAGCTTATCCTCACTAACAGTTGGCTCAGGAGAAAGCCTATGTAATATAAGCCTAAACTCACTAAGGAATGTTTAAATATTATTAAAATTGTTAAACTACACTATTTCATATTACCTTAATGCTGAACCATATCATCAGAGGAAATGCAAGAACAAAAATAATGGAATATCCCAGCATGACGAAAAATCTTGCAATTCTATTAGTGCGAAGCTCTGATGCTATGGAATATTCAAAATAAAAATTGAGTAACCTACATAATATAGGAAACAACATGTATTATAAGCTGTCAAAGATATTTATTACTATAATTAAAACTATTACATGTGCTACTATTATTAAAATAATAATAATTTGATAATTTATGCAGCACTAAAAAGAAGCAACTGGACTTACAGCACTTTACTTAAAATTATAAAATAGACATAGAGTAAATTACCACTAGAGAAAAACGCTATGTCGTACGAAACACTATTTCATTAAGCGTTCTCTGTATGTTTATTTGCTTGTCTAACACAAAAACGAACATGCATAAGTCGAAATAGTCCATTTTTCAATATAATTTCATCGTTTCGTTTTCCGGGAAATACTATTTTGTGAGTAAATTTGTGTCAACATCTTGACACTTGCGCCTTGTATGCTGTAAACTTCCCTAGGAAGAACGATGGTGATATCCGGGTTAAGAGTACTTTTCCTGTTTGATTTGGAAAACTCTCTTTTTGGGATTGCATAATCACTTACTAATAGGTCAGTAACCACTCTGTTAAACTTTGCAATGCTTTTTAATAGTAATGTTCTTTTTAAAGTGGTGTTTACGACGAAGTAAGCTTAACGTTGGTTTTTACTTCGTACGAAATGCTTTTATTTCTGCAGAAAAAAAAATTAGATATGGGACTAACTCTTGGCCTCTAGAGTTATTTGAAAATAGTAATGTTTGTTTTGAGGGCATGTTAACGTTGAAGTATATTTGTTTTATTGTAGAATATTACTTCGGGGCAAACACTTTTTCATGTAGGAAAATTAAGGTAAATATCTAAGTCTAGTCTATATCTAGACTCCTAAGTTTTTATTAGGATGAAAATTAAATAGAATATAATTATATTTCAGATTTAAAGCAATGTCTAGC
>MUZC01000014.1:576223-597908 GCA_002072015.1 Radix auricularia | reverse complement strand
TACTGAAACGGGGGAGGGGCAGAGGTTTGGGTCCAATGTGATGTGTGTGATGGCTGGTGGCATGCACAGTGCACGAAAAATTGTGCATCCTTAAAACAGGACACTTTTGTTTGCACTGTTTGCTGCCCTGACCAGTGACTGTAGACTATGTTATATTTTATGTTATGTTATTTTATTTCTAAACGTATTTTATTTCTAAACGTATTTTATCTACCTAAAGTTTATTTTGTAAAAAAAAAAAAAAGCTTATACTGATATTGTCAGTCTACTATGTTATTCTTTGATTCTGTGTGCCTTTATTTAAATGTACATATCATACAGAACTAAGTTATTTGGGCTCTAATTTCTTTAATAAAAGTTTTTGCATTATTATTGACATCTCCAGTGTTATTTGTTAGACTCCCTTTACTTAAAAATGATTATTTGGTGATTTTGGTTATGTGTTTCCTATGAGGTCAAAGTGTATCCTTTGAAAAAAAATACGCAAAAAAGTGTTTCTCAGGCGGTAGCTTACTGGGTCAGCTAATATTGCTTTTACACTCTAACCTCGCGTAGTATTACAAAAATGCTTTCACATTAAAGTAGTCTTGTGGTCATACTACTTGTAGGTGCTTTCATTTTTACTCCATGTCGAGCGGTTTAGAAACTAAGCCTTGAAAGCAAAAAGTCGTGCTAATTTTAGCGTAAAGCGTTTGCAAAGTGGTAATTTACTCTAATTATCAATTCATCCAATGTAAAACATTCATAACCTAAATACAACATATAATTATATAATGACACTATGTATACTTACAAATCTCACTGTTCTGTGGTTCAGCCTTATTGTCTCCATAAGTAAAGATAGATTTGTAACTTTGCCTCTGCATTTCATTGTCCTTACTGTATGTGAAAACTGACTTAAAGTCAAAAGTGTCCCCATGATCTGACATAGGTACTAATGTATATTTGTTTGAAGACATGCTCATTCCAATCTTTAAAGAAGATAGAAAAAAAATTTGTTGATAATCTATATTACTTCTGTGGATAAAAAATCCTTAATAATAAGAATACCTTTATTGTATATGATTGGGGATTGGCCACTGAGCTCACTGGTTTCAGTTTCTTCTTGCATATATTTGTGCTATGGGTCTTATTGCTTTCCATGTGCGCTAGCTCATGAAATTAAGAAAATTGCGTATTGACCCTGTATTAAAAGTGGTGAACTTACAAAGATGATTTTCCTTAGCTCACACCCACATCAAAAAAATAATGTTATATTTAACCTTTCTGAGACTGTTAGTGACAAGTTGATAAAACTTTTTTTATAAGCTCTTCACTGTGCATAAAATATTCCATGGGGACTCCATGATATAAGATCTATAAGAGTATTAGATTCAGGGCTTTGTATGTCATTCAACATGTAGGATATTTAGCAGAAAAATAATGCAGACAAGTTGATTTTTAAATTCCTTATATTAACTTCACCGTCTTGTTTGTTGTGGTCCCGTGGAAAAACAAAAGTAAAAATTGACCCATTTCTCATGATCTTATCGAACTGAAATTTTGCATATAGACTTGTGTCACCTTACAAATCATTGTATCAAAAGTTCAGATCGATCGAATGTACCGTAAGTTAATTAATGAATTTTTCAGTTTATCTCTATGTAGCATGTGCAACCGTCTGCTATAATTGACCTCCACAGGACACTGGAGGTTCATTCCAGCCCTCGATGTCTCTGGGGTCATCCCCATGTTTTACAGCATGGGATGTTAAAACTGTTTTTTTTAATGGTTAACCAGTCCTCACAAACGATTTGACTTGACAACATTTGATAACATGCCATTGTAATACTTTAACTAAAATTAAATATTAACCACTACGGTTTACCTCTTATTTGGAACTTGGAACATTTTAAAAAATTAATTAATTATTATTTTTCTTCTTGAATTTTCTCTTTTCACATTAACACGGCAGAGGTGAACACTAGCGCCGGTACATAACAGGCGCTTGGATGTCAAATCAGACGATGCGGGGTGAAAATTTGATGCACTCTCTTGTTGGTTCACAAAACATGGCAAAATAGGTCTTTTTTATGGTTAACCGGTCTTTAAAAACGAGCGGTCTTAACAACCTTAATTATTATTCATTTTTATTTTTATTAATCATAGTGTATCCTACACAGACTACACGACAGTCACATTATACTGTGTTTGTGTATCCATTCTGATTCACGGGTACCTTTACAGACTTACTCTTTAAATTACTTAACTGAACTATACTTTATGGCGATTAATTAAATTGTTATTGTCATTAGTCATTAGCCAAGTTAAAATTAACGAAGTGTCCACTGCTACGACAAAGTAACGCAGACAACCCGGGGGGATGTGGCGGGTGCTACGACATGTGGTAACGCCAGCAACATCCCCCCCCCCGGATCATCTGCTGTTACGACATCTCGTAAACAATTTGCTGCATTTCAAATATGCTAAAACTAATACTTGAATACTAAACTAAAGTTCTCATAAAAAAATATCATGATTACTAGGTAAGCCTATTAATGAATTTTAAAGGTTAAAAAATTTTTTAGATTCATCCGTTAAATGAAAAACACTTATAAATTTAAAAAATTGAATTTGCACAACAGCTTCGCTAGACGAATGGATAGTCGGGTTAGTTTGAAAATGATATGACACTATTGATAACGGGATCGAATCTCGCTGCCGTCAAGTTTTTATTTTAAATTTCATTTATTTATTTATTTTTTAAAATCACAACGAGTGTGCTGGTATTTTTTTAAAATTATTCTGAAAAGCAGATACGTTGATTAAATCTTATTCATTTTTGCCAAAACAAAGTTTCTGATACTTATAATTATACTTGATACTGGTATGTTTACAAGTTCTAGATCATGACCTACATAGATGATAAACATTAAGACATATGAATAATTATGACTCACAACAAACTTCGGCTTTGACTTACAATAATAATTGTTCATTTTAACCAATAATTAAATATATTTTGCACACGGTCAACCTTTATAAATGAAACAACGAGAACAAAGCAATACTAATACGCTAATAGTAATAGTAATAGAGTAATAGAGTCAAAATGAAGTTGAAGGATGAATGGAATGGTTTCCAGTGACAAGTCTGCACACGGTACATTTAATTATTCCACACGAAACAAATTATTTTACATTCTTGCGATTGTGCGCAAATCGTTTCTTGAGGATTTTCATTTACGGCTTTACTTTATGGTATGCTAAATTTTAATACTCAGCATCGGCATCACTTACATAAGTATAGTATAGTATAGCAAATTCGGCCAACATATTTATAATCAGTAGACCAATATTAAATCTATTTACATAATTTATTTAAATTAATTTACATTTTAGAATTAACTCTTAATGTACCAAAACGCAGTAATCCGCGGTTTACCGTATAGTACCAAAGAGCGGTAATGCGCGACTCGATAGAACTCTCTTTAGAAACGAAATTACAGAAAATAAAAACTATTCAGTGTGGGATGAACGATGTTTTCGACTTCCGGCAATGGCGGCTGTTTACCTCGCTAGTGTTATCGCTCGATTCGCGATGTTTTTTGGAAGATTTTACGGGTTTTTTTCGAAGATGCGATTTTGCTATACTTTATTACTAAAATAATAGTACTAAACTACAGGTAAAAATAGTTTTAAACTCAAAACGGTCTTTCGGATACATAAAATAACCATTCTTATTCTAAAAGATGACGTCAGTATGACTATAATAATAAAAATGGATTTAACGCAATTTTTAAAATTTTATAACCGGTTGATCGCAATTCAGGAAATTCTTATGGTACTGAGGCGGAAGTTTTCCAAAAACCTTATGGCACATTAAGAGTTAATACACACAAAAAAGCCCGGATCTATTAATGTCGTATTATAATATAAATGCGTGTAAATATAAAGAAGAGTTGTTAAGATATTATTGCGACTTAATTCTTTCCAAGTGGCTACTGCAAAGAGTGACTAAGACTAGTTGTAGCAGAAGTAGCGTATGTCGTAACGCTAGCAACTTCCCACAGGATCTTCTGCTGCTACGATAAACTTGTCGTAACGCTAGCAACATCTCGCCGGATCGTCTGCTGTTATGACATGTTGTAGCACTAGTTTCCTGACTAGCGCTACGACATGTTGTAACGCTAGCAACATCCGGCCGGGTCGTCTGCTGCTACGACAAAATTGTCGTAGCGCTAGCCACATCCTAAAATTAAATGTCGCAGTCTACTTCTATTATGTGACATTTAACTTGTATTTTTTTAAAATGTACACAATTTTAAGAAATGTAGGTATGAGTTTGATTTATGATTCAACTATCATGCCTTGATTAACCTTGTGACATGAATGATTCGTGTTATTATTAATTATTATTCTCAGTTGCAGAGCTGAGGGAGTCATTGTCATTGTCAGCATTGTCATTGACGACGTTCGTCTCTTTTACATTTACAAACAATAATTAAGGTATTATTTTTATTCTCTTTGTTTAAAAATTCATATTAAAATGATTTCAATACTATTACTTTTAAATAGTCTTCAAGTTTCTTATAAAACTATTCAATATCATTTAGATAATGGTGTGAAAGAACTTTCTGTTAGATGCATATCGCAAGTTGCTGTTTACAAATTTAATGAGCTCTCCGTAAGAAAAAATTAAATATGTTATAATTATAAGTGTACCCCATATCATGAGAAAAAGAAATCGATGTCCCAGACGTTACTTTTACTCATCGTTCTCAACCCATAAAAGAAGAATTAATGCCTCTTAAAATTAATTTATATATATAAATCAATTAGATTTTCAAATCACATAAAAAAATCAGTTGTATATATAAAGACCAACAAGTAATGTTATTTTGAAATGAGGACTTTGTTTTTATTCCGTCACTGACTGAGAGAGTTCGATTATTGCGCAATCGCTTACATTTTGTAAACATACAGTAGTAATTATTAATAGTTAATTTCGCTTTTTTAACCTAATCACACAGTATGCAGAGTATGCTCATTACGACAGGGAAATAAAAGTGTGGAGAAAATATAATTTAAATTATAAGCCTATTGTAATAATAGTAAATTATTGTTCATTCTATTCTTAAGTTAAGCTTTCAATTTCAAGTTAGTAAGTTTGAGTAGAAGGACCGAAGTCTACTACTTACTACTTAAAAAAAAAAAAAAAGAAATTGCCTGCTAAGTCCTTATTATAATTTACTGCTACTAGTTATTACTAGCTATTAATTATAATTAATATATAATAATATATAATATATTGCGTGACTTGTCTTAAACAAACGTAAACATGCCGTAACAAATGTTGACCGTACTGAGTACTGAAATGGCACAGTGTAATGTAATAATGTAATGTGTAGTGTAGTTTGTCAACGATCCCAAAATCTGCAAGGCAACAAATTTGCCATTCATAATTTTGAGTCTTGCGAGAGGATGGATCGATAGTGCGCGTGAGGGGAGAATAATCTCTCCTGCAGATCGATACAGTTCAGTCAGGGGATTCGTTTCTCCTTTCTGCCGGACAACATAACATTATGTAGATTTCTTTTCGGGGGGATGAACGTAGAACATTGACTTTGATATATATAATCTAATATTTCATTACTACTGACACTGATTACTGCAAAAGCACGTCTTCATAATATACTGACTACTGTACTGAGTACTGTTTATGAAATTGTGCTACCTTGTTTCTCAGGACTGATGCTGATTGGCTCAACAATTGTCTAATATTATTTTGCTGATTTCAAATAATGTGGAGAACAACTGATAACATTATCTAGTCACAGGAAGTTTCAGGTACGATTCATATTTCATATTAATTAATCTTAAAATTAATATTCTTAAGTAGGCTAAGTAAACATTTAAGTGCACTTTATCACTTTATAATTTATGGCATAATTGTATGCACGGTACAAGATGTTACAAGTTCAAGTCATTACAATTACAGTTTGTATTTAAAGAAACACATTCATTATAATTTATAAATTATATCATTTTTTGTGTGTGCATGAAATAAGCGAATGTCCAAAGTCCAAGTGTAAAAATTATTTAAATTAATTATTTTTTCGATAAAACAATTTTCAAATTACACCACCTATTACTATTGTGCAGGCCCCAGATGTTCTTGTAACTTGTGAAGAACCAATTATTGACTTATTGCCACACTTTTTGGCATGCTTGCATTAAAAGTTATACTTGGAAAATCATAATTAATAATATTCATAATCACAAACTTAATAAAGTAATCAAGTTTTTTTTACTTATAAATAATTATCTTATATCTTAGATATACAGACGCTCCTTCTATGCAGAAGATAATTGCGTCCACAGACCATGAGAGATGATCTGTTGGCAAGTGATGCAGCGGTCACAGGCCACGGCTATAGGGGTTCCACGCATTACCCCAGCCGCCTAACTATTGTCTAGTTAGGTACCCATTCGGAGCTGGGTGACTCGGGGACTCCTCAGGCCCCGAGATCAAATCCACACCTTCGTGTGGATTCGAACTCGTGATCATCGGTATGACAGTCGAGAGCGCTACCTCTCGACCACCACGTTCCAATTATATCTAATGCCTTCACCTCTGAGTCTGTAGTTTATAGATATGTAGCCTATATGTCTACTTTTAATATTTGAAATTCAATTTGAATTTAACCTAATATTTTTGAAAGCTTTTATATATTCTTTGACAGAATTTCAATATGCATTCTCATCTCCATAGCTTATAAATAGTCTGCATTTCTGTTCCATCTTACCAATAAATGTTAAGTTTTTCATCTTTAGTAATATGATATGGCATATTACTATGGGATTTTGAGTAATTAATGTTTTGAAATTTTTCGATAAAACAGTCTTAAATATTAGTGTCTTCTAAACATGCATGTTGCTTTAACTAATTGCTGTTTACTCAAAGTTTCAACAGGCAAATGATGAACACATAATTTTCTTATATAAAATTTTAAATTTCATACTAAATTAAGTTTGAGCTTTACAAAAAAGTGTCATGAAATGCAAATCAAACTTGAAAGTTGTGAGAACTTTTAGTATTCAGCAAGCAAACACCATCTACAGAATTATTAGCTTTTAGCAAGGAATCAAAACAAAACAGCATTTTACATCCAAGGAGTAAAAAATTTGAGATTTATAAGAAGTGTCATAACAACATGCAGTGGTTTAGTTTTAACATTATTTGCATCAAAGTAAACAATTTAATAATAAATTAATGAACACAATTTCAAACTCGTTATTAATTTTAGTATTTTTTAAGCCAATAATAATCTTTAGAATTGCTGGCTCGGATATTATTAGTTAGTGTTTAATGTAAGCAACAAGCCAATGTAAGTTTACTTTTCCTGCATGAGTGTGTCATTCTAATTCTAGTTTACTATCAGACTAGCACATATCTTTCATGGCTATCAGTTAGCTGATAAAAACTACTATTAGTAAGTCATCATTCTTCAGAGCTCTTGTGGACATTACCCATTTTAAAGTTGTTTACTCAAGACTATTCCTTCATTAATGAATTGTAGAGGAAACTTAGTAATTCCTGTAAATTTTATTTTGCTTTTAAAGACATCAGGAAAAGATAGAATACATTTTACAATGTCCGGCATCCTTCCGTCTCGCGAGACGATGGTGCATCACCGTTGGGTTGGGTTGCATTTCCTCGAGTGACTGTGCAGTCCTATCCTTGAGTGACAGTCTTTGCCACAGTTTTTACACACGAGTTCTGTGCTTCCAAATGTTTTGGCCTTTCTCCTAGCTCTTCTGTCTGCAGCCTCCTCCATTCTTTGCTCCTCGGCTACTATCACGCCCTCTTTGACAACTGTGCGCCACGTAGATCGGTCTTCTGCCTTACACTCCCAGTCACTTGTATGTATTTTGGCTGCTTTCATGTCCCTTTGACAGACATCTTTAAATCGCAAGCGTGGGCGACCTGTTTTCCTCTTTCCTGAAGCAAGTTCACCATATAGGAGGTCCTTCGGGATGCGGCCGGGGCTCATTCTTTTGACATGTCCTAGCCACCTCAGGCGTCTTTCACTAAGAATTGAGAACATGTTTTGGGTATTGGCACGCGTTAGTACCTCACTATTAGGTACTTTTTCTTGCCATTTAATACCAAGGATGCGGCGCAAGCATCTCAAATGGAAGCTGTTAAGCTTACGCTCTTGTGATGTATAAGTGGTCCATGTCTCGCTCCCATATAGTAGTGTACTGATGACACAGGCTCGATAGACGCACAGTTTGGTTTTCTCCGTTAGCTTGGTGTTTTGCCAGACCCGCTTATTTAGTTTAGCCATTGTTGCGGCTGCCTTGCCAATTCTGCTGTTTATTTCTTCTTCAATGGACAGTGTATTGGAGACCTTGGATCCCAAGTAGGTGAAGCTGTCCACAACCTCCAAGTTTTCATTATCGATATTTATGGTAGGAGGAGGTCGAGTGTCTTGGGCCATGATGTTTGTCTTTTTCAAGCTGATTTGCAGACCAAATTCTTTGCAGGCATTGGAGAAGCTTGACACGAGTTGTTGCAAACCAGATTCTGTATGTGCTGTTAGTGCCGCATCATCCGCAAATAGTAGCTCTCGAATTAGGACATCCGTCGTTTTACAATATAAATCTTATTTTATATATTACAGACTCACCTTCTGTACAGAAGATTATTGTGTCCTACGTATATCTGTGGTTTGTGTTTAGTACTGTATTCTTATTAGAGTCTTAAATGATGATTAAGTGTTGGCTTTCCTGGTTTCTTCAGGCAACCCATTGCACACCCGAATACCAGACGGGAAGAAAGAAAACTTGTATGTGTTTGTTCTTGCATACGAAATAAGAAAGGTGTTTTTATCCTTATGTTTATCTGAGGGTTGTATTAAGTTATCTTTGTGTTGTATTTCTAAATTGGACTTAATTGCTTTATGTATAATTACTAATTTACTCTTGGTTCTTCTATCCTCTAGTGTGTCAAGGTTTAATGATTTAAATAATGGTGTTACTCTTGTCAGTTTTGAGTACTCTTCAGTAATGAATCTGGCAGCTCTTTTTTGAATTTGTTCTAGTTTATCAATATTTTCTTTGGTGGATGAGTCCATACAGAATATACATATTCTAGTTTAGGTCGCTTTACAAATTCTATTTATAAGACCTAAGGTTTTGTTTGATTTTTTAATAACCTCATTGACATGGGGATTCCTTGTTAGTTTCTCACTTATTATGACTTCTAAGTATTTCGCATCATTAGTTTGTGTTAGTTCTTTTCCATGAATGAAATATTTTGAATTTATTTGTTTATTTTACTTTGAATGTTTGAGCCTTGATTTTTAAAAATTTTCAGTCTAGTAAAAAAAACCCAATAAAACTTTAACAAAAATTATTGCAGGTCTCGGGAACCTTTGCTGCATTTTTTTCATCTGTGTATTTATAATATTCATATACATATTTTATATTTGTTATCGATGGACTAAAGGTGTTTTTATGAAGTGAAAATTTCTAATTGTATTAAGTTTACATAAAAGGTTTAAAATATGTACTCTTTCTATATTCTTATATGGTGGTGTGTAAGGATCACACTGCTTATAAGGAAGTTTATTCATTATTCTTAACCCCAAGTATTACACAGAAGCCATTTCTAATTATTTAAAACCCCCTTGAATCACAGGAATCTGTAATAGATAGTTTAACTGTAAGGAGTGGCCTGGGTTACTCCATTGTTTGAGGCTCACCCTTACCAAATTTTAGATGGTTTAAACAAAAGAATCAACATTTATTAAGAGTCTTTATGTTGGTCTTGTTTAATTACCTATATAATAGAGGTTTTCTTACGTGACAATTTTAACATTAAACAAAAAAATGAGTTTTATTCATTAGGCACAAGCTCTATTCCAAGTACAGATTTTAATTTGCAGCATCTCTAATTTTATGGCTTTTATTTCTTGGTGTAAATTTGAGACCCCATGGCCAAAAGAGCCTCACTGACCTTCCATGGTCCACTGCCTGGTCAGGACTTCATTTACTGGTCATTGTTGTGCTAGATCATTTATATGCAATGGATGTTGGATATACAAATCAATATTTCTAGTTTGTGATTATAATAATGTAAACTCACTTGCTCAAACTATAACTAATACTAATAGTATAAAACTGTAACATTCAGTCATTGCTTGCATTACATCTTGAGCATAGGGACTGCCGTTACCGTTATCACTTGTAGGCAAACACAGGTTGAATTTTTTTTTTTTTTTAACACAGGTTGAAGGCATATTTTACACGCCATTATTTTAAAAGCTGGAACTTATTTTGAGGTGACCATCATCTTTCACCTATTTTATAAAACCGTTTCTGTGAAAATAATGTACAGAGGGCGTAGATTGTTCAGAAACTGCTTTCATGTACTTTATTTAAAAAAGTGTTGCTAACAAAAGAAGTTATTCATTTGGGTAGAGTAAGGCTAAGGGTAAGTCTGACAAAGACCAACAGAATAAGGGCAATCCTCCGAATCCCGGCCCCAAATTATTTTACTCTAATAAGGGGAAGTAACCAGATAGTACACGAAAGTATATTATTTATAGGCTATTATTGATAAAAAATAGACAAGTGATACATATTGTCCGATGCCGATAACCATTCATTAAATACTAAATATTGTAATTGTCACACAACATTTCCAAATAGCTGCTGAAAACTTTCTGCTTGTGACTGTTGCGCCACTGAAAGGCCGACAAGTAGCTTGCAAACAGAGCTCGACTTGAGCCACTCTGATACCGGAGTTTACGTTTGGCTTGCATCCCTAGTCCTTTGATAGTTTGAGTTCAATTCCTGCTTGTTGCGCTGCAGGTAAAACATTGGGAGTAATCTTTATCGGAGCGCTGGTCTACCTGCCTTAACTTGTTTTTATTTATGAAATTACGCTGAATTATGTACTGATTAATTAAATAGTAATCGATAACTCAGGAAAAATAATTTAGGTCTGGGATTCGAGGATTGCCAGAATAAGTATTCGTCCGTTTTTAATTTGCGCCTTTTCAAGCTTATCCATATACTATTGAGTACTTTCTTTTCTACTTAGGGGCCGTCCATAAAGTATGTCACGCTATTTTTGACCATTTTTATCCCTGTCACAAACTGTTACAAATCTCGCACCCTCTCCCCAATCCTCTAAAGTATGTCACACTTTCGAACAAAAATATTTTTTAATTAACAAAATAAAAGAAATTTAAAATAAAACATCGTGATGTCACATATGGCCGTCTGCCCCCATCACAAACTGTCATACTTTTTTAGACCCCCTCCCCCCTCTGCAGCGTGACGTACTTTATGGACGGCCCCTATTAGCCTAAATGCAGCCCGTCCCACTTTATTGTTTAGATAACGAGTACATAGACAGAGTTATTTCTGAGGACGTTTGGAGGCATTCTGCCCCCAATTCTCGACTATCTTTACTGACGAGTATTGATTACGAATAACGTCTCCGATGAAACGCCCCGGTTTATTAATGGGAGTGTTAATAACAATAAAAACTTCTCCCTCTGGTGGCTCCTTACTCCGTGACAGCCACCCACCCCCCCTCCCCCCCAGCATTAGCAGCCTCACCAGTCTACCCCTCCCCCCGACATTAGTTTATCATCTCAGGCTCACCAAGCCACCTGGTCTGAAGAACGGAAAAAAGCCACCGAATCAAACTGTAAAATCTAGCAAGGGAAATTAACCGATGGCCTCAAGGGGATTAAGTCTAACGTCAGAAAAATAAAGTTACGTAACGCTGTGGACCGAGTTGCTATTGATTTTTCTCTTTGACGTAATTCAAATGCATGAAGCAGATACAAGTGAAGCGAGCTGCAGGAGCTGCGCTTTATAGCATGTTTTTATTTTATTTTATTTTAAAGGAGTTCTATTGAAGATGCTTCTGTGTGAATGAGTTCTTTGATTAATCCCATTGCAGGAAGTTGTTCTTTAATTCCCATTGTAATGATATGGGATGTTACGAATAATTGGTAATGCTGAAATTTTATTGGTTTGCAAAATAACAGTAATCATCCTCTGCACGTATTTCATCGTTCTGAGAGAGTCTGTTGAATTGGAAACGATTGTTGCAGTGGCGTCACTAGGGGGACCGCCCCGGGTGACACCATCATGGAGGTGACACCAGAATGTAAAATTATGTATATTCCCGTTATTTCGCGCTGGAAAACTAGGAGGATTTCTAAAGGTTAAGTCGTGAGGGGTGACACCATAAGCTATCGCCCCGGGTGACACCAACCCTAGTGTCGCCTCTGGATGGTTGCATTGTTTTCCAAAACTTAACTACACAATGAAGAAGTCTTTTCTTGGACATGAGGACAGGTTTTAAACACCAGCCTTTGAATTCGGAACAGAAAACTTTGTATGTCTTCGCTTTATAAGTATGTCCCTTACTTTTAAGAACTATGTGCGGACACTTCTTATATCGTGTTGCTCATGCAAAGAAAAAAAAAGTTATATAAATAGGCAATGTATAGACCTGACAGGACGTCACAGAACAATTAACGTTGTTTTGTGACGTCATCTTAGGCCTACATATACCTTGTTTAAATAACATATTTCTTGAACTAAAAGCCTGGTTGCAGTATCATCCGCATATTTCGTCTTGCTCATTCAGAAACTATTAGAATACATTCAGTTCCTTCACTTGCTGGTAGGTTTTAAATCGGGTGTTGCATGGACTGTTTTCATTATTTAATACTCGAAATTTTTACGTCATTCTTCCATACTCATAGCTCTTGATTGGCGAATTTCATTGAATAAAGTCATCATTATTTGGACATGTTCAAGTTGGGGTCCGCTGCATTAATGCAATAAAGCGCCAATGAGGCCGTGGTTTCCGTGGATGGTGGGTTCGATTCCCGGGAGACGAGTAGTTTTGTGTGGATAGTTTTTAATTATTCTAGGTCCTTTGTTGATACTGGCTGATTTAGTTTTTTTAAACGTGGTTCGAATTTAAGATGGAAATAATGTGAGGGTTGTAAAGTGTCTACTGGCTGATGATGCAACTGTATAGCGATATTAATGGCTATAGGCCGATCTATGTGTCTACAGGCCGGTCTATGTGTCTATAGGCCGATGTATGTGTCTACAGGTCGTTTTATATGTCTATAGGCCGATGTATGTGTCTACAGGTCGGTTTACATGTCTATAGACCGATGTATGTGTCTACAGGCCGGTCTATGTGTCTACAGTCCGGTCTATGTGTCAATAGGCCGATGTATTTGTCTACAGGCCGGTCTATGTGTCTAAAGGCGGTCTATTGTATCTACAGACTGATGAATGTGTCAAAAGGCAGATTTATGTGTCTACATGTTGACGTATATGTCTGAGGCCGGTTTATGTAAGGGATGCACCTGGGGACGGATAAACTATTCGAAGCGGACACATTGATTAGGACCAAAGAGAGACACGGAAAGTTAGGACATATTCGTGCGAAGGACAGGGAAGAATGTGAGTGGGGAATGTTGGAGGGGAAAGATTATTTCAGGGAATCGTTTTTAGGACTTAGGATTTATGTTATAGGACAAAGAAGATGGGCGTATTTTACAAGTGAGATGAAGTGAAGATCTAGTTGACAGGCAGGGGTGCTGAAGGAGAAGGTGTGGTCACGAAACAAGATGGGGAAGTTTCGTGGATAGAGCGGGAGTGAAAAAATGCGAGAGGAGAAAGAGGAAATGTGCAAGTGCAGCGATGGAAAAATAAAAAAAGAAGTTGGAAAATGAGGCGTACTGAAGGCAGAGATAAGGGAAGAATCGGTGGGGTAGAAAAAGAGAAAGAATTCAAAATGATGGATGTCTTAGTTATAGGAATGGGGAAAGGTTATTGTTATTTATACAATTCTAGGAAACGATAATGAATGGCTTTAAAGGAAATCCTGTGAGAGTTGCCATAAAAGTCAAATTTGAAAAGATGGCCCATGTGAAAACAGAACTGCAGAGCCATTAGCTCGATAATTGATTCTAGTAATCGGTGNGGCGGGTCGGATGAGCTGTTGGTTCGTGCGAAGCTCAATTGACACCAAAGGAGACAATTTAAAAGACAAGACAGAAAGCACATCAGCCATGCTAATAAAAAATCGATTTTGTCATTTGTCTGCTACAGAGAGCTGCCAGATACAAGATCAGCTCTAGTTGTACAATAGATTCCAGTAGGATGCCATTCACTTCTACGTTAAACACAAATGGCTTCGTTTAATTCCATATTGGATACAGAAAGACGTAATTCAGTCTTACAGTAGATATAGAAGGGCGTAATTCAGTACTAAGGTAGATATACAGAATGGTGTATTCAGTTCTGGCGTAAATACAGAAGGGCGTAATTCAGTTCTACATTAGATACAGAAGGGCGTAATTCAGTTCTGGTGTAAATACAGAAGGGCGTAATTCAGTTCTACATTAGACACAGAAGGGCGTAATTCAGTTCTACATTAGACACAGAAGGGCGTAATTCAGTTCTAGGGCGTAATTCAGTTCTACATTAGACACAGAAGGGCGTAATTCAGTTCTACATTAGACACAGAAGGGCGTAATTCAGTTCTAATGTAGTTACAGAACTTACAGAAGGGTGTAATTCAGTTCTACATTATACACAGAAGGGCGTAATTCAGTTCTACATTAGACACAGAAGGGCGTAATTCAGTTCTACATTAGACAAAGAAGGGCGTAATTCAGTTCTAATGTAGTTACAGAACTTACAGAAGGGTGTAATTCAGTTCTTCAGTAGATAAAGAAGGGCGTAATTCAGTTCTACGGTAGATATACAGAAGAGCAACATTCACTTCTTTGTTAATCAGAAGAGGGCGACATTTTTCCAGACGTCAAATTATCATTAAGCTGATTACAAGTTGATGGGGGCCGTGAGATCAAGTGTATCTGATCCTACCGTAAGCACAACATTTACTTCGCAAAGAAAGTCCTTAGACAGTTTGACACACCCACTGGTTGGTCACTGAGTCCCTTGTTGCTGTAATCTAAGGGGCGCCCCCAAGTGAATGACAAGCTGGACTCTAGCTGTCATGGCCTGCCCCATCTCGCCGGGACTTCTGTCTGGGGCTATGAAAATCCGCTGCTCGGAAATCAATCCATCAAAGTGTGTATTCATTGGCATCCCATTAACGTAACCAAGAACTCGGTAAGTTCCGAGTCTAGAAAAAAATTCAAAGACCTTTAACCTTTCGAAACTTGACTAACAGGAGACGTGTCGAAAAATTGTAATGCACTTCTGAAGAACCTGAGAAAAATGACATTCATACAGGGCCGGTCTTAGGCGCACTGCTACTATCTTATATTTAGGTTACAGACGCTCCATCTATACAGAAGATTATTGCGTCCTGTGCTAATCTATGCTTTGCGTTTAGTCATGTATTCCCACTAGAATTTTGAATGTTGATAAAGGGTTGGTTTTTCTGGTTTCTTCAGGGATAAGAAAGGTCTTTTTATCCTTACGTCTATATGTGGATTGTAATACGTTATATGTGTGTTGTATTTCTAAATTAGAA
Organism: Radix auricularia; assembly: GCA_002072015.1. Taxonomy (NCBI): domain Eukaryota; kingdom Metazoa; phylum Mollusca; class Gastropoda; family Lymnaeidae; genus Radix; species Radix auricularia. The sequence continues at coordinate 582,362 of MUZC01000014.1, read as the reverse complement.
ATAATTGCAGCGGCAGATGGCCTCGCGCTTTCATAGTCCTCACCTGTCTTAATTTTGACTTACTTATTATCCTTATTAATTCCTTATCCCTACCCCAAACCGGTCCCGCGCAATCTTTTTCGCATTCTAAGCCGCGTAGGGCCCGCAATTTTCTAAATCCGGCCCTGCATTTATATGAGATGCCTTGATGCTTATCTTATATGCCATGAAATTTATTGATGTCATGAAATGTCCTACAGCCATGAGATTTCTTAATAAGCCGTAAAGTGTTCTAAGATGTCCTGAATGATGCCATGATATTTTCTAAGATGCCATGATAGTCATAAATGTAGACACGCACAACATGTCACGACTTGACAATGATAGAACTGACACTAACGTTGAACGAGAAATCGCCTGACTTAAAGAATACATCATTGCCTTGTATTTGGCTGTGTATGTTTCCGTCTAATTTTTAACTGCTCCCACGTCCCGCGGCCGACATTGTGGTCTACGTCCTTATAATTATAATGAGACATCATCGATTGTTTACGTTGTTGAAATTATTGCTTTATTGTAAAAAAAATAAATAAATTCGGTCCCCCCCCCCCAGGCCACGTAATAAACAACTGGTGCCACATCCTTTTCCATTGGCCAATAATATTTTCTCCATGTTTTAGTCCGTTACATATTATTCATTTCATGGGCCAACCAACTTTGGTGTTTTCGTTTTCTTCGCTGCCGGGGGCTCATTCTTGATTGTGTTTCCCCAAGGCCCAACTATAGTACCGAACTAGGAGGCAAAAAGTAAGATGTTTATAATTACATAGGCGCCTTCATAATTTACCGTAGTCATATTCTATATCATAATTTAAAGGCTGATGTTACTTCTTTCTTTGTTTTCACCCCCCCTTTTTTTTTACATAGTACCCCTATGGAACATGCCCTCCGCAGGGCCGGCTTTAGGCATAGGCAAACTAGACAGCCGCCTAGCTAATACTTGGGCAACCTGCTCCATCTGCTGAGCAGTGCCATACAACATTGTCTTCACGTGGGACTCTTTTGCCTCCAGTACCTCCCAGGCTATATCTAGCGCGGGACACGATGCTAGCAGGTGTGTGACCGTCTCAGGGGCTTGGCTGCAATGTCGGCAGTTCGAGTTCCTCTTGTGGTCTAGCCGGTTAAAATAAGAGTTGTTTGGGCATTGCTCAGTGGGCATTTGGGTCACTAAACTCTGGTCCCTTCGGTTTAGACCCCACCATTGGTCTGATCTGCTCGGCCTGGGTATGTTAGCGAAACCCCCTAGCCGTCGTATTATCTTCCCACTCCTGGTACCACTTTTCCCTGAAGTGGTCCATTAGCCAGGTCTTTGCCCCGAGATAGGTAACTGGGACATCTGGTTGGGGTTGGGCTGCTCCAGCTTTTGCCAGGGATTCTGCTTTTTCGTTGCCTTCGACATTCACGTGGCTTGGGATCCAATGCACTGTTACCTTACCACCAAGTCTTTCGAGCTTACCCACGTCTTCCAAGATGACATCGACTAAGTGGGTGCTACGTTTTTTGGACAGCAAGACCTCGAGCGCTGATCTCGAGTCGCAGAACAAGACCGTGTCAAAACCTACTAATTCCAACCCTTGCAGTGTTTGATGCACACTTTCCAGGGCCCTGTAACTGAAAATCCTACACGTGGAAGAAAATCAGCAGTCCCGAGCCTGCGCTCTTCATGGGGCTTCCCGGAAAACCCCCTCAGCCCTCTGGCCCCCTAAGGGACGTAAAGACTGAGAAGCCCCCCCCCCCCGGAGCGGTCGCTGCTAGAAGCGGCCGCCTGGGCGTCCAGGACACTAGGTCGAAAACGCCTCCCACTAACTGTAACTAAAAAGTTCAATTTCTAGTAACTTTATTCATTCTGTACGATTTATTGTTTGAATGAATATGATCAGCAAATTGAAGCAATCGAAAGACATGCACTTAGACTTTGGACTGGAAAGGTATAAATAATGAAACTTCGTTCATGAAAAGTACAAAGAAAATTTCATTCAGAGAAGTGGCTCAAGAAGTAGAAATGGAACCAGATGAACTAATATTTCCAGCTGCTACAAGCCTGAGACCACGTAAAGTGCACAAACAGTTCGACTATGAAAGCATAGAGGAATCATTGAACCATTAAAAAGAAAAAATATCGAGTGGATTTTTAAAAAATGTTTTGCAATTATGTTAGTGACCGCACGTTTTGAGCAAATGGAACATCACTCTGGGTCTTTTTTTATTTCTGCACATCAAAAATTGCAAAATTCGACCAAAACGATTTAATGAAATGTTGCATAGATTTGAAATGAATATTGCACTCATGCATCTGGTTGGATATTGATCCGAAAGATTTATGCAGTGAAATGCAAATGGTGTACAACAGTTCCAGATACGGGTTCGTCTTCTCTTGATGTTTGTCGATGATTATGATTTGAATACCGCTGTTCAAAATGTTGCTATAGCCCTTCGTATAGCATTGTCAATTCCGATCACTGTTGCATCGGGGAATGAAGTTTTTCAAAGTTAAAATTATTTTTAAACAAACTATTTGAGAATGACTATAACGCAAGAGGCCCGAACGGTCTGGTAATAAAATCTAGTTAACGAGATATCGTTCAGCCTCTGAATTATTCACAATGTCTTTGTCTGCAGACTTTGGTGAAATTAAAGCATGTAAAGTTTATTTTTGTTAAAAGTTTATGACATATGCATGAAGATGGTTGTATAAATTTAAGTAATTTGTCGATTTAGATATAAATACTGGTAGTTTAATAAATCGTGTAATTTTTTCTCCATATTTATTATTTAATTTTCTATTACATTTAGGGCCACTGAATTCACTTTGGGCCTCCAGGCCCATACAATCGATAAGCAATGCCATCATTGTCTTCTATTATTCCTCCGCCGCCTTTTTTTAAAATTCAGCATCTCAACCAGCTTTTAGAACAATGTTCCTGGGACTCACCATATCTCAATCAGCTTTTAGAACTATGTTCCTGGGACTCACCATATCTCAATCAGCTTTTAGAACAATGTTCCTGGGACTCACCATATCTCAACCAGCTTTTAGAACAATGTTCCCGGGACTAACCATATCTCATATCTCAACCAGCTTTTAGAACAATGTTCTCGGGACTAACCATATCTCATATCTCAACCAGCTTTTAGAACAATGTTCCCGAGACTCTCCATATCTCAATCAGCTTTTAGAACAATGTTCCCGGGACTCGCCATATCTCATTCAGCTTTTAGAACAATGTTCCCGGGACTAACCATATCTCATATCTCAACCATTTTTTAGAACAATGATCCCGGGACTCGCCATATCTCATATCTCAACCAGCTTTTAGAATTCTGTTCCCGGAACTCACCATATCTCAATCAGATTTTAGAACAATAATCCCGGGACTAACCATATCTCAATAAGCTTTTAGAACACTGTTCCCGGAACTCACCATATCTCAATCAGCTTTTAGAACAATGTTCCTGGGACTCACTATATCTCAACCAGCTTTTATAACCATGTTCCCGGGACTCACCATATCTCAATCAGCTTTTAGAACAATGTTCCCGGGACTAACCATATCTCATATCTCAACCAGCATTTAGAACAATGTTCTCGGGACTAACCATATCTCATATCTCAACCAGCTTTTAGAACAATGTTCCCGGGACTCGCCATATCTCAATCAGCTTTTAGAACAATGTTCCCGGGACTCGCCACTCTCATTCAGCTTTTAGAACAATGTTCCCGGGACTAACCATATCTCATATCTCAACCAGCTTTTAGAACAATGTTCCCGGGACTCGCCATATCTCAATCAGCTTTTAGAACAATGTTCCCGGGACTCGCCATATCTCATTCAGTTTTTAGAAGAATGTTCCCGGAACTCACCATATCTCATATCTCAACCAGCTTTTAGAACAATGTTCCTGGGACTCGCCATATCTCATTCAGCTTTTAGAACAATGTTCCCGGGACTAACCATATCTCATATCTCAACCAGTTTTTAGAAGAATGTTCCCGGAACTCACCATAAATATTGATGATTTCTCACAGAAGCCGTTAACTCCCAACCCCCCTCCCCGCCCGAAGCCCCCAAACTGTGAATAGCGGAAGTGCTGTCGCGACTTCTGCTCTAAGTTCTGAAGATCACCTCGAGCCTTTGTTATTTGGTTGGATTGGCGACATTTTGAGTACGCGCGCAGCGATGTCTACACGAAACTTCCATCACCATACACATCATCGGTCAACTCCAATACCAAAGACATATCGGCCAACTCCATCACCATACACACAACGGTCAACATTTTCTTTTTACACCAGCGAAGCCCCCCCCTCCCCGTCTACACGATCAACCCAATAACCACCACCCTTCGTGTCGCCCAGTTTTATGTTCGTAATGTGTGAGTTTAACATTCATTTCGATGCAGCTTTCGGGAAGATAAAATAATGCTGATCGAAATTTTATCTCAAGATTAGAGTGTGTGTTGTTCCGCTCACTCAATCCGATCTAACTCCTATTGTCTGTGTTATTCGGTGCAGTCATTCTGTGGGTCTGTCAAATATATTTAACATTGTTGGGGTTTGTTGCGTGACGTAATGGCAAATTGTTATTACTGATCACTGATATGGACATTATGGTATGGGGTGTGGGCAGTGGCGTAACTAGGGATCTGGGGGCCTGGGGGCTTGGCCTCTTTGAGGGGCCCTGCCCTCTTTGAGGGGCCCTGAATACATTGCGGTGGTGTAATATTTAATGTAAACATTTTTTCGGACACTCGTAGCACTTTTGGGGGCCCGAATGACTTTCGAATTCGGACCCCCTCCCCTTCCCCTAGCTACGCCACTGGATTTTGGGTTTTTGGTGGTCGATGGGGTCAATTGTATTTTAATTTTATTTAAAATGTGAAGTAAATGTTTTTGATGCACGAGAATGAACAATATCCAAGATATAGCGATAGCAATGGGTTTGTTAACATGGGCACTTCTTTGCGGCTGGGGAGGGGTCGAAATCAATGCTCAACCTACACTTCACACAACTGGAACGCAAATTTTCATATGCATGTATTAGGATCTAAACTGCAATGCAGTATGGCCATCCGCTCACCATTTTCGTCGCCCCCACGTCCCTACCCCACCCCTAATCAACTACATTGAACTAATCCTAGGACATACCCATCTCCCTTAGAACAGTAGGTGGAGGGAAATGAAAGGAAGCGCGACACGTGAAGACTATAGGACCCAGCTGAATACCCATCGTATAAAAGATACATCATCTTTTGTCCACTGGGTATGTTGTTCGTGATGAGTTTCTCATCGATTAAGGCGTCTTGCTGGTGGGGAAAACTATATTCGACCATCACTACAATAGCTCATTCGTCTTGTTGTTGCTGATTGTGAAACTATATTTGACCATTACAACAATAGCTATTTTAGATTGTTGCAAGGGAAACCATAGTTGACATCTACTGCAGTGGTTATTTCGAAATATGTTGTTTTTTTTAAGAATGAATTAATGATACATAATTTTAACGCATTTGTGTGAAATATAATTTCATATCATTTTATATTTAACTCAAGCGTTCAAAAGAATATTCACTTTAATTTTTGTTAATGTTTACCTTTAAAAGAAATGTTCGCAACATGTCTAGTTGTTTTGTTGTTAGCCCCCCCCCCCTCTTTTTTATTTGGCTATTGTCGGAATGAGGAGCAGCTATTTACCTATGTTACTGCTCGAAACTGAGGCGCCAACCACCAGAGCTGGGGGACTCAGATGTGGATAGAGAGAGTACACTGGCCAATGAACTTCTGTTTGAATAGTCTGGACAGCAACAGGTACTCGAACTCACGGCATTTCAGCCTGGCTCTTGTTAACACGGCCCGTGGCCCAGGCTGGACTGGGCTGGGGATACCATGGTGCCAAAGGGCGTCCATGGCCCGTGTCCCAGGCTGGACTGGGCAGGGGATGTCATGGTGCCAAAGGGCGTCCATGGCCCGTGCCAGGCTGGACTGGGCAGGGGATGTCATGGTGCCAAAGGGCGTCCATGGCCCGTGTCCCAGGCTGGACTGGGCTGGGGATGTCATGGTGCCAAAGGGCGTCCATGGCCCGTGTCCCAGGCTGGACTGGGC
>MUZC01000014.1:551390-562628 GCA_002072015.1 Radix auricularia | reverse complement strand
ACCCCCCCCCCCCCCCTTTTAAAATACTTTATATTAACTCGTAGCGCCTGCTTGTCTGTCTTTCCGGTATCCTATCCAGTTAAAATTATGCATGGCGGCGATAAAAATGATCTATCAAAATTTCACATCGATCGCAAGTACTGTAATTAAAATAATGAATTTTAAGATAATCTTTACGTTTTTCTATGAAGCATGTAAATGTTTATGCTACACTGTCGCACGTTGCGTATTAGACCATATATTTAACATCATGTAAATGTTTATACTAGTCAGTCGTGCGGTGTGTATAATATTGAACATGCTTTAATAATATTTTACGTTCTGTAAATGTTTATGCTAGCCTATTGTGCGGTGCCCTTGAATTTAAAAGAAACGGATTTTTATTTTTATTATTATTATTTTTTTTAAATTGCGTTTAAACACTCATCCGATTTTGTTAAATCTTTTTTTGTGTATGGAAAAAGTATATAGATCTACGTATGTTAGATAAATGTGGATGTATATTACTTTTTAAGCGCCCGATCAAAGAAACCTCTATCTGTGCTAATCAAATAATTAAAGTTTAAGCGATATTTAAATCTTATTCGTAACAGAGAAAAGATAATTAAAATTAAATCTTATAATTTATAAATATAATTAACATCCCAAATAATTCCGAATAATTATGAAATGAAATTAAAATTTAGTTATTATTGTGATTCATGCTTAGAAAAAGTTTTTGTTTATGTATTGGTTTGTCTCCCTTCAAGTGTGTAATTATTTTCCTCCCTTGAAAGTTCTTTCTTGAAATTATCCGTTTTTAGAATTCTTTTTAATACGTAATTTTGAGACTAGAAAAGAGATGTGAGGCTGCAATCCAGCAAACATGAAACGCTAAAACATTGCTATTAATTCATTTTGAATGTTATTTTTCATTCTTTTATTTTATCTGTAACGATTTTTAAAATAATAAACCGGTTCTTGAAAATCAGCAACTAGTTTTCGTTCAATACCTATCCTTCCACATCACTGACCTTGTGACCACGATTTCGAGTACGTCCTTAATGTGGTGACAATGTAATCGGATTACAAATCCATTGGCTTGACGTATTGGCGAATATTAACTTGGATCGATACTAGTTTTTGTTACGATGGAACTTTATTATCATTGAACCGTTTGTGATTGTTTGGCTCGGTAAATAAACCTTACGATACTGTGATGGTACTTCATACATGGAGATATAAAACTAAAATGCTACCTCACCCTGGTGAGACCTATACTAGAATAAGCATCGTCTGTATGGGACCCATCCACCAAAGAAAATATTGATAAGTTAGAACAAATCCAAACAAGAGCTGCCAGATTCATTACTGGAGAATATTCAAAACTGACAAGAGTAACACCATTATTTAAATCATTAAACCTTGAAACACTAGAAGATAGAAGAACAAAAATTAAATTAGTAATTATAAATAAGGCAATTAATTCTAATTTAGAAATACAACACAAACATAGCTTAATACAACCCTCAGATATACATAAAGATGAAAACACCTTTCTTATTCCGTATGCAAGAACAAACACATAGAAGTTTTCTTTCTTTCCGACCGGTATTCGGGCGTGGAATGGGTTGCCTGAAGAAACCAGGAAAGCCAACACTTTATCATCTATCATCATGTAAAACTCTAGTGAGAATACAGGACTAAACACAAACCATAGAAATACGTAGGACGTAATAATCTTCTGTAACATATAAGATAAGATAAGATAAGTTGATACTCAAATAGTGATGGTTTTAAGGCCTGGTCTTGCTGGAACACAAATTCTGTTATTTAAAAAATGTTGTGCTTGTACACACGCATACTTCGAAATCGAGTTTTATAATGGGTTTGAAAATTGAACCATAGCAATGTAGTATTCGTGGTTAGCCCCCGGTGTGTTTCATTGTTTTTACCGCCCCTTCCTCGAAAAACGATGGCCAAATATGCAGCCCTGCTTCAATACCTTTATAATATGGACAAAGAGTGTCGCCCGGGGAGCACCACCGCCTACGCACCCACTAGCCTATACGCCACTGGTCCCTGTCGCACCAGTTGAAGTCACGACCTTAAAATGCTGCCAAACATGCTAAACTCTAATTGGGGCTCTTGGAAATCCCATATGCGTGCTGAATGTCCATAACGTCATTGCCCGGCCGATGCGCCGTGCCGTCTTGTAATTGGGAGAACACAAAATGATTACAATCATGTTTACAGACTTGTGTCATGGAGGGTTATGTAGAGAGCTGGGCATTTGACAAGAGGAACATTTGAAAATAGAAAGATTTGAAAATCATAACGTTAGAAAATGGAACATTTTGAAAACTGAAACATTTGGAAATCGGAACATTAGAAAACAGCCACATTTGAAAACAGACACATTTAAAGACATCCACATTTAAAAACAGGAACAATTTTCAATTTAGAGATGAGAAGTTGCTACGACGAGGAATGACTTGGGAGTGGGGTCGGGATAAACTTTGTTTAGATGTCGGAGAAAAGAACAGAGTACATTATTGAGTGGCATTATTAAATGCATGTGTTTCAAAAATATTGTGACATTCATTGGGATGATTCAGGTTTACTTTTTGTTTTTAGGTTTAAACGTTCAGACTGTGATCAAACTGTCGTTATATGGAAAAGTACTTGACCTTCCTTATGTTCCTAAAATATCATTAGTAATTAAAGTGTAGAAAATTTGAGCCAGACAACTATGAGATCTTTTGTGCCTACATCTTGCAATATTTTAAATTAAATTTTTATTACTTTTAAAAGATAATGATAAAGATCAGTTTTGTTCCCATTCTCACACACCTGCGCAATAAAATAATTATGCCCCATCGCCTTTCTATAGATATTTTATCCTCCTACACTGTTTATTTTTTAACATACATCAGCAATTTGGCGATTGTCCAGTCATAACAAAAGTAATAATGATGCATTTGTTGAGCTCGAACACCAGACACTTTGTGCCGTAAACAATAGCGCATTATAACGCTGTAGACACCTTCAGCTCCGTACACAGCCCGGTTGTCGTACGTCGTGTCAACACGACCCGCTATGCTTGGAATGCCGTTATTAAAAATCACATATGTCATTATTAACTCCTGATCGACACGTTTCAATTTAAATTGCTCTATTTGAACATCGCTTATGTTTACATTCTTTAAAAAATATGAGTGAGCGTGAGTGTTGGCGATAGTTAATAAAAAATAATAAAGACCTCGATGGTAAGAAGTTCATTGTTGTTTAACGTTTCTCTATGACGCGTGTGCCTGATTAAAGATCTATTGACGGCATCACTTCCGTTGAAAGCTATGCATCCAACAAAAGTTCTTAAGTTTATAGAGAATATAATTCAGTCTTGAAGAGAATGATGCCTTGCTTTTTTATTTTATAGAATTCTCGCAGATACTAGTCTATAATAAATTATAAACTTTTAAATTAAATACCGGCTGACAAACTAAAATCAAATCATAACAATTTGTCAGAAAATGGTTACAGTTGTGGGTAAATTTGGGCAAGTATTAACGAGATATTGCCGGAAGGCGGTTATTCAGTATCGATGCAATTCATTGTACCAGATAACTTTAACCAAATGAGAAATGTAGGTGTTTTTTTGTTCTCACTTGCCTTTTTGCCCTAAGTTTTTGTATTAAACGCTGATTGCTAGTGTGAAATTCTAGTGTCTCCAGTTCGAAAACAAATGCTATTTAGGGAATCGAATCTTTCTCCATCGGGTCGGTAGTACCAATGCCTAAGGGCACGCGGCCACTGTGCCACTCAATACAAGAGTTCTTTTAAAACTTGCATGCGCCTTCTCAACGCTCCTTCAACTTGTCACCAAACATCAAGCACCGCAACCTCAAACTTTCACCGATCACAATTTTTGAGGACGGAGGCCGAGAGTTCGAGGATTAGTGTAGAGGAATAATTTCACACACTCATCCAATCGGTTCTTTATAATATTTGTTAAAACTCTGTTACACCCAACCCTATGGTAACTACGCTACACCCAGCACACACCGACGAGTTAGTCCTTGTGTGGCTCAGTACCAATGTTGCGCTAAGTCTGAGCGTTGGACAACCCCACGTGGGACCATAGTGTAGAAATCTATTTACACTCTAATATATATTTTAGCTTTGACATCCCGCCGCGACTAATTCGCTTTACTTAGGTCAGGGCCAGCCTAAGGGAAACGGGGGCCCTAGGCAAAGTGAATTTGGTGGCCTTAAATGTAATAGAAAAATAAAATAATAAATATGGATAGATTCTTGTGCAAGGCCCCCACTAATGACGAGACTAATTGGATGCCCTAGGTGGCTGCCTAGTTTGCATATGCCTAAAGTCGGCCCTACATAGGTAATTGTTTTGTTTCTAACGTTAGCTTTTCCCACCAGAGCGTAGCTACAAATATACAGGGTATCAGTCAGGTATGGACAGTAAGCAAAATCCTTTAGAGAATGTAGGCTTGAATGCGTGTAGAAATAGTTTACATTCATAAAATATGTGTGGAGAAAGAATGATCATTCCTTCGTTTGTTGACTTGTATAGATGTGTTTGATCCCACATTTACTTTATCTCCTGTTGGACGAGTTTATTCTCCATATACCCGGTATTATTCTGTCTTTGATGTCGGCCACAGCACTTTCCGTTTCGTGGAGTTGGCCGGCCCTAGGGCTCTGGGTTTAGTTTGAGTTGCCAGCTAATCCGCTTTAAAATAATGGCCCGGGCTTTATTTCAAGACATGTAAAAAGGTTGGCCACAAAGAGAGCCTTTGGCCATTTAATATAAGATCAATAGCTTCATTTTATTTTCACTTGACCACCACTAAACGGTCTGAGGCCCGGAGACGTGGTGTACTCACACTCACTGTAAACACGTATCGACGAAATTAGAAGCTAGGAAATAAAAAACTAAACCTTTAGTGACATGATAACCATGTTCTAGAGCTCAATGATCGTTGTGTTCCAACCTGTTGTTTTTGGAACAATTTTATTGCTTTATTATACCTGCCTCTGTGAACCATAACAAAGAAAATAAATTTTAACTTAATTTATTTTTGTGAAAAAGTAAACTTATAAAGTTTGTAGTTCATAAGTTAATGTTACAATGGTAAACTGCCTTGGCGGTAACTGGTATAACATCCCAGAGTCTTAATATATTATTTTAAAGTAAAGATATTTGCTGTCTTGTGTACCACGAGGTGACATAAAACCTGTCACATTCAGGGCCGACCTGACCTCTCCTGCCAACTAAAGAAACCATCAAGTAAATTGCAAGCTGTTGTTGATAAGACCATTAAACATACACTCGATGGTCCACTGAAAACACAAACGACTTATCTTTGGAAGAGACCTTAACATGGCTGTAAACTGAGACTCACGGCGGCGACTCTCAAAATGTTGCCTGGTTTGTCTTCCCTATGTTTGCGAATCCGGTTGGGATTATGTAACCTCAGTTGGTGAAGTGCAAGCGGTGGGTAGAGGTGTTAAAGGTTGGCGATATTATTTGACGCGATAATTCGCCTCATATGGCGGTGGACTGTTTTTCTGATGTCTTCTCGTAGCCCGCGTATCACAACTCGTGATGAGGCACAAATAGACTCACATAACCCCTGATACTAACTCACCAAACCCCTGAGACTGACTCATATAATCCTTGAGACTGACTCACAGAACCACTGAGACTGACTCCCCTAACCCCTGAGACTGACTCCCCTAACCCCTGAGACTGACTCACCAAACCCCTGAGACTGACTCACAGAACCACTGAGACTGACTCCCCTAACCTCTGAGACTAACTCCCCTAACCTCTGAGACTAACTCACGGAACCCCTGAGACTAACTCACAGAACCACTGAGACTGACTCCCCTAACCCCATGAGACTGACTCACCAAACCCCTGAGACTGACTCCCCTAACCCCTGAGACTTACTCCCCTAACCCATGAGACTGACTCCCCTAACCTCTGAGACTAACTCACGGAACCCCTGAGACTGACTCCCCTAACCTCTGAGACTAACTCACGGAACCCCTGAGACTGACTCATATAACCCCTGAGACTGACTCACAGAACCACTGAGACTGACTCACAGAACCACTGAGACTGACTCACAGAACCACTGAGACTGACTCCCCTAACCCCTGAGACTGACTCATATAATCCCTGAGACTGACTCACAGAACCACTGAGACTGACTCACAGAACTACTGAGACTGACTCACAGAACCACTGAGACTGACTCATCGAACCCCTAGAGTTCGATTAAACCCTTGAGGTTAAGAACCATTGTTGTTAAAGCTGCGCGGTGGGTACAAGTGTTGTGAGACTTCATTTGTTCTGACGTTCTCCATGCACCTTCAACTCTTAAGCACCTCGTGAGTATGAAGTCGCTGATGTAAATAATATACACCATATAAGAGGCTAAATTGCTTGGTGAACTATGTAGACGCTGCAGTGATCTTGTTACCCTTGTTTACTTATTATAATGTAGCGCTGTAATCCTATTTTTGCGCCCCTGCACCTTGGCGTCCGCGGGCGTATGTACCCCTTGCACCTCTCTTATTGCGTGTAGGAGTTAAGCGTCATGTGGGTCATAAATATAAATCGTCTATTGATATGGCATTGCATTCCTATGTGCGATTGGGTGGTTTGATGAGGAAGATGGGCGATGATAGCTTAACAGACCCGTCATATTTATAGATCTTTTATTTTATTAATCATTTTTTTTTCTGCTTACAATATCAACACCTGTATGTGGTGGTACAGCCAAGCACATCTTAAACAGTTTTGGACCTACTGACCTAAATACCATACCATGTTTTATTTTACAAACGATGAATCACAACTCCACAAAAGAAAGCCTTCCTGAGGTAAACAACACGACATACACACACACACACGTGACTGACAAAACAACAACGAAATTGAAACCTGGACTTCAGTGATGAACTATCTAAATAAAAGCTCCTGGACTTCAGTGATGAAGTATCTAAATAAAAGCTCGAGTCTGATTTCTTGTTAGCCTGACTTACTAATTGATTTTATTTTTAAAACCCTTTCCCGCGAATCAATTTACTGGTTAATATTGGATTTCACATTGCACAAGATTATTGTTGGTTAGACTGTAGTTGGTTGACTTCGGGAAATTCCGAAATATTCTCACCCGGACGATACAGGGAATTTATTACATTATCTCTGTGCCTTATTATTAGAAAAGTTCAAGTGTTATCTTCATGTGAAGTTGCTGTGGAATTGTGAAAATCGTATTTGGTGAAAATATATGTGTGGACATCTTTCTTTTTTAAAGTGTAAGAAAAGTGTGTGTGCAGACAATTCATGTGGATGTCATTTAGAATCTAATGTAAGTATTTAACACACCGTATAGGGAATTTTTAACGCACTATTGAACGCTTCATTTCACAATACTTTCACACCTAAAGAATTTTTTAATATAGAAATGTATAGTCTACCGCAGATATTTCGTCTTACGGAAAATGAAATATTCTCATTCAAATTAAGTTTTTAGAATTATTTATCATTAGATATAAACCATGGATAAGAATAGGCCGCAATAATCTTCTGTATATTAGGAGCTTCTGTAATAGAAAAGATAAGGTGATAAGATAGGTCATAAAAATGAAAAATAAAACATTACAGGTGCGTGAAAAGTTCGATGGCGTAATTTGGAAGGGGGGGGAGAGCACCCATTTTTGTAATTTTTTAGGGAACTTATTTGGGATTCTTTTATTATTAACAGTCGTACTTTTAGATTAAAATCATGGGATTCTAAGGGTACTAATTTTCATTTTCTTAAAGGTTTCATTTCGGGATTATTGGAATGGTAATCTGGGCTTCTTACTATACTAATTTCAAATATTTAAAACACTAATTTTGGATTCTCACTAATTTCAAAAGTACGTTAGTTGATGGCATGATACATCAAGTTACGTTGTAGATTTCAAGCTCGTGTATCATGTTTAGTAGGCTGTAACTAATTTTAGACTTCTCGCCGGCGAACTTATGAAGTGATAAGCGTGGGCCCTTACTTATATAAACTCATCGGATTTTTATCTTTGGAAAGATTATCTACAAACGATAGTGTATCCTGTCCTTGGTAGGTCTAGCGAGATCTGATAGACAAGAGAAACATCTTTAAAACAATTGAAATTGTTTTAAAATGACCAGAGAACAAGAAACACTTAATTAAGCGAATTGTAGTTTAAATTTTCAATATCGATAAAAAAAAATTATAATTGTAATACAACTTTTATTAACGTTTAAAGTTCATTAGCTATGTGAAACCGATTCCCGCGAACTTTGTTCTTACCATTAAAGCTCATGTTTAGAAATTTGTATTTGAAAATCGTTTTAAAGATTCTGCTGTTGATTTTTGGCTCTTTAGACTCATTAGTTTGCCAACCACTGCCTCAACATGACAAGATTAAGAACAAAATGGTAAATCGAAATGACAAAATATAAATTAATGAAAAATTAAAATTTATTATTTTTCTTTAAATCATTTTTATGACACAAGCAACCATTTATGATTAAAGAGAAAGAAATTTTTATGATCAAAGAGACACTAAGAAATTGATATCACAAACAATTTTCCTTTTTTTTTTTTAAATGAAGACTTTTGTTGTTGCGATTTATGAGGAATACTCCCACACGGAACAGCGGCAAATAAATAAAAAAAAATTGTTACATGTATTCGGATTTCTAGGTTCGTATTCTGTAGACGTGGTTTGATGTTCATGACCAGACGGCGGTGCGCGTGACTTGGCCATTGACGTATGCTTGGGATGAGGGTCATGATGTATTATTGCAAGAGAGGGCTCCAGGTCGCTTGACCTCCTCCACCCCACCACTCCACCTCCTCACACATTCCAAACATAAGAATCTACGTTCAATCGACGATTGTCTCGTGCTGTATCGACGCTTCGTTGAGAAGCCACCTGACGCGAGTGCAGATCTCTCCGGGGGATTTGAAAGACATTGTTCCCCCGTGTGTAAGCTTCATAGCTGCTGGCCGAAGTCGTAAATAGCTCAGACGGAATGTGCTCCGAAAGATGACTGTTTTCGTGAAGTGTCCATATACTACACATTTGTCTTATCTATTACAGACGCCCCGTCAATACAGAAGATTATTGCGTCCTACGCGTATCCATGGTTTGTGTCTAGTCCTGCATTCATTCTTATTAGAGTTATAAATGTTTTACAACTGTTGGTTTTCCTGGCTTCTTCAGGCAACCCAACTTGTGTCCACATACCACACATCTGTCTGTGTCCATACACCACACATCTGTCACACTCTGTGTCCATACACCACACATCTGTCACACTCTGTGTCCATACAACACACATCTGTCACACTCTGTGTCCATACACCACGCATCTGTCATCCTCTGTGTCCATACACCACACATCTGTCACACTGTGTCCATACACCACACATCTGTCTGTGTCCATACACCACACATCTGTCACACTCTGTGTCCATACACCACACATCTGTCACACTATGTGTCCATACACCACACATCTGTCACACTCTGTGTCCATACACCACACATCTGTCACACTCTGTGTCCATACACCACACATCTGACTACACACTCTGTGTCCATACACCACACATCTGTCACACTCTGTGTCCATACACCACACATCTGTCACACTCTGTGTCCATAAACCACACATCTGTCTGTGTCCATACACCACACATCTGTCACACTCTGTGTCCATAAACCACACATCTGTGTGTGTCCATACACCACACATCTGTCACACTCTGTGTCCATAAACCACACATCTGTCACACTCTGTGTCCATACACCACACATCTGTCACACTCTGAGTCCATAAACCACACATCTGTCTGTGTCCATACACCACACATCTGTCACACTCTGTGTCCATACACCACACATCTGTCTGTGTCCATACACCACACATCTGTCACACTCTGTGTCCATAAACCACACATCTGTCACACTCTGTGTCCATACACCACACATTTGTCACACTCTGTGTCCATACACCACGCATCTGTCACACTCTGTGTCCATACACCACACATCTGACTACACACTCTGTGTCCATACACCACAGATCTGTCACAATCTGTGTCCATACACCACACATCTGTCACACTCTGTGTCCATACACCACACATCTGTCACACTCTGTGTCCATAAACCACACATCTGTGTGTGTCCATAAACCACACATCTGTCACACTCTGTGTCCATAAACCACACATCTGTCACACTCTGTGTCCATACACCACACATATGTCACACTCTGTGTCCATACACCACACATCTGTCTGTGTCCATACACCACACATCTGTCACACTCTGTGTCCATACACCACACATCTGTCACACTCTGTGTCCATACAACACACATCTGTCAGTCTGTGTTGACAAAATAAACGTTTCATCTTCTATCACTAGTGTACATTTGCTTGTGTTCAAAGGCTGGAAGTAATTAGTTGTTGCTTTTTTAAAAAATTCGTTGAATTTATGAATTGAACAATATTGTCATTCTGTTAAGTCTAGCTTCTCTCAGCAGTATTCGATTATGCCGCATTTGAGTTATGGTATCGTTGGTTTTGATTTTATTTCTTCTTTCAGTGAAGGATCAAATGTCTTGTTTTTTATATTCTTCTTCGATTACGCGTCTAGCGAGACGTAATCCATACTCTGTCAATAGCTCCCCGCTCCCTGTGTATAGTTAGTTGGATGTCATTGCATTAGCATGAAATTTTACCGTACTCTTTCTAATAAATACAATTAAGAAGTTTTCCCAAACGACTGAAATCAGAGACGCGGCAGGCACACAAGAATAAGCCCCCCCCCTCCCATTACTTCACATACACATCACAAAAAGAAAGTGAGCACACATTTCTTTGACGGACCTGGCGAATCTTTGAAGTGTTTTTTAAACAGAAGTTTTTCCAGATATCGACCTGATCCACGAGTGGTAGAAATATTCACGACGTTCCCCGATAGGAACACATGGACGCCATTTACAATTAGGACTTGAATTGATGGACAATACATTGATCTCGTTTTGTGAAAACAGGCGCCCGAGTGATGGTAAGGGGTTGGGTGTTGGTGGAGGGTTGGGAGATGGTAGGTGGTTGTGTGATGGTAGGGGGTTGGGTGATGGTAGGGGGTTGGGTGATGGTAGGGGTTGGGGTGTTGGTA
>MUZC01000014.1:523239-551343 GCA_002072015.1 Radix auricularia | reverse complement strand
GGGTGTTTGTAGGGGGGTTGGGTGATGGTGGGGGGTTGTGTGATGGTAAGGGGTTGGGTGATGGTAGGGGGTTGTGTGATGGTGGGGGTTGGGAGTTGGGTGATGGTAGGGAGCTGGGGCGGCAATGGCTAACTACGATACGGTCTTTTTTGTTCACTATTATTTAGTTGTGCTGATTTCCGAAACGATTGTATGCATCGACAATTAATTACACGCCACTCTTTCTGTGTTCACCACCCCCTCCCACTTACTGCAAGCAGACGAGCAGTATGAGCTGTGACTATTAGGCTACCTAAGCAAAACACACCGTTTAAAACGTAACGTTGTTTCCCTATTGAGTGCCCAAAGAGCCTCTGATACCTGCGGCTGTACTTGCTTCTGGAGTTTTCGAGGCTTTCAGCTTTATGTGCCAAGCACGAGGAACAAAATATTAATAACGTTCACGACCCATCTCCTAAAATAAAAGCCCGTCGTTCATAAAAATTAATGTGAAATCTGTGATTAATTTTTTTTTCAACTTCCATCTGAAGTGTCGTTATTATGCCCTCCACAGTTGTCACGTTATCACGTCATGTGGACCAGTTGTCATGTTGTCATGTCATGTGGACCAGTTGTCATGTTGTCATGTCATGTTGACCAGTTGTCACATTATAATGTCATGTGGACCAGTTGTCACGTTATCATGTCTTGTGGACCAGTTGTCACGTTATCATGTCATGTGGACCAGTGGTCATGCTGTCATGTCATGTTGACCAGTTGTCACATTATAATGTCATGTGGACCAGTTGTCACGTTATCATGTCAT
The DNA here is from genome assembly GCA_002072015.1 of Radix auricularia. Classification (NCBI taxonomy): domain Eukaryota; kingdom Metazoa; phylum Mollusca; class Gastropoda; family Lymnaeidae; genus Radix; species Radix auricularia. The sequence goes on along the minus strand of MUZC01000014.1, from coordinate 550,538 downwards.
GTGAGCCAGTTGTCACGTTATCATGTCCTGTGAGCCAGTTGTCACGTTATCATGTCCTGTGGACCAGTTGTCACATTATCACGTCATGTGGACCAGTTGTCACATTATAATGTCATGTGGACCAGTTGTCACGTTATCATGTCATGTGAGCCAGTTGTCACGTTATCATGTCCTGTGAGCCAGTTGTCACGTTATCATGTCCTGTTGACCAGTTGTCACGTTATCATGTCATGTTGACCAGTTGTCACGTTATAATGTCATGTGGACCAGTTGTCACGTTATCATGTCCTGTTGACCAGTTGTCACGTTATCATGTCCTGTGGACCAGTTGTCACGTTATCATGTCATGTGGACCAGTTGTCACGTTATCATGTCATGTGGACCGGTTGTCACGTTATCATGTCATGTGGACCAGTTGTCACGTTATCCTTTCATGTGAACCAGTTGTCACGTTACCATGTCATGTGAACCAGTTGTCACGTTACCATGTCATGTGGAACAGATGTCACGTTATCAAGTCACGTGGACCAGTTGTCCTTTTATCATGTCACGTGGACCAGTTGTCACGTTACCATGTCATGTGGAACAGTTGTCACGTTATCATGTCATTTAGACCAGTTTTCACATTATCTTGTCCTGTTTTCTCACGAACTAAAACATTTGGCGAAAGGTAATTCTCTTTTCGTGCAGCCAAACAATGGAATTTTCTGCCATTACACATCCTTAGTATTTTAACTACTAAATCCTTCAAGACTGCACTTAAGACGCATCTCTTCATAATTTTTAAAAAAAAATTAATGACACATTTCTTTTTAATGATTAACGTAGCTTATGTGTAACGTATTGTCATTTATGTGGTTAGTATGATATGAATGTTTATTTAATTAATATACGTATGTTATTTTATCCATGTAACGTGCGTGAGCCCGGCTCCTTGCTGGGATAAAGCGCTATATAAATTATCAATTTATAATTATTATTATTACTCCATACCCGGGAACAGCAACATGCGTAGCCGTGACCGTCTACAAACCAAGCATGACGATGCTACAATGCTCGAGTCTTTCTGCTTGGGACTATCGACTAAGCCGGAGAGATCAAGCAATTTGTCGTTAGAACAAAACATCATACCATTGGGTTCTCGTCATCTTGATTGCTCATGATTAATTAAGTATCGATTCTGCGTGGTGGCCATTGGAGACTTGCACGTCTTGCTGCCTTGTGGACGTGTGATAGATTGCGCTGTGAGATTTGCTGTTTGTTACATAATAGTTGCAGATACACGAGACTGTTATTTGATCACGTGGAGTTTTCTGTTCACTTTACGGTTGTCTGGTCACGTGACTGTTGTATGGTCACGTTGAGTTTTCTGGTCACAATTCAGAGGTTACTGCGTCGGCATTGGAACCGAAGAGAGGATTGAAAAACTAAAGTAAAATTTTGGAGAGGGTTTTTAGTTAATCGCAGGGAATTTGTCCATAAAGTACGTCACGCTATTTTGGAACATTTATGACCCCCTCCCCCCTGTCCCAAAGTGTCACGAATCTCGGTAGCCCCCTCTCCCTGTCACTAAGTGCCACAAATCTCGGGACCCCCTCCCCCTGTCACTAAGTGTCACAAATCTTGGGACCCCCCTCCCCCCTGTCACTAGGTGTCACAAATCTCGGGACCCCCTCCCCCACAGTACGTCACTTTTTCGAATTTTATTTTTAATTAACACCCCAGTAAAATATTTATTTTAATACTTATAATACTCTTCACTATTAAACTGCATTAAAATATAAAATTTCCACTTCAAAGTATGGATGCACCAGATTAACAAATTTTTTAATCTGCCTGAAGCCGGGGCCATATTTGTTAAAATGGCTGGATTTCAGATTTGACGGAGCCATTATGAATATGTATACATTAGGGCTCTACGAGCCTGCCGGATTTATGAAGTGAAATCCTGTCGGAGCTGAAGCTGGGGCCGGATTTTTTTAAAATACCCGGGTACGGATTTGCCGTAGCTGCAGAAAAAATCCGGTACGCCCCTACTTTAAAGAAGTATCAGATTATTAAAATGACTTTATTAGTAGAATAGTGAATTGCCAACAGTTGTCAAGTGTATTCAATGAAACAGTAACTCAATCTAGATCGAATATGAAAACAAAAATTTCAAAAATTAGACTTGGCAATTTGATAATACACATCATTTATCTGCTACCTTTTCATTTATAATGGGTCAGGTCAAGTTTGAGATAATCTTCCGATTATGCATTATATTGATACAGGTTAAGAAGTAGATTATTGAAACTTGACCCCACCTAGTGATTAAATAATAAAAAAGGAAGCAAAACAATGTGACTAAAAAAAAGACTAGATTGACAAATTATGTGAGCAGCTCTTGTGATATATTGAATCTGTTTATTATGGTCCTGTGAATTATGTTTAATTCAAAAATATTCACTGGACATCATCTTACCATTTTGATGTGAAGTGTTCATCCATAGTTACGACTGGCATCAATCGTCCTCATCTAGCCACTCAACAGCCTCTGATTGTGCATTTTCTCTTCTGGCAATAGCTGCCATTGGTTCTCGTTGCCCTCTAGCAGCGATTATCAAAGGACGGATGCTTTTTTAATTGAGTTGATTCTTGAACAGTTTGGTGGAAAAATTCTACTGAGCCCGAGCTCTGTGATGTCCTGCATGTTTCTTCAACATTGTTTGCGAGGCAAAATATAAGTGACATACTTTACAAATTCGATATAGTAAGCTGGTCAGCAAATGTGGACAATAAAGATCATATGGTTGTACTTTAAAAACTCCTGTTGATCTCGGTATAATGTCATCAAATTTGAGAGTTTGTGTCGCAAGCAAAGAAGGAAATCTATGAGAATAGGCATCTTAATCTTAAATTCCATCAGTTGTTTGGTTGATTGGGATCAGAGGAGGAAAGAATATAGCAGGGAAAACGTTGAAATTTGAGCGTTGTATTTTAATCGCAACATTTTATGTCCTGATATTTCACAATTTGAGTAAAATATTGGCTGGTGCGAACATGATTGTCAAACCAATCCTGATCCTTCTATATCATCAAATTCAGATTTATTCAGGAGGTACGCATTTCATGCTATTTTGACATACAATTAATTCAAATGTTTCACAACAGTTTTGAAAAAAAAAAATTAAACCTATTTCAATTCTACTAAAAATTACAAAAAAAAAATAAAAAAATAAAAAAAAAAAAAAATTTAAAAAAAAAAAAAAAATAATAATAATAATAAAAAAAAAATATTTTAAAAAATTATTAATGTTTGACATCACACATGGCCGGACAAACTGTTACACTTTCTTACGCCCNCCCCCCCCCCCCCGTGGAGGGTGACGTACTTAATCGGCGGCACCTTAGATCAGTTTAGAATTAGAAATAATATCAGATATAAACATTATTTTTTGGAAAAACTATTATTTATTTGACGAACAAAACTTGATGCGATATAAGGAATTACATTTTCAAAAAATTCACTTTGTATTATAACTTTAAAAAATTTGATTATTCTCAATAATTAGTTATTCTTTTAAACGCTTTACTTTAAAGTTTATTTTCAGAGTGGGGTTTTTTTCGTCTTCATCAAGGGATGTATATTTAAGTGTGGTATTTTACTGTTAATAATCGTATTAATTAGACCAGAGGTCTAACTCGGACCAAGGCACGTACCATTTTATCCCTTAAGAGATAAGTCTAGGGCGGCCAACCCCACCCCCACCCCACCACCAAAAACAACTCGATCATATTAAACAAGGTACACGTTATGCATCTTAAGTGATCTTTACTAATCACTAATAACAACTACAGCTGTTTTTAATAGCTTAGATCAAATTTTATTTTTATAATTTTACATACATACAATTAACAATAAAACTTGATGTCTATCAGTACTAGCTGTATGAATTTCATCAGTAGTGCAATTTTTGTAAGCTCACTGTTGGACAACATAAATCCACTTGGTGGGCCGCATGTTATAGTCCAGTGATGGCGAACCTATGGCACGCGTGCCACAGTCGGCACGCATCTAAAATATTAACTCCTTAATCAAACCACTTTACTGACACTTTGTGTTAGCACTTTGCTGTAAATAAGTGGGTTTTTGATTGAAAAGGTTCGCCATCACTGCTAATGATTATATTTTTATCATTGCACAGACAGTATGGCTATAGAGCTATGTTTTTATCATTGCACAATGTGACTATAGGGCTACGTTTTTCACGGTAGGATAGTCATTCAATATCTAAAGAAATAACCTAGCAATGCAATAAAAGAAACATTTTGAAGTCCTACATGAAAATTCTGTTTATCTTTGCACATAACAAAGTCGACTTACGCATTTTCACACCGCATTTATCAATTGTCGCACCTTATATTATGTTGTTTAAATCTTTCAGATGGCCTCAAGAACAAGCAAGTAGCCCCGTAGACCAGCAGCAGACCGAGGGAGCCAAACGCCATGTTTGAAGGTCTGGTAGCCGATCTGCTCAATAAATACGTGGGCAAATATGTCTCCAACCTGGACTCGAGGAACCTTAACGTCAGCATTTTCAAGGGTGAGTTGCAGCTAACTTTAGGCGCAGCGTTCGTACATTTAATGATGAAATAAATGGGTCATTTATACGGGACACTGAGCGAAGTGAAGGAAGCTTCGAGGTTGAGGTTGTTTAAAATTAAATACCAGATACACCAACGAATGGAGCGTTTAAAACAAAAAATTAAAGGTTTATTCACTGACAAATACATGTAAATTATTGTTTTAACCACACAATTTCTTTGAGTGTCTGTTATTTTAATTGATAACCTTGTTGCAGTGCTGCAGTGCTATTCTGTATGGTGTATTTGTCTAAATTGGCTTTTTTAACGATACACAATCGTCATCAACGTTCATATCTCTGTTTACAACACTTATACCACCACACAGAGTTGGTATGATTTATATTCTTAAACAGACCTTATGTCTTTCCTTTGCAAACTCTGCCCTCACAGCCTTATCTCGGTATGGTACAGTCTTAGCCTTGTGTGGTACAGTTTTAACACAGTGTTATACAGTCTTAACCCAGTGTGGTACAGTCTTAACCCAGTGTGGTACAGTCTTAACCCGGTGTGGTACAGTCTTAACCCAGTGTGGTACAGTTTTAACACAGTTTTATACAGTCTTAACCCAGTGTGGTACAGTCTTAACCCAGTGTGGTACAGTCTTAACCCGGTGTGGTACAGTCTTAACCCAGTGTGGTACAGTCTTACCCGTTCTGGTGCATTCTTAACCCAGTGTGGTACAGTCTTAACCCAGTGTGGTAAATTCTTAACCCAGTGTGGTACAGTCTTACCCGTTCTGGTGCATTCTTAACCCAGTGTGGTACAGTCTTAACCCAGCGTGGTAGTCTTACCCTTTCTGGTGCATTCTTAACCCAGTGTGGTACATTATTAACCCTGTGTGGTACAGTCTTAACCCAGCGTGGTAGTCTTACCCTTTCTGGTGCATTCTTAACCCAGTGTGGTAGTCTTACCCTTTCTGGTGCATTCTTAACCCAGTGTGGTAGTCTTACCCTTTCTGGTGCATTCTTAACCCAGTGTGGTACAGTCTTACCCGTTCTGGTGCATTCTTAACCCAGTGTGGTACAGTCTTACCCGTTCTGGTGCATTCTTAACCCAGTGTGGTACAGTCTTACCCTTTCTGGTGCATTCTTAACCCAGTGTGGTACATTATTAACCCTGTGTGGTACAGTCTTAACCCGTTGAGGTACAGTCTTAACACGGTGTTGTACAGTCTTAACCCAGCGTGGTACAGTCTTAACCCGGTGTGGTACATTCTTAACCCAGTGTGGTATAGTCTTAACCCGGCGTGGTACCGTCTTAACCTGGTGTGGTACAGCCTTGACCCGTTATAAACAGACTTAACCCGGTATAGTGCATACCTAAGTTTCAACGCGGTGTTCTACAGCCATAACCCTGTATGCCGAAGCCTTGCCCGTTATGCAAGAGCATTCGCATCTGGGAATGAAAATGTTTTCTCAACATTAGACAAGATCTCAGAAATCGATGGAGAGTTCAAACAAAGGGAGAGAAACAGACCCGAAAAAAGAAAAGAAAGAATCGCTTAGCTCTAGAATACATGACCATGGCTTCACTTCCATCTCTTAACCTGGGTCCACGTCATCCGTTAAAGATCTATAATCTATACGCCATGTTGGTGTAAACTACGCGTCATCTTTGTAACCCTTGTGCACTGGTGTTTTTATCCCCCCCCCCACTTTTAAAGTCTAGAAGACTCTTTCTTTTCTTAAAAATTAAATCTGCATGCTTACAGATCTTGATCGACTAAGTGTGTTTTGATGTTAGAAAGATGCAATTGTAAGAACTGTCAAGTGGAACATTAGCCTTGTAACAATATCACCAGGGACCCCGAGACATTTGTTAGCAGGGACCTTTCTGACAGGGTTACCAGGGACCTTTCTGACAGGGTTACCAGGGACCTTTCTGACAGGGTTACCAGTGACCTTCTGACAGGGTTACCAGAAATATTCCCTTTAGAATTGCCAGGGAGCAAATTTGGTAAAATATTGCACAAAAATGGATGCTGTGCAACTTCGCACACGGTTTGTGTGCCTTGCACACGGGCCAACGATACCTGATAGGGAACATTGCTTGCCAGTAACCTAGAGAAATTGTTACCAGGGACCTTGAGACAGTTACCAGGGACCTTGAGACAGTTACCAGGGACCTTGAGACAGTTACCAGGGACCTTGAGACAGTTATCAGGGACCTTGAGACAGTTACCAGGGACTTTAAGACAGTTATCAGGGATCTTGAGATGGTGTTACAATATTTAAATTCCATGAGATAATCGCTACATACTGAAAATTATGAAGTGAAACCAAAACATAAAAGAAATCAGAAATCAATTAACTGTAACAACAAATAATTTAAACTGATGGAAGCAACATTTTCTGAAATATTGAATCACTTCGTGCTAAAGTGATACACAAAGAGTTTATTTTTTTTAATTAAAAAAACCAATAAAAGCTTATCAAAATGAAGGTCTTGAGCTTTGAATTATAACGGGGGTGTAATGTGCATCTCTTAAACTGGAAGGGGGGGGGGAATCAATCGGTGTTCACGAAAACTTCTTAGATTCCACTACAGCAGAAGCAGATTAATATATTTTTTTTTTTGCTTCTAAAAGGTAATTTTCAAAATGTTTTTCGTACTTTCTGCACAGAAAATTATACATTAAATGGGTGGAAAAAAATAAACAACAATTTTGCCTTCACGTCGTTTTCCCCGCCAGAGGGTGCACCAGTGACATGTCCTTCTTTCAGACGACCTTGAAGTGCAGGCAAGGGCGACCTCTTTTCCTCATACCAGTTGCAAGCACACCGTAAAGCAGGGCTCTTGAAATTCGCTCTGAGCTTAACCTGGGGACATGACCCAACCACCGCAGGCGCTTCTCATTTAGGATTGAGTGCATACTGAGCATATGGCTCCTTCTGAGTACCTCTACATTGGTGATTTCATCCTGCCACTTGATGTGTACGATCCTACGCAAGCTTCATAACTGGAAGCTATTAAGCTGCTTTTGTGGTTTTGCGTATATCGTCCAGCACTCGCTGCCTTAAAGGAGTTTGCTGAGCACGCAGGCCTCGTACTCAGTGAGCTGCGCATTGTTACACGCTCTTTGCTTTAACCTAGCCATTAACGATGCGGCCTTGCCAATTCTTGCCTCTATTTCCTTTTCCAGGGACAGTGAATACATAAACAAGTCAAATAAAAACAAAATTTTTGTTTTATTATCTAAATCCGGCCCATTCATATGTTTCACTTACTAGAATACGGTCCTTTTTAAATCTTTTATATTAACTTCACCGCCGTCTCTCTCTTTGTCCGTCCGTACGGAGGAAAAACAAAAGTTAAAAAAAAAAAAAGACCCATTTCGAGTGATGCTCGTGTCATTTAACAGAGCATTGTATCAAAATTTCAGATCGATCGAATGTACCGTAATTAACATTTGGTCGATCCTTGACTACTGGATATGAGTTTACCGGCAGATGGTCAAAGGTTACGCCACTTACATGGCCACAGAAGTGTTGCTGCTATAAAATTTTACTGTGATGTAAGAGCAACAAAAATAAATTTTTTTTTTAAAAAATAGTTCTTTTGAAAGCTTCTTTTTTAACAGTCTTTTCTGTGGTGATATATTTTACTTGCAACGGTTCGACTATAACTAGTAATTGCATTTAAAGATGAAAGCTTATGCATTAATTTTTTTTTTCAATCTAAAAAAGAATGATTATCTTGCTTTTGGTTTCCATTTAACGTTGACTCTGAGGCAAGTGTCCCCCTCCCCACCCAAGCAAAAAGACCTCCTCCTTTTATGTATTCCGATTTTATTAAAAGTTAAAACTTGATAATTCTCTACCTTTACTGGCATGCAGCCTTTTGACGAAACTTTATCTCTACTTGGTGACTTTTCTTCAGTGATGCATCTCTTTCGTGAAACTTTATTTACTTTGTTAGTTCCTACAATAAACCATCTCTTAAATGAAACTTTATATACTTTGTTAGTTTTTAAAAAAACACACATCTCTTAATTGAAACTTTATATACTTTGTTAGTTTAAAAAAAAAAACACATCTCTTAAATGAAACTTTATATACTTTGTTAGTTTAAAAAAAACAACACATCTCTTAATTGAAACTTTATATACTTTGTTAGTTTAAAAAAAACAACAACACATCTCTTAAATGAAACTTTATATACTCTATTAGTTTCTACTATAACACATCTCTTAAATGAGCCAGATGAGTTTTCATCAGTTATTCATCGAGTAAATGGTAATGTTTGTTTAATAAACACCTTATTCTTCGTGCTCCGAGACCTTGAATTGTTTCACGAGGCCAAGGTAAACAAAGCTACCAGACGGTGTCCTGTACGATCAAAGGACTATTTGTTAACTGAACACGTGACACCATAGTATAACGACACCAGACTCTTTATCACATGATACCACGTGACACCATAGTATAACTACACCAGCCACTTTTTTCACCTGATACCACGTGACACCGTAGCATAATAACACCAGCCACTTTTTCACCTGATACCACGTGACACCGTAGCATAATAACACCAGCCACTTTTTAACCTGATACCACGTGACACCGTAGCATAATAACACCAGACACTTTTACACCTTATACCACGTGACACCATAGTGTAACGACACCAGACACTTTATCACCTGATACCACGTGACACCATAGTATAACTACACCAGCCACTTTTTCACCTGATACCACGTGACACCGTAGCATAATAACACCAGACACTTTTTCACCTGATACCACCTGAAACCCTAGTATAACGACACCAGACCCTTTTAGGTGATTTCCACGTGGAGAGATGCCACCATGAGACAATATCACGTGGTACCAAGTGCTATAATAATCACGACTCTATGATGCATCACGCTGTTTTGAAAATTGTCATTCCGATTTTTTTTTTTTTTTTTAAAAAGGAAAGAAAGAAAGAAACTCTGCGGAGCTTAACAAGAAATCCTGCTACAATACAGTAAATCACCGTGAATATTCAGCTCAGTGGAAATGTGGAGCACAGTTTTAATGAGCGGTTGAAGCAATGAATGCAGCAAAGAGTGCACTTGAGCGTAGCGCTGTCCAGAACAACTAACCACGTTATATAAACTGGAGATCGATATCTTTAGGGCTATTTCTGGCCACGCGCGCCAAGGGCCTGTAAGGTCTTCCCCTGGGGTGATGGTCTCCGTCGAGTTAAAAATATCATCACCGTGTGTGGGGCTCTCAGCGTGCATGTTTGTGTGTGTGTTATGTGTGGGGGTTGCGTGCGTGTGTTATGTGTGGGGATCGTGTGCGTGTGTTATGTGTGGGGGTTGTGTGTGTGTTATGTGTGGGGGTTGTGTGTGTGTTATGTGTGTGTGTTATGTGTGAAGGTTGTGTGTGTTATGTGTGAAGGTTGTGTGTAAGTTATGTGTGGGGTTGTGTGTGTGTTATTTGTGAGGGGTTGTGTGTGTGTGTGTGTTATATGTGGGGGTTGTGTGTGTGTTATGTTTTGGGGTTGTGTGTGTGTGTTATGTGTGGGGTTGTGTGTGTGTTATGTTTGAGGTTGTGTGTGTGTTGTGTTTGGGGTTGTGTGTGTGTTTTATGTGTGGGGTTGTGTGTGTGTTATGTTTTGGGGTTGTGTGCAGGTGCTATGTGTGTGGGTTGTGTGTGTGTTATGTGAGGGGTTGTGTGTGTGTTATATGTGGGGTTGTGTGTGTTTTTATGTGGGAGTTGTGTGTGTGTTATATGTGGGGGTTATGTGTGTTATGTGAGGGAGTTGTGTATGTGTTATGTATGGGGGTTGTGTATGTGTTGTGTGAGGGGGTTATGTGTGGTGGTTGTGTGTGTGTTATGTGTGGGGGTTGTATGTGTTATGTGAGGTGTTGTGTGTGTATTATATGTGGGGGTTGTGTGCGTGCGTTATGTGTGGCGGTTGTGTGCGTGTGTTACATGTGGGGGTTCTGTGTGTAATGTGGGGGGGGGGTGTGCGTGTGTTTTTTGTTGGGGTTGTGTGTGTGTTATATGTGGGGGTTATGTGTGTTATGTGAGGGAGTTGTGTGTGTGTGTTATGTATGTGTGGTGGTTGTGTGTGTGTTACATGTGGGGGTTCTGTGTGTAATGTGGGGGTGGTGTGCGTGTGTTATTTGTTGGGGTTGTGTGTGTTATGAGTGGGGATTGTGTGTGTGCTATATATGAAGGTTGTGTGTGTTATGAGTGGGGTTGTGTGTTTGCTATATATGAAGGTTGTGTGTGTTATATGGGGGATGTGCGTGTGTTATTTGTTGGGGTTGTGTGCGACTTCTCTGTGTGTGTGATTGGTTGTCTATTCTCTTAAAGTTTAAACTTTTGATAGATTGCGTGTGTTTGTGTGTCTGTGTCTGTTCTGTGTGTGAGGAGTTTGAAAATCTCGTGAAAACAGTGATTTGCTGCTTCACTAGAACGCCACACATTGTCAACATGGCCCAGCATGAAGAGATCCTCATTGGTACGGAGGCTTCGGTCCGACGTGCCTTAATCCCTGTCACTGTCACAGCCTCATGAGGCCAGGCCTTAATCACTTTCTTCGTCACGGAAAGCCTTAATCCCTGTCACTATTACGGCCTCTTGAGGCCAGACCTTAATCACCTTCACCGTCACGGAAGGCCTTAATCACTGTCACTGTTACGGCCTCTTGTGACAGCGCTTTTATCGCTGTCACTGTTACAGACTTGAAGGGCAGTGTGTTTATCCCTTTTTAACGACAGGGCCTCTTGAGACCAGGCCCTCATTAATCTTGGTTACTATTACAACTTCTTATAACCAGTTCTCAATCATGTTCAATGTTAATAATGTTATGGTCTCTTGAGACAACGCCGTAATCGCTGTCTGTGTCACAGCCTCTCAAGAACAGAGCTTCAGCTACACATTTGTCATATATATACATTTTTTGTTCGAGCGATTCTCGTAGGTCTTCTAGGACAAAATGATCATCGCTGCACAAATTAACTTGCACTTGCAGCGTTAGGTGCAAATGTCCTCAAAACGAACTGAAATCAAAGAACAATGAAACAAGGTTGTGTTGTTCCTTTCAACTTGTCTCCATCCAGTTGCCTACAGCAAAACTCTTTGTTGAAACATAATATGCGAACTTATTTGGTTGTAGCCAGGTTAAATCATTCCTTTTTAAAAATCCTTTATATTAACTTGGGGTTTTCTGCTTGCTTACCGAAAAAACTTTGCAGCGAGCTGAAATTTTTGCAGGCAGACTCATACTGATGATCAAAATGATGTATCAAAATTTCAGATCGATCGAATGTACTGCAATTAAATGAATGCATTTTTATATTGTCTCTAGATCTATATATTTCAATGTAGCATGTTAATTGTTGTGCAAGTGTGTCGCGGTGCGTATATTGAACGACTTAAAAAAAAAAAAAAAAAAAAAAAAAAAAACTTTGCTGTTGCGCTGTGCGGTGCGCATTTTATTGACGATACTTTTTAAAAATATATTCCCGATCTGTAAATGTAAATGCTATTAATTGCTAAACTGTCTCGCGATGCGCACTATGTCAAACATGTTTTTATTACCCCTTTCCCGTGATCAAATCTGGTGAAATTTAGTAGGCAGATTGTAGAAGTCTTTTTTAACTATAAATCCTTTATATATATAAGACATAACAAAAAACAATTATCATGAACATTCTTTTAGTTATGTCTCTTACAAAAAGGATCTATAGTCAAAACTTTGCTTTTAACGTTTTTTTAAAATTAAAAGCCAAAATTCTATTAGAACTTTAAAAAAAAAAAAAAACCCGTGATTTATAATTTGAGGGACTTACCGTATATCATTGCACACCACACCGCATTAGGGATAATTTCTTGTTTCATTGAACACTAAACCGCACTTAGTGTAAGGTCTTTTATAATTGCACACCACTTGCTGAAAGGAATGGTAGCATCATTCTCTACTACACACCCTTAGCTGTAAGGCTGTTTGTCATTGGACACCCACATCACTCGATGTAAGGACATGTATTATTGCACACCATACGACTTGAAGTAAGGACATATATCATTTCACACCATACCACTTGAAGTAAGGACATGTATCATTGCACACCATACCACTTGAAGTAAGGACATGTATTATTGCACACCATACGACTTGAAGTAAGGACATATATCATTTCACACCATACCACTTGAAGTAAGGACATGTATCATTGCACACCATACCACTTGAAGTAAGGACATGTATCATTTCACGCCATACCACTTGAAGTAAGGACATGTATCATTGCACACCATACCACTTGAAGTAAGGACATGTATCATTTCACGCCATACCACTTGAAGTAAGGGCTTTCATCATTGCACACCATGACACCAGGTCGCATGACTTTAATATAAATCACTCTACTCCACAACACAATGAAAGTGTCATGACACCAGATGCCATGACTTACTACCCTCCACCACACTGTCAACAGATGCCATGACTTACTACCCTCCACCACACTGTCACCAGATGTCATGACTTACTACACTCCACCACACCGTGACACCAGATGTCATTACTTACTACACTCCACCACACCGTGACACCAGATGCCATGACTTACTACACTCCACCACATCGTGACAACAGATGTTATAACTTACTACACTCCACCACACTGTGACACCAGATGTCATGACTTACTACACTCCCACACTGTCACCAGAGGCCATGACTTATTACTCTCCACATCACCGTGACACCAGATGTCATGCCTTACTACACTCCACCACACCATGACACCAGATGTCATGACTTACTACACCCCACCACACCGTGACACCAGATGTCATGACTTACTACACTCCACCACACCGTGACACCAGATACAATAACTTACTACACTCCACCACATTGTGACAACAGATGTTATGACTTACTACACTCCACCACACCGTAACACCAGATGCCATGACTTACTACCCTCCACCACACTCACTAGATGCCATGACTTACTACACTCCACCACACCGTGACACCAGATGCCATGACTAACTACACTCCACCACACTTTCACCAAAGGCTATGATTTACTACACTCCACCACATCGTGACACCAGATGTCATGACTTACTACACTCCACCACACTGTCACCAGATGCCATGACTTACTACACTCCACGACACTGTGACACCAGATGTCATGACTTACTACACTACACCAAACTGTCACCAGATGCCATAACCTACTACACTCCACCACACTGTCACCAGATGTCATGACTTACTACCCTCCACCACACCAAGACACCAGACATCATGACTTATTACACTCCACCACACCGCGACACCAGATGTCATGACTTACTACCCTCCACCACACTCACTAGATGCCATGACTTACTACACTCCACCACACCGTGACAGCAGATGCCATGACTAACTCCACTCCACCACACTTTCACCAGAGGCTATGATTTACTACACTCCACCACATCGTGACACCAGATGTCATGACTTACTACACTACACCAAACTGTCACCAGATGCCATGACCTACTACACTCCACCACACTGTCACCAGATGTCGTGACTTACTACCCTCCACCACACTGTCACCAGATGTCATGACTTACTACCCTCCACCACACCAAGACACCAGATATCATGACTTATTACACTCCACCACACCGCGACACCAGATGTCATGACTTACTACCCTTCACCACATCGTGTCACCAGATGTCATGATTTATTACCCTCCACCAAACCGTGACACCAGATATCATGACTTATTACACTCCACCACACCGCGACACCAGATGTCATGACTTACTACCCTTCACCACATCGTGTCACCAGATGTCATGACTTACTACCCTCAACCACACCAAGACACCAGATATCATGACTTATTACACTCCACCACACCGCGACACCAGATGTCATGACTTACTACCCTTCACCACATCGTGACACCAGATGTCATGACTTACTACACTCCACCACACCGTGACACCAGATGTCATGACTTACTACACTCCACCACACCGTGACACCAGATTTCATGACTTATATCTCTTTAATTGTTTGGTTTCTTCTTCAGGAGACGTGGAGCTCACTGACCTACAGCTCAGACCGGAAGCCCTGGTAATTAGTTTTTTAGTTTTTTTCCTTCATGTTTCTGTGGCTTTGTCACTGGCTATGTTCCGCGTCTGGGAGGCAGTGACGTTAAACGTGGAATTTGATGTGTGTGTGTTTGTTTTTGTTTTTTCTTATATCGATTTGTCTTGTTGTTTTTTGCCGTCTCTGTTTTTTGGGCGGAGACTTGTAGAGGGGCGTGTATGGGGGAGGGGTGTGGCTGAACAGCTATTTCCATTGTTTCATCCCATCTAGACGTTTTTAAATAGTTTTATTACAGGGAGACGATGATGTTTTACCAAGATTGTGTTTGCTAATAGTAATGTCTATGAAAGTGAAATAAGCGCGTGCCATGTATTTTTTTCCCTAGACGCCTCAATTTAAACGTTTCCTGGGTAACTTGAAATATTGAGAAAAGTTGCCAAATATTTACTAATTTTTCAATTAAACCTTTTAATTTGAAACAGAATTTAAAAAAAACAAAACAAAATGATATAAATCAAATTATTTTTTTTTGTGTTCATTTTGGTATTAGATAAAATATTATGATTTCTTCTAATGTAATTCATGAATTTACATTGTCAGTAAATTGTGATAGTCTAGAATTTCATGCATTTCCCTTAATGAGTCCCATTATAGTAAGATGTGATGCAATGGGGGAAAGGCCAGAAGATCTTTGTTATCAAACACCCTTGTAGAAGCTGAGACACACCATGGCAAGGGTCACATGATTGGGCTAACCCATAAGCCTCGCGTCATTATGTTATGGCAGGGGTGGCATGTCTCAAGATTAGGTGCAGGCCAGAAGATCTATATTTTCTACATTGTGGTCCAACATAAGGCCCACCATACATATGAAAAAGTTAAAAGTCACAATGTAATGAGTAGAAATGTTGATCTTTAGTCACTACACACTACACGGATCAAACCCCACTGAACTTTGGAAAGGAAGACACATGGAATGGAAATGAGCCAGTCTGCAACACTGGAATATGAATAATGAAGATGTAGCTGCACGTGTTGTCTTCTAGAGAGTCTACGTAGCTATATAGCAGTATAAGAAAATATCGTTAAGCTTTGGTTAAAACAAGCATTGCTGTTCCAATAAAAGATTATGATGCAATATATTTTCAAATAAATTTTTGAATAAAAGTTTTTATGCATCCCACTATTTTTTTTTTAAAAATTACTATCTACACTTAATTCTTGCACTAAGTCATTTAAGAGTTTACATTTTATAGCCATGGGGCTAATGATTTTTTTTAAAAAATAAGTTTTAAAAAAATTTTTAAATTTTTAAATAGGTCATAGATTTAATTTTGATTTCTTTATTGACTATTCATTTTTAAAGAGATTTTAGAATTTTTAAAAACATTTTTTAAATAATTTTAACCTTAACTTGAAAATTATTTCCTACTAAATATACCCTCTCTAGGCAGCAAAACTTGTCAGGCTGGATTTATGGATCGTTTCTGAAAATTTGATTGTTGCAACTAGTTTTTTGATACCTCAGATGTTTATTTTGTGAATAATTATTTTTTGAACTTACACATCTTACTTGTAATTTCTAATGATCACCTACCTAATTTATATTGGGGATCAATCTTAATGAAGGTCATTCATTACCATCTTGTTCTCTTTGATAATGATTTAGTTGATGCTTTATTTTAGATGGAGTTGAATCTTCCTGTGGAGGTCAAGGCTGGTCACATTGGTGAGTTCAATAACACCTTTGAATTTAAAGAGGGGAATACATTGACTTCTGCTGCACAAGTATAACTAGCATATTTGGGTTCAGTAGATTTTAAAAAAAATTTTTTTTGTTTAAAAAAGACACTTATGTTCCATATTTTACAGCAGTCATGTTTTGGTTCACTTGGTTTATGTCACATAGAATTCAACATTTTTACCGCATCATGTGTTGGTTTATGTCAGTTTAAACACAAAGATTGCTCCAAAATTTGTCTTAAGTGTATGTCCTTGTTACGTGCACTGTTTCTTAAATTACAGAGCCTAGACATTGGCAATTTCTGCTACATATTATATATGTTGAACAAGATTTGAGTGATTTTTTAAATGTTTCTTTCTTACTCCTCAGCTAAGTAAATTCCTTAATGAATGCATTTTTTAAAATGATTTCAAGGTCACTTGAAGATTGACATCCCTTGGACTCAACTGTTCACTGCAGACATTCATGTTGCTATAGAGAATGTCTACATCCTTGCGGGGCCCGTCATAGACAGACAGTACGATCCAGAGAAGGAACTCCAGCTCCAGAATGCTCTGAAAAGACAACTCTTGGAGTCCATTGAGCAGTCGGCCCTGGAGGGTGTGGGTAGGTGGAGCAGGCATATCAGTGTTTTCTGTCTCAACAGGGAGCAACCACAGACTGTAACAAACTGGGCACACTGCAATATGCACTGTGTACTGCTACGCTCATTTCAGACTGCCAAATACACAGCGCAATTCTATGCACGCCAATACAATGCAGACTGCTACACACTTGTACAGACTGCTACACACTTGTACAGACTGCTACACACTTGTACAGACTGCTACACATTTGTACAGACTGCCACACACTTGTACAGACTGCCACACACTTGTACAGACTGCTACACACTTGTACAGACTGCCACACACTTGTACAGACTGCTACACACTTGTACAGACTGCTACACACTTGTACAGACTGCTACACACTTGTACAGACTGCTACACACTTGTACAGACTGCTATACACTTGTACAGACTGCTACACACTTGTACAGACTGCCACACACTTGTACAGACTGCTACACACTTGTACAGACTGCTACACACTTGTACAGACTGCTACACACTTGTACAGACTGCCACACACTTTCCACACTGCCTAATCTACTGAAGACTTCTACTCACACTGCTGTCTCTCTCACACTATGCAGTCTGCTGAAATCATGACAGAGTCATACACTCAATGCAGTCTACTAAAATCATGACAGAGTCACACACTCAATGCAGTCTGTTGAAATCATGACAGATTCACACACTCAATGCAGTCTACTAAAATCATGACAGATTCACACACTCGATGCAGTCAACTAAAATCATGACAGATTCATACACTCGATGCAGTCTGTTGAAATCATGACAGATTCACACACTCGATGCAGTCTACTAAAATCATGAAAGAATCACACACTCAATACAGTCTACTAAAATCATGACAGAATCATACACTCAATGCAGTCTACTAAAATCATGACAGAGTCACACACTCAATGCAGTCTGTTGAAATCATGACAGAATCACACACTCAATGCAGTCTACTAAAATCATGACAGAATCACACACTCAATACAGTCTACTAAAATCATGACAGAATCACACACTCAATGCAGTCTGTTGAAATCATGACAGATTCACACACTCGATGCAGTCTACTAAAATCATGACAGAATCACACACTCAATGCAGTCTACTAAAATCATGACAGAATCACACACTCAATGCAGTCTACTAAAATCATGACAGAATAACACACTCAATGCAGTCTACTAAAATCATAACAGAATCACACACTCAATGCAGTCTACTAAAATCATGACAGAATCACACACTCAATGCAGTCTACTAAAATCATGACAGAGTCACACACTCAATGCAGTCTGTTGAAATCATGACAGAATCACACACTCAATGCAGTCTACTAAAATCATGACAGAGTCACACACTCAATGCAGTCTACTAAAATCATGACAGAATCCTAAAGATTGGCATATGTGTAGAAGAAGCTAAGTAATAGCCACCAGTTACAAAACTGCTAGCAAAACCAAGAAGTGGGTAGCTTCTCAAGACACCTCAACTCACAGAGTCCAGCCTTCATAGCAATTAATGCTAGACAAGTACTAAAGGCTTATTTAAATCCCTTATATTAACTTCACCGTCTTGTCGTGGTTCAGCCAGCAGAAAAAAAGTAATAAATGACCCACTTCCCATGATACTATCGAACTGAAATTTTGCACATAGTTTTTTTGTCACCTTACAATGCATTCTATCAAAATTTCAGATCTATCGAATGTACTGTAATTCGATTAATGCATTTTAGTTTATCTCTATGTAGCATGTCAATGTTTATGCTAGTCTGTCGTGCAGTGCATATTATATTGAACATAATCAATACTCTTAGTTATGTCTCATATATGAGGGATTTATAGTAAAAAAAAACTTTGTTTTTATGGGTTGTTTAATTTTCACACTATTTTTGCAGCCATAGATCACGTCTTCACATCTTTTCTTAGAAATGTAGCCTTAAAAAGACACAAATACTAATCTATTCTAATTATACTCAAAGCTTACCATCATTAGAACATATATGAGGTAATTATTTCAGTTTCAGTGAATATAGTTTCTTCCTGCTACTGACTTTCTATGATCACAAGTAATTTTTAGGACATTGGCACTGAGAAAAAATAAATTATTTCTCAAGTTATAAATGGACAAAAAAACAGCACTTGACAAGTATGACTTGTCTTCTCAGAGCCTCATTAATGTTGCTTATTTTCCTTCTATTGATTCATTTATCTAGTTATTAGAACTAAGCCTATCCATATATATAAAAATGAAAGTATTTATGTATGTATGCTTGTCTTTTATAACTGACTAAACCATTCATCTGATCGCTATGAAACTTTAGGAGATTGTTGAGTACCCTTTTGGGATGGCAACTAGCAAATTCTTTTTTTTTTTAATGTTGACACTCATGGGGGCAGGGGCCCAAAATGTCTTTTTTTTTCTTATATGAGCTATATAAAAATTAGTTTAAGCGTTAGCTACTTTGAAAATGAATGGATTTTGGCTAAACATGGTACTTAGAAAATTGAGAGCCAATATTAAAATACTATAGGGCATTGACCTCCTACCTTCCATTCCTTCGGGGTCGAGGGTCCAAAATCTTTGTTTTCTTAAAAGTTTAAGACTTTATTCAAGTTATGATTTTACATGATCTTTTAAAATCATGTCAGACATATGTATTATGATCCAGATTAAAATAAACCGGTATTTTAAAATTGAAATCTTGCTCCGATTGGGCCCTGGGGCCCTGACTGCTGTTTTTTTTCTGATATGAGCTATTATATAAAAAATTAGTTTAAGCGTTAGCTACTTAGAAAATGAATAGATCTTGGCCAAACTTGGTACATAGAAAGTTGATAGCCCAATAATATAGGACAATGAACTTTTAATTTCCTTTGTTTAGGTCCGGGGGCCCAAATTATTTTTTTCGCATCCATTTAAGACTTTATTCCCATAATGATTTTACACATTCCTTATCAATATAAATATTGACAAATATATGTCTTATGATCCAGAATGAAATATACAGAGATTTCAAAATTCAAATCTTATGTCGTTTTATGCTTAAATAAATTATATTTAAAAAATTTTTTTAGAGAAGCTATTGGGAAAATGGATGGATCTTGACCAAATGTGGTGCATAATAACAAATATATCCATTACTATCCAGATTGTAAATACTCGTTATTTTGAACTTAACATATTGCACAGAGTCAGCCTTGAGTTAGTTTTATTTCGTGTGCCCAAACATTTTTCAACAATGAAAGTTGTTAAGGCTTACAGGACAATCAGACATACACTCATTTGAAACAACATATTTATACAGATGGCATGATGTAAATTAACCCGTTATGTTACTGAGTTTACTTGAATTGCCGGTCTTCGGAAATTGTTGCAAGGTGCCAACAGGTAGGCTAGTGTCTTTCTAAAAAAAAAAAAACACAACCTTATCAAACCACCGGCCTTAGATAATATGCCTATGATCATGTGTAGCAGTGATCGATGCGGGTGCTCACGAGGTGGAGCCTGTGTAGCCACAACATCATTAACTATTCAACTTAAAAATAAAAGTCTCATTATGAAAAATGGATTCTGGCAAGGCATGACATGTGACAATTTTTCAAAAAACTAATTTGCGTTGGGACATTTATAGAATTGTGCACCTCATGCCACGTTGATAATTGATTTCTTGTCAGCCTCTAGAGAGAGTGACTGATGGAAACAAATGGTCTTTCAAACTTGTGTTTTTATTGAGAAGTAATGGCATTAAGGCTTTGTTTTCTTTGGTTCCTTTTTCAGCCTAAAATGTGCTATTTTAAAATGTATTGTGTGTCTAAAATAGCCATGTGCTGATCATGGGAAATGGAAAGAAAAATCTCTAATTGTATGCTTAAAAGCAAAGATTTATTTTTGGTGTTTTCTTAGAACTGATTTATTTTTATTTTTCATTTCTTCAAAGATATCTTTCAAATAAATGTTTGGTTTTATAATTATTATAATCTTGCCTTTACAATGCGTTTTTATGTCATTTTGAAAAACATTATTTCATAACACAACAAATTTTTTTAATAGTCTTTGTCTACTTGATTCCTATCCTTCTGTTTAAAGTTGCCTTCCTCTCAACTATCCACCCCAATTCTTTTCTATGCTTTGATAACTTGTTTTTGTCATAAATTCTCTTTCATTCAGCTGTTCCAGCTTTTTTAAAAGTGCTTAAACATTCTTCTTGATAAAAAAAAATTGAATTGTTTTGTGACCAATGCGTTATTTTCCATTTCAGTCAAAAACGCTAGTGAAAATCCAAGCTTTGTTGAGAAATTTTCCACCAGTCTCCTCAATAGGTTACAGGTTTGTATAGTGTTTGTACTTAAAGAATCCTTAGTGAAAAGACATTTGTATACAGTTTTTACATGTACAGAGTCCTCTTCTTGTTTTCAATGTAGTTTTGTTTGGATGGGGACTGGAGATGGGAATAGATATAGATGAAAATGCCAAAATCATCCTCCACCAACATCTGCAACATTTCTAAAATCTTTCCTTGCGATCTATTTTGAATATACTTGCTCATTGAATTTTTTATCTATGGCTTGTCCTTCCCCTCCACTGACATTTGATGGAAATATCAAACATAATGATCAGTTCTTTCTGGAAGGATGTCAATATTGAATTAGATATTGAAACATTGAATAACAAATTTGCATGCATTAGATTATTGTAAATGATAGATTTTTATGAGTTTCTAAAATAGTTGGACTTGAATAAAAAAAACAACTTTAAATGTCAAACAACGGGAACAACAAAAACCTATCTACAATAAATGTGTATTTATCAATCAATGGTTGTTATTTTCTTTTTGCAGATCTCTGTTAGGCACATCCACATAAGGTATGAGGACACAATCACTAACGGGGACCATGCATTCGCCTGCGGTGTCATGCTCAAACAGCTACTCATCTGCTCCACGGACGCCCACTGGCAGCCCCGGGGTGCGGATGTTGTACCTAACTTGATGCACAAGGTAGTGTATGGCATTGCCAAATAGGCAGATTACCAACAATCTCATCATTAGCTGCCGCAACATAGTCATAATTCATCTTATAAAAGGAAAGAACTACAACTTAGTCATACGTCATCTTATAAAAGGAAAGAACTGCAACTTAGTCATAACTCATCTTATAAAAGGAAAGATTGTCCTTGAGCATTAACAAATAAGTAAAATTATTTGATTGGAAGGTTTTAAGTTGGTTTACACTCGTTACCATTTGTTTACCATTGTTTACATTTTTCTATACTGTTTTCATTTGTCCAGATGCTGAAGATGGATGAGCTTTCAATTTACTGGAACCCTTATGTCCCCGAGCAGCACTTGCTCAAGTCTCGACTTAACACTGATGGATGGAGGGTGAGTTAATGGGGAATTTGTACAACATGACTTGGATGTTAGACGAGCATCACAGGGTCAAAGAGTTCCCTTTTAAAAATAAATGAAATTGTATCAAACATTTCAACACATTAAAGAAGGAATCTTTAAGTACTTCTTAATTCAAAACACTTTAAGAAAAAATAGTGATATAAATTAAATGATAAAAACATGTGTTGCATTAGTGATCATTAAATTTACCGTCTCAGTTTTTCTTTGGAAAAATTGTTGACAACTTAGTCATCTCCCAGAAACAAAAGAAATGCTTCTTGAAGACTTCAGGATTCATTCTATTTAAATGATTGAAATGTATTTGAAATTTTAACTTTCAGAATGTTCTTAGGATTTCTATTGACTCCCACACAATATTTGAAGAAGAGCTGGATTTCAGTGAGTAGCAAACTTTTCCAACAAATTTATCATCAGACTAAGAAATTTTTTGTCATAACATCTTAATTATCTTATCCTTATGACCAACAAACAGATTAAATCCACACTTTTCTGTTTGTTCTTGTAGTCAAACTTGTCTGAGCCATTGGTGATAGCATATGGTCATAGCAGTAAACATGAATGGTTTGTTCCAGTAAACATGAATGATTTGTTTCAGTAACCATGAATGGTTTGTTCCAGTAAACATGAATGATTTGTTTCAGTAAACATGAATGATTTGTTTCAGTAAACATGAATGATTTGTTTCAGTAAACATGAATGGTTTGTTCCAGTAAACATGAATGGTTTGTTCCAGTAAACATGAATGATTTGTTTCAGTAAACATGAATGGTTTGTTCCAGTAAACATGAATGATTTGTTTCAGTAAACATGAAGGATTTGTTTCAGTAAACATGAATGATTTGTTTCAGTAAACATGAATGATTTGTTTCAGTAAACATGAAGGATTTGTTTCAGTAAACATGAATGGTTTGTTTCAGTAAACATGAAGGATTTGTTTCAGTAAACGTCCATAATAATGAATGAACTGGGCTCTTTGTATTACCTTTCCCCGGTGGGTGTATGTTTCCACACACTCACTCATCTTGGGGCAAAGACGTAGCTAATGGACTACTTCAGGGAGAAGTGGTACCAGGAGTGGGAAGATGGAGCCACAGCCAGAAGGGTATTCGCTAGCATGCCCAGGCCGAGCAGATCAGACCAGTGGTGGGGTCTAAAACGAAGGGAACAAAGTTTGGTGACCCAATTGCGCACAGAGCATTGCCCAACCAAATCTTACTTTAACAGGCTAGATCACAACAGGGACCCCAACTGCCGCCATTGCAGCCAAGCCTTTGAGACGATCACACACTTGTTGACGTTATGTCTCGCGCTTGACATAGCCGGGGAGTTTAGGGGGGCAAGGGAGTCCTACGTTCAGACAATGTTATATGGCACTGCCCAACAGATGGAGCAGATTGCCCAAGTAATAGCCAAGGCCTTAAGAGATTAGATCTCTGGTCCAAAGAATATGTGTTTAGTTTAGTTTCAGTAAACATGAATGATTTGTTTCAGTAAACATGAATGATTTATTTCACTAAACATGAATGATGTGTTTCACTAAACATGAATGATGTGTTTCAGTAAACATGAAAGATGTGTTTCACTAAACATGAATGATGTGTTTCACTAAACATGAAAGATGTGTTTCACTAAACATGAATGATGTGTTTCAGTCATGGAGCCAGTGGCTGCCCAGGCCAGGCTCATCATCAACACTGACAACAACTTTACCCTACCAAAACTTTTCATGGACTTTACAGTGGAGGAGGTTGAGGTGCTTCTCTCTAGACAGCAGGTAGGATGAATGTAGACCTTAGACCTCTTCATTTAGACCTTACATAGACCTGTTGGTGTAGACCTAAGACCTCACCATGTACACCAAATTTGGACAATATGGTGTGGACTTTTCTTAGACCTCGTAGACCTCATGATGTCAACCTTACTAAGACCTCATGATGAAACCTTGGCAGACCTCTTCATGTTTACCTTACTTAGACAGCTTGATGTCGACCTTACTAAGACCTCATGGTGAAACCCTGACAGACCTCTTCATGTTGACCTTACTTAGAGGGCTTGATGTCGACCTTACTAAGACCTCATGGTGAAACCCTGACAGACCTCTTCATTGTTGACCTTACTTAGACGGCTTAATGTCGACCTTACTAAGACCTCATGGTGAAACCCTAACTTAGACTTCTTCACGTTGACCTTTGACTGCTTGATGTCGACCTTACTTTGACCACTTGATGTCGACCTTACTTAAACCTCATTGTGTAGACATTGCTTTTATAAAGACCTGTAGAATACCTGCTCATCCCAATGGTTATGTGGCCGGTTTCACACTAAGAGCTTTATCGGTAAAACTTTCAGTTCTTAAATCTCATCAACCTGAAAGATTCATTTCAACTGATGGGAATCAACCAGCGCTACCGCAAGTACCGCCCCAACATCAGTCTAAAGGTCAGCCCAAGGTCATGGTGGGTCTATGCATACACGGCTATCCTGGAAGAGATCATTCGTCCATACTCTTGGTCCAGAATTAAGGAACACAGGTATGGGCTGTAGTAGACTTGAACTATCTCCAAAGTTTTAGCATAAGTAAATTATCTCTGTACCAATTGATGGACATGACGTTCTTGTTGTTTACATTAAAATAGCATCATCTTGCTGTGTTTTCTTAGAAAATTAAATGGTAAAGACGTAAACAAGGTAAGGGTTAGCCTGACAGGACGTAACAAGACAGCGAACGTTTCGGCAAAGAGCCTTTTTCGACGGACATACAATACACAAATAAAACGAATATAAAAAATAAGCCTGATTGCAGTCCCACCCCTCATGTGTTTTCTTAGACAATGTTTTGCAAGTTCAAAATGTAAATTCCAATATAATGTAAGATGCACAAACAATTTGTGTGATTAAAACATCTTATGAACAAATACATGGGTAAACCTAATATAATTTTTATTTATTTTAGGGCTGCGGAAATTCATGATTAATTAATTGATTAATCATTTTTAAAAATTTAATCTATTAAAATTATTTTGATTGATTAAAATTAGATTAAAATTTAAGAAAATATGGCTAACATTTTTATTTTCCAATTTATTTATTATTTTAATTTTTTTCTTTTACTTACATACTTTTCCTTCATATTATTATTATTTATTTATACGTGCATGCCTAAAAAAAAGGTTTTTCTTTCTTATTTATTCTTGCATAGCTAAACGAATTTGCTGAGCTTTGTCATGAATTTGGGAGCGACATTATTACCGTGACTTCACCGATTTCGTGAAATAATGAATCGCGACTGAACTGGATTTATACATGCATTATTAAAAAATATAAATAATCGTTAATTAATCCATTAATCGATTAATTTTTACAGATTAATGGAACAAAAAATTTTTAATCAGCTCCAGCCCTAATTTATTTATTTGTAATGATGAAGGATTTGACAAAATGTTTACACATGTATTTGCCCAACAAAAAAAAAAAGCTTTACATTTATTGTTTCATGGACGGTAGTCCTTTGTGTAACTTGTCTTTTATTTGAAAGCTTTATTCCAGTCCCATCCTATAAAATGACATGTAAAATTCAATTTTGCCAGGAGCTATGTAATGAAGGAGTCCGGACATTGAAGGACTACACATAGATCAGTATTGAATGCAATTCCATATTTTTATAGCTTATTTCTGGAGCTGAACTAACTAAAATACAGATAAAGTTTGTATAGTGGTGTAGGGCTCTTCATTTCTAAAACCGGAAAACGTCATAGCTCATTTCGTAAGGTTTTTTTTTTAGATTTCATTTTAGCGGAACAAAGTTTTGAGGCATAAATACAATCAAATCACTATGTTCTCAAAATTGTTAGCTTAGTAAAATTACGAAATTGTTTTTTATTTTGCAAGTCCAATTAGCTGTCTTAAATTAAGGAAGAATTAAAAATTAGCTGATAGATCAATCATTCTCAATAAACCTACATTCACGTATTGACTCGTATCTTTTATTAATTTTTTTATGAATTTGTCCTTACAAAAGATACATTTAGATATAATATTTCTATTAATAGATTTCCGCCATATTATAACATCCCTATAGAGTGTATTTTTAATCTAAAGTTCCATCCGTGAACCGTCAAAATGTTCTCAGAAACATAATTGCTGTAAATGTTGGGTTTTTGGGGTATATGTTACATGGATTTAAATTGAAAAAAGTATGTGCTTCATACCTAGAGGATATTTATAAATGTTATATTTGGCTCATTCCTGTCTAGGTCTAAATTTAAGAAATACAAGAATCTGTATAAGAAATATTTGGAAGAAACTGAAAACAAATCAACCAAGGAGAAACTGAGGCAGATGGAAGTCATGTTGGATGTTGCAAATATTATCATTGCCAGGAACCAAGCGAAGCTGGAGGTAATTAAGACATGCCAGACGGGCAACAGAGAAAATTGTTAAATTGTTTTACAAAATTTTTTTTAAGTTTCTTTTGAAGAATTGCAACAAAAAGTTCACTGGGAGCGGGTTAAATGGGGCTGCGAGTAATTACACTGTAGAAATGTTTTAATCCAAACATGAGATCAGCCAATGCTATTTCTATTATGTTCCAACTCTACGGCATCCTGCCATTTATAAAATCAGTTTGCCATCGAAGCCCCTGAACGTGCCAAGAAGACGGTGAAGAAGAGAGAAGGCTGGTTCAGTAGCTGGTTGTGGGGTTCAGGGGAGGAGGATGTTGTCATAGAGGTCGACCCAGCTGCTAAAAGTAAGTTGTTTGTTTTTCGTGAATGTTCAGATTAATCGGCACAGTTTTTTTTTTTTTTTT
>MUZC01000014.1:480560-519809 GCA_002072015.1 Radix auricularia | reverse complement strand
AACATACCAATGATAAGTTCTCATGAACATAACATTCACCTCACTAACTATAACAAAAGACTCGTTCCTACTACTTACTAAGTCAATAAACAAAACATACCAATGATAAGTTCTCATGAACATAACATTCACCTCACTAACTATAACACAATGCCGAAAGACTTGTTCCTACAACTTTTACTAAGTCAATAAACACAATGATACAGAGCTTCATCTGCCCTCAGCACCTTCTGTCAACCAGGTTTTCACACTGGACTTTGAGTCCAAGCCCTTGTACATGGATGCTGATTACTCCCTGTCACTGAATGTCCAGCCTGTGGAGATTGTCTACGATGAGGTAAAATTATCCACTCTTTGTCCCTCAGCTTGTACATCCAGTGTAGCACATTCCCCATCCCTTTTCATGGAACTATATTTCTAGGTTTCTAAATTAATGTTTTGTGTGGGATATGATTGACTAAAAATCCAAACTCCTTAATTTCTTTCTTAAGAGAAATATTTTTTTAGAGTTACAACCACTATCTTTCAAAGTAGAGAGCAATAATTCTTATCAAAAGTTTGATTATTGTACTCACTAAATGTAAAGCACTCCAATTCTGAGTCTATATAAATGTATCCACTATGTCTACAGCACTCCATATATGAAGTTATACACAAGTCTATTCTATAAATCTACAATATTATCTTTCTGAATCTACAAAATTTCTATTCTCTAAGTCTAAAGCACTCTATATCTGAAATTACACAAGTCTATTCTATAAATCTAAAATTCCTATTCTCTAAATCTACAGCACTCTATATTTGAAGTTACACAAGTCTATTCTATAAATCTAAGATTCCTATTCTCTAAATCTACAGCACTCTATATCTGAAATTACACAAGTCTATTCTATAAATCTAAGATTCCTATTCTCTAAATCTACAGCTTTTTATATTAGAAGTTAAACAAGTCTATTCTCTAAATCTACAGCACTCTATATCTGAAGTGACAGCATTCTTCCAGCTGCCTCACGGAGGGCTAGACATCAAGTCTGCTGCTGTTAAGAAACTCACCAATGTTGCTAACGTCAGCAAAGCTGGCCTGCAGCATATCATTGAGACCCACACAGTGAGTATTTAGTTAGAGACTAATGTTATCACAACACTTTTCCTTGGGAGTACTATAAACAAACAGAAGTACATTTAAGCCCCTTTATCATAATTGTCATCTATATGGGAAAGAATGAAAATGATTTTGACCATTTGTTTTATTATTACTTGTCACTATATCCTATGATTTAATAAAAGATATATAAATTAAATGTGTAACTCCTGCTAGTGCTAGTGATTCTAAGCAGACTGTTTTATTTTAATTTGGATTTTTGTTCAGTTTGACTTTATTTAACTATTTGAACAGACTGTTCACATTGCCCTCAACATGCGGTCTCCTTACATTGTTGTCCCAGAATACGGAACACTACACAGGTGAAATAAAGTTACCTCTTTTATATGCTGTTTTTCTAAACAATATTAATTTTATTAATTGTTTTATAAAGGTAGTTACAGTGAAGTCATTAAAAAAAAACAAAAAACAAAGCCTAAGTAACTAGTTAACTTTTGTTAAAGTAAGGTCATCAAATGTATGGGCCAGAAATCATATCTAATTTCCATTTTGACAAAGTAATATAGTGCTACATACCTAAAATAATGACAATTATTCAGCTTTATGTTAAAGTATTGTGTTGTCTATAATAACTAGACTCTGTGCACCCACAAGGGCGTACTCCCAGTGTCAAAGTATTGACTCTGTTGTCTAGGAGTATTTTCAATATCATACAATTAATTTGGCTCAGCCTATTAATTACTTGTAATCTACAACAACAAAAATCACATATAAATAACAACACACAACACCTCTGTATAAAAACAGAGAGAATAAATTTAATTACATAAGAATATATACAAAATGAAATAGATATAAATATATATATATAAATGTAGACAATAACGACTCGGATATAAAATACAAAAGTACGTTTGATACTTCACAACTAAATATAGTGGACAAGCTCCTTCTGATAGGATGCCTGGCTCGGCCTACATTTCTATGGGTGGTACACATGAAAACTCTGTCCTGATTGCTCAGACCCTAATCTAACACTTTCGAGCAGCTATTTGGTGCGTTACTAGCATGATTACAGTTAGGGCCAGAGTCAAGGTCTCCTTGGCATAGAATGTTCCAGTGACCTGTGGACAAATCTAATTTATTGAACTTTGCATGACCCAGTGTCAAGGGCTCACATTATGTCTGTTCTGACAAGTAACCCCAATGGCAATGGTTCTAAAACTAATTACATTGAGGGACTCAACACTTTACACAGAGAAAGTCTAGCTTTAATGTGACCTCTAATACTCGTTTTAAAGGATTTTTATATTTTCAGTAACCATCAAAAATATTTTTCTATATATTTATATCTATATATATTTATTTCAGTTGCAATTCTAGTAAACATCAATACTAGTTAAAAAGTTCAAGTAACTTTTAAAGGGTCAGATTAACACTATTACCAAGAGTACTTCAGCACTATTAAATATATGTGCTTTGGTATAAAAGGGCAAAGATACTAAAAGAAATAAGTTTTTAAATTGTTATTATAAATTAATAAATAATAATTGAAAATAATTAAAATCTAATTCATAATTTTAAAAATGTGTTTAAAATGAAATCTCTCTCTTCAAGTGTTTTTTTTATGTCCCTTTCAAAATATTTTTTAAAAAATTCTTTTTTAACTGAAACTATTACAGAGGTGGCAATGTCCTTATCATTGATCTGGGTACTCTGAGAATTGAGAGCGAGCTCCAGCCAAAAGATGTGTCATTAGAAGTAAGTTCACTGGATTTATTGTGGTAATCAGTAGCTTTACATTCATTGGTAGTTTAAGTTAAATCATCGTGCATCAGTCCATAGTGGAACAAAAGTGACAACAACTAAACTAAACAATTCTTTACCTTTACTCCAGCAACTGATCACGGTAACGAGGAAGAGATGTGGAAAAAAATTGTTCAAGGTCCTCCTACTTGCCTCAAAATGTCATCCTCTTCTGAGAATTGTCTTTGACATCTCTATGAAAACTTTAGTTTAGTTAAATTTAATTTTAAAAATTTACTATTTCAATTCTGTGAGCCGGGACAGGCTTGATCAAAAAGATTGATTTTATATTAGCGAGTTTGAAGATACACTGCTATGATATGTGGGCTTGGTCAAAGGTGTCAATGTGAGGTTGGTCAAAGGTGTTAATGTGACTTGGTCAAAGGTGTTTATGTGTGATTGGTCAAAGGTGTCAATGTGAGTTTGGTCAAAGGTGTTAATGTGACTTGGTCAAAGGTGTTAATGTGAGCTTGGTCAAAGGTGTTTATGTGTGATTGGTCAAAGGTGTCAATGTGTGCTTGGTCAAAGGTGTTAATGTGACTTGGTCAAAGGTGTTAATGTGAGCTTGGTCAAAGGTGTCAATGTGCGCTTGGTCAAAGGTGTCAATGTGAGTTTGGTCAAAGGTGTTAATGTGAGCTTGGTCAAAGGTGTTAATGTGAGCTTGGTCAAAGGTGTCAATGTGGTTGATGCAGTGAAACAAAATCTTGCCCTCAATCAACCTTGATAACTGTGACTTATTGCTAAGAAACTTATGAAACTATGCCAATGTGTCTCTAAATGATTCAATTTTCCTGCGTCCAGGATGCTACCATGTCGGAAATAGAGTCCAGGCTGTATGACCAGTTTAACATGAAGATCAGTGATGTCAAAGTCCTGCTGGCAGACTCCGGTAAGAAAATAAATGATGCATGTAACTGACCATCACTGAGTGGTCAAGTTTGGAATAAACACAAATAAGCACTTAGTCCTTTTTCAAACATCAATAAAAATTAAACTACTTCATAAGCCATTATATCAATCATTAAACTGTTTGGTTCTTTCCATACATTATCCAAAACCCATAACTGCTGGAGTTTAGGGGCCTGTTTGATTGATTAAACCCATAACTGATGGAGTTTAGGGGCCTGTTTGATTGATTAAACCCATAACTGCTGGAGTTTAGGGGCCTGCTTGATTGATTAAACCCATAACTGGTGGAGTTTAGGTTTGATTGATTAAGGACATAAACAAAATTGATGGCTTTTTTTTAAGGAGCATTGAAACTATATTTAGCAGCTTGTAAGAATTTTTTTTGTTTTTTTTTTGTTGCGTGCCATGATGGGCATGTGTTATAATCATGAAATTATTTTTACTGACCCAATAGATTTGGTTTGATTCTTGAAATACACTGTGATAAATATTTTTATATTTTGAACTAGACCCAAGACTTGGAATCAGCATGGTATATGGAGTTAGGAGGGTTGGCAGTTTTTTTAGGTGCAAGTCATTGTTTCATTACTAGTTATTCCATATCTGGCCATTCCATGCTCTTATTTACCAAATATTCTCATCTGTAACTTATTTGTTATGGAATATTTTTTCTGATTTTTGAGTAGGCTTGTTAATTTTAGCATTATTTGTTGCCAACTAAAATTAAAGATGTGACCAGTTTTTTAACCCCTTACTTCAAGGACAACAAAACAACTTTGTACATTTACTTGTCCTCTGTGTACTCATTTATAAAAAGACTGTTTTAAAAAATCTCTTTCCCCAGCTGACGACTGGCACACGGCTCAAATCTTGCCCAATTCTGAGTACCACATACTGCCCAGTGTCCAGCTGATCATTACCTTTTTCAATGCTGTCAAGCCTGACTTCACACAGTTGCCACGGTAGGTATGGTAGGTATTTTTAAAAACAAGAAAGACCTGAAATCTTTGCTGGTATGTTTGTGCCATTCAGTCAACCAACCCTTTGCTCCTATTCCTCATTGCCTTGAATGTGAAATGTGGGGGGCCACGGTGGTTGAGTGGCAAGCGCACTCGACTGTCGTTCCAATGGTCACGAGTTCGAATCCATGGGAAGCCAGGGACTTGTTCCCGGGGCCTAGGGCGTCCCCGAGTTCCACCCAGCTCCAAATGGGTGAAAAGCGGCGGGGTAATGCGTGGAACCCTTAGCCGTGGCATGTGAACACTGCATCACTTGCCAAAAAACAACTGCTGCCTTGCAGATGGTCTTGGCTGACCAAAGGCTATGGAAGTAAATCCAGAAAATACAGCAGGCTGAAGTCGGAGACCACGGGACAATTGGCGCAAAACTCGTGGCACGCAAAAACTCAACTTGAGAACGCAGAAGAAGAAGAATGTGAAATGGATCAAACCAATGAAGATAAACTTGGTTGAAGTTGTGTGGTTCAAGGAAACCACTGCTGAAAAAAAGCTATCAACATGATATAGTAAATTAAAATAAGAAAAAATCTTGATGGTTGATCATGTGTTATGCAATTGCTATTTTAAATATTAACATACTAGCAAAATACCCGCGCTTTGCAGCGGAAAATTAGGTTTTCAGTTAGCTTTGAGAACTTGCGTAAAAACATGATGGATATATTGGTTTGTCAATATTGGTATCATAAAATCATGTAAAATTGGATAGTTAAAATTTCTTAAACATTTAGGAAAAAGATATTAGGGGCCCTCGGCTCTAAAAGAATGAAAAATGTACTTTAAATTCCCTATAGTATTTTAATATAGGCCATCAAGTTTTTACATTCCAAGTTTTGTCAAAATCCATTGACACGGTATCCAAAGTTTAAACAAATTTTATTTAGCTCATATAAGATGAAAAATCTACATTTGGCCCCGGCCCCGGTGAGTGATATATTTTTTTAAAAAATTTTTTGCCTGTTGCCATTGCGTAAGGGTACTCAACAACTTCCCAAAGTTTCATGCTTCTACCTACACGGTAAATTGGAGAATTAAACATGAGTCAGTTTTTATATTATTACTTTTGGGCCCACCGTCCTCAATAAGAGATAGTTTAAATATTTGTTTGCCTGTTACCATCACGGGGTCTACTCAGCAACTACCCAAAGTTTCATGCTTCTACCTACATGGGAATTCGGAGAATTAGTGATTAGTCAGTTTTTATATAAGAAAATATCTACAAAGCTCTCCTTGACTCTTTGGATTTCTCAGCAGCCAAGTTTTGATTTTTTATTTCTTTATATTCGTTTTCTTTGTGTACTATTTTTTCATTTATGAAGGCTCTTTACAAAATGTTCGCTGTTTTGTTATGTCCTGTCAAGCTCACTCATACCCTGTTTACATGTTATCCAACTACCATATAGGGAAAAACTACATT
This sequence comes from Radix auricularia, assembly GCA_002072015.1. Classification (NCBI taxonomy): domain Eukaryota; kingdom Metazoa; phylum Mollusca; class Gastropoda; family Lymnaeidae; genus Radix; species Radix auricularia. The sequence continues at coordinate 513,559 of MUZC01000014.1, read as the reverse complement.
TGGGCCCCTGGCCTCCCAGTGAGTTGGAATTTTAACATTCTTTTTGGCCAATTATCGTTGTGAGAGTGTACTCAACAACTTACCAAAGTTTTGGGCTTGTACATACATGGAAAATTTGAAAATTACTCAAGAGTCAGTTTTTATGTAGCTCATAAATAGAAAAAACTACATATGGGCCCCCGGCCCCCCATGAGTGGAATTTTTAAAATTCTTTTTCGCCAATTATCATCGTGAGAGTGTGCTCAACAACTTCCTAAAGTTTCATGTCTGCCTGTATGGGAAGTTGGAGAACTAGTAATGAGTCAGTCATTCAGTCAGTGAGGGCTTTGCCTATAATTAGTATTGAATAGATGAATAATATTAAATTTAGTTTTATAATAGAAGCTATCTGACAAACTCATGACTGTGAAAACTGAAAGACTCTAAGATAAGTTACACTGTTACATCAGGCACAAGCTGGAGACCAAAGTTCCGTCACTAGAGGTGAACATATCGGACAAGAGGATGTTGTTGCTGGCCACCTTTCTGAGGAACTTCCCGATACCTACCAGCTCTAGTATGGCCACTATCGGGGAGGACATGGTGGACAGCCATGGACCAATGACACTTGCTCCCCTCCATTTGGTAGGTGTCTCTACGAAGGAATTTTATTCACTTATGGTGGTCTTCAGAAATTTTATTATCTTTAATTAAATGATATTTTTTAAAAAAATCTGTAGTTTCATTTTCTTTATAAATTGTTATTAATGGTTTTTAAATTTAATGAATTTTAAATTATGTTCTTTTATTCTTAAAAATTTATTGCCATCGTTTGTAAAGACTGAAATTATATGCAGACTTTAAAACCTGCATGTATTTTGAATCTTCTATTTTAAAATAAATTGAATTTCAACAGTTATTTCTACCTGTTTTATTTTTTAGAAGAACAGTTATTCAATTTTTGAAGATTCATCTTTATATTTGGTGAGACTCTCCTTTTAGCAACACCAGCTTTTCTTTTCTTTTCTGGGGGCCATCCATCAACTAATATATTTGATGTGGGCAAAGATTAATTGTTCAGTCAATGGCAGTGGTAGCAAATGAATGATGTATTAGAGATGACAAGCCATATTTTGTGATCGACACCCTTCCATTTACTTTCATAAGAAAGAAGTTCTTGCCCTTATTTTTTAACTTGGATGTTGAAACTAATACATCTGAGAAAAATCGAATTTTTAATCCAATTTTATCACAGAGTAATATTTGTAGCATGATAAATATCTCCTTGTATGAAGCCACATGCAAAAATTCACTAAATTTTACTCACTTGATCTACGCACCTGGGTAATTAGAATTAGTCATTGGGAACTGTTCTACTGTTATTTACACCACATTGTGCTTGTGTTGATTTTTTCCATGTTATTTACTTCAACACAACAATTTTTCTCTCTTTCTTGCAACTTGCAATTATTTTCTTGAAATAGAGCTGCATCACAGTTTCTCTTGCACTGATAAAAATAAGCAGTTCCTTATCAATGTTTTCATGTATTTTTCTAAGGTATTTTTTTCCTATGTTGCATGACCAGTTAAACTCATCATCTTTACATTTTAAGAGTTTTGTTGATGAGAAAAAATTGAGGTAGCTGTAAAACTGTAAAACAATCTGGTTGTAGCCAAGAGAAAATTCAATTATTTTTCTTTTTGTGATATCTTTCTTTTGCTATGCACTTTTTTCTTGTTCAAATTTGTTCTTCCTGGATTCCTAAATGTTAGTCAAACCTCTTATAACAAGCACCTCTCATAAAGAGTTTTTGCATGATGAGCAAAAATGTTTTAGAAAAATTTGCTCTCTTAACAAGTGAAGATCCGCAAAACGAGTGAGTAACACAGAAAGGGAAAGTCCCTTTTTCCTGGATATTCATTTGTGAGCCGCACTTCCGCCTCGATGTAATAGTCTGTGTTTAGCACTCGTGTATTAGTGTCTGTTAGTGTATTGTTTTTGTGTGTGATCAACTGTTACAAATTTTGTATTCAGACAGTATGCGTAATTTTTTTAAATGTCAAGTGTAATAACCTGTGTCTTCATTAAAAAAGAAGAAGACAGTGATAAGAGGGGAACAAAAATAATAACTGTTGAAATGAAACGAAAAACGGTTGAAAAGTGAGAACAAGGTGGCTAATCTAGAGCGCAACTACAATCGGCCAACATCAATGATCTTCACTATTCTCGACGACAATTAAGGAGAAGGATGCTTCAAATGGAGTGTCAAGAATGTCTACAAAATGGTTACTACACATTTTTCTTCAAATTTTGAAGCGTCGGCAAAAACAAATTTCTTTGGACAGTTTTCTAGTTAAAAAAGAATAATTATAATTCATAAATTCATACTTTTGTTTACATTTTTTTGTTTGGAATCTAAATTGTGTTCCAAGTTGTTACACTCCTTAACAATTCATAAGTAATTTTATTTGCATAAATGTTAATACATTTTTTGAAAAATGAGGTGTTTTTTTTTTTCCAGCATGGAACGGATTATTGTATTTTACATTGATTTGTCTGGGAAAAATTGTTACGTATAACTAGTGTTTCAGACTCTGGAATGAATTAAAATCGTTATGAGAGGTTTGACAGTATTTTGAAAATTCTTTATCTAAAACTATTTCTAGAAAGCTTAGATTGATAAGATTGGCTGTCAGAAATCACTTGCCTAAGATATTGTGTTGCAGAAATTTCTTTGAAAGTTAAAAATTCAATTTCAGTTGCATTATAGAAATAATAAAGGAATTATTTTTTTCCAAAGTTGTACTAAATGGACCGTGTGCGATGAGTTAAGTTCATTGTGAGGAGTCAATGTTGATATGGGAATTTTTATAATGGTGAAAATCTTATCTTATCTGCTACAGACGTTCCTTCTATACAGGAGATTATTGTGTCCTACTCTTATCTATAGTTTATGTTTAGTCTTGCATTCTTATTAGAGTGCTAAATGATTGTAATGAGTTATTATCTGGTTGATGAAACAGTCATCTGCCAATTTTTAAAAAACAAATTATCACTTGAAAATTATACTTTAAAAATAGATTTAATATATCTATGAGAATGTAGGAAACAATTCATCACTTTCCATATTTTTTTTTTCAGTCAACAGCAGTGTGCTAAAGTTTTCTATTTAAAAGGCATCAGTGACATAGAATATGCTTTCCATGTCATTTCCTATATTAAAAAGGAGATCTTACTTGTTGCTTTGATATTTATTATTTACACATCTTTTGAGGTTTATGGAAATATTTTAATTGATTTGGGGTCAGCAGCAATGTTCCCTCTAAGGTTTGTTGGTCTGTGTGCAAAGTAAAAAATCTTGTGTGCAAAGTTGCACAGAAAACTTTTTTTGTGCTACATTTTATAAAATTCACTGTGCGGAAATTCTAAACTGCTGCTTAAAGGGAACATTGGTCAGCAGTGAAGCCTTTCAAATATTTTGTTTATATCAACACTTTCTTTTTTTTTTTTAATACTTCATATGACTCTAAAAGTTGTGCAGTATAAATCATTGTTACTCCTTTATTTTAAAATTTGAGTTTTTGAAAGCAACGCTCCACTTTAATTTTGTTTTTAAATATTATTTTCTGATCTCCTCCGGTATTGCAAGAATGCAATTTGAAATGGTTAACTAACGGTGGTGATACCTTACACTTATGCCATTTTTGTGCATTACTGCAGTATTTGTCCTGAAATTATATGATTCAAACATAAGTTATCATTTCTTCATACAAGTCATGTCAATAATCAAAATATATTACTAGAAATCTCAGTTGCATCGACTTCAAACTATGATACCTAATTTATATTTTAAATTTTGGCAAAATAAATTGAAAATAATAACAATATATTCTATCATTTATTTATATTTATTATGTCTTTTTAAATATAGAAATATGGTTGTTCAGTGGGGCTGGTTTAATCATTTTATAATGTTCGATACTTTCGATGATAACTGTAAATTTTAGCAACAAATTGCACCTAGATTTTCATATTTTTTAATGTAGATTAATTATACTGCTTAGTTGGTTTGATTATATCCAGAATAACTGAATGAAAAAATAAAATTATGAACAAGGACTTTGAAAATATAGTTTATGTCATGTTTACATTTTGACTTGTCAGGACATGGCTGAAGCTCAGCTGGACCCAGATGCCAATGAACTGAGGTCCATCAGGCTGTCAGTTTTGGGAAGGACAGTGATAGACAGAACTGATGGTCCAAGACGGTCAGTGTCCAAGGTTCCAATTCTAATGTATACCACAGGTGGGTGGTTGACACTATGTTAGTTGTTATTATCATGTTGATTTATGATTAGAAAATAAACCTTAAACCTTTTGTTTCATGTAAACAAAATAATAGCAAATCACCTGCGCATTCTGTCTTTCTTATTGCAGGAGATGAGCCATTTTACTCAGCGTCAGATTATTCAGATGAAGATCTGGATCAGTTGTCAGAGTGAGTCATACAACCTTGACCTTGAAGTTGCTGAAAGTTGAGCAGAGTTATTTTTCTTCTTTCTGCAATCTGTAGCATTGCTAGAAAATAAATCTCAGGGCCTGAAGTTTTTCTTTAAGAGGATTAGCTTAGCTACCTATACATCAAGTCAATTCTTTCAAACTCTTTCAAATTGTTTGAAGACCTATTACTGAAAAATGTGCATTGCTGATATGTTATATATGTCAAATACCTGTTATTGGTGACTTTGCCATTTATGGTGCCTATCAAGTGAATATGTCATGTTAACTTATTGCTCTAGAATTTCTTATACATATTTGTATAACTCTTTTAAAAGTTAACAACCTATTTAATTAAGCTCAGCAAATTTGTTAAAATCTGAGAACCTGTTAAATAACAATTTAATTTGTTCTAAGATTTTAGATGTTTTGTTTCTGTAAAAGAAAAGAACCTTGAGTTTAATTTCATATTTTAAGATCTTATGAATTTTTTATTTTTTTTACAAATTCTTTAAAAACAGTAGGATTCACTTCATGCTATTTTAAAATTGTCGTGATATTTTACAATAAAATAAATGTACTGTCTGTGAATCAGTGCATGCCAATAATTGCCGTGTACACAGCCCAACATTAATTGCTTATCTGGTCTTCAATTCAGCATGTTGATCATCAAACCAGTGGACGACAATTCCTCGGTGGCCAACACCATCAAAATGTTGATGAGGATGTCACTGGGGGAGTTGGTCCTGAATCTCTCCAAGGTAAGTCCAGACTTTTATGTTGACAGGATCACTCATCAATAAATGTAACCTGGTGAGAGCACCGAAAACAAGCAATCTAATATATCATGTTCAGATTCCTTTTTGGATATTTGCTTCATTAATTTATTTATATACACAATTTATAGACCATTTAATTTTTGAAGAAAAAAAAATAACAGTCTTATTTATTACTTGTATACGAAGAATTTGAAGAGAAAAATTTATTTAACTTTTGGAGTCTGCTTTCATTTTATTTCTTTATTATCTTTTTTCTACCAGGAGATGGACAAAGAAGAGAAGGCTTATCTCATGTTTAGGATAGACAGACTGCGTATAGACTCGGCAATCACAGTACACGGGTATTCAGCGTATGCCACACTCGGGGGGATCCAGCTGGTGGACAAGATTCATGTTGGTATGTGAATCTGAGGAAACCTGTCCACTGGGTGACTATTTGTAAGATGAAGCATTGGCTAGATGACCATATCTACTAGATGACCATATCTACTAGATGATCATATCTACTAGATGATCATATTGGCTAGATGACCATATCTACTAGATGACCATATCTACTAGATGACCATATCCATTAGATGACCTTACTTGTTAGAGGACCATATCTACTAAATGACCATATCTACTAGATGACCATATCCATTAGATGATCATATTGGCTAGATGACCATATCTACTAGATGAACGTATCCATTAGATGACCTTATTTGTTAGAGGACCATATTGGCTAGATGACCATATCAACTAGATGACCGTATCCATTAGATGATCATATTGGCTAGATGACATATCTACTAGATAACCATACCTACTAGATGACAGCATCCATTAGATGACCTTATTTGTTAGAGGACCATATTGGCTAGATGACCATATCCCCTGGATGACCTTATCCACTATCTGCTTGTTAACCACATCCCCTAAATGACCCTGTTCACTAGATGACCACATCCACATTGATGACTATATCCTCTACAACAGTGCTTCTCAAGGTGGTGGTCCATGGACCAGTGCCAGTCCGTGGGCCATCCGCTGCCTGTCCGCAGAAGTTGTCAAGAACAGACAGAAAAATAAAATTAAAACCCTTATTTTCAACCATAAATACTAACCCTATAGAATAAGTCAATTTTCTATTAATAAGGACACAAAATGTAACAAGATAAATAACATTTCGCCACCACATCACTTCAGTGAAAATTGTACGCTGGTCCATGGTGCATTGGAAAAATTTCTGCCATACTAAAAAGTTTGACCATAACTATATATAGTAATTATGTCACTTTAAAACAAGTAAAAAGGGACATTTTTGTATTATGCTAAATTTTGATTGGACAGATTTGTGGTTCAGTCCTCTTTAAATCACATCTCACATAATAAACTGAAAAAAATCTTTGAGTAGTCAGAATAATCAAAACTATCTTTATCTTCTTTTTTTTTTCAGGCCATTCTGGCGAGTACATGGAAGTATTAAGTACCAACACAGTCAACAACAACAACTTGGTTTCTATCATGTACAGAAATGTGAGTTCTCAGTTGATCTTGAACTTGAACTGTCCCTTAACCCGTCGTTTGGTCGTTGGGGCACCATTTTGAACTGCACACTATCTCATGCCATGTGTCACGGTCCTGTGCTGCCTTCTGGGAATCGCTAAATGACAGGCTGGTCCACTCTTTGATATTGTCCGCCCATATTGTGGGACGTGGTGGTCGAGAGGTAGCGCTCTCGACTGTCATACCGATGGTCACGGGTTCGAATCCACACGAAGGTGAGGATTTGTTCTCGTGGCCTGAGGAGTCCCCGAGTCACCCAGCTCCGAATGGGTACCTAACTAGACAATAGTTAGGCGGCTGGGGTAATGCGTGGAACCCCTATAGCCGTGGCCTGTGACCGCTGCATCACTTGCCAACAGATCATCTCTCATGGTCTGTGGACGCAATTATCTTCTGCATAGAAGGAGCGTCTGTATATCTAAGATAAGATCTCTTGTTTGGTCTGCCTCTTTTTCTTCTTCCGTGGACTGTGCCTTGCAATATGGTCTTTGAGTGATCAAAGTTGATCAGGGTGATAATTTATGAGATGTTTTATTGTAATGCAGAAAGTCTCATTGTTTCTGGGAGTTCCTTCATTTTAATGGAATATTTTAAGCAAGAAAAACTAAATGGTTAACCAGAAAAAGAGTTGGGAAACTTTCTTCAAGGGATAAAACTTTTAGTTCTAAATAAATGCAGCCTAAGTTGTCAGTATGGGAACTACTCTTATATCATGAAGTGATATTTTGATGTGTATGACTGTACGTTTTTGCCTCCAGGTGGAGCCAGTGTGTCCAGACTTTGCAACTTATTACGGTGGCGTGGAGCATGCCATCAAAGTTAAGGTCCTGTCTATGTCGACCTTGTTTGACCAGGCGAGCATGATGTACCTGAATGCTTTCCTGCAAAGTATCATATCAAGGTAGGTCATAAAGTATCATATCAAGGTAGGTCATAAAGTATCATATCAAGGTAGGTCATAAAGTATTATATCAAGGTAGGTCATAGAGTATCATATCAAAGTAGGTCAGAGTATCATATCAAGGTAGGTCATAGAGTATCTTATCAAGGTAGGTCTTAGAGTATCATATCAAAGTAGGTCAGAGTTTCATATCAAGATAGGTCATAGAGTATCATATCAAAGTAGGTCATAGAGTATCATATCAAAGTAGGTCATAGAGTATCATATCAAGGTAGGTCATAGAGTATCATATCAAGGTAGGTCATAAAGTATCATATCAAGGTAGGTCATAGTATCATATCAAAGTAGGTCAGAGTATCATATCAAGGTAGGTTATAGAGTATCATATCTGGGCAGGTTGTGAGCATTTTACCAAGCTAAGTCATAAATTATCATGACCAGGTAGGTGTTAGGTAATTTAAAGATCTATCAAGTGAAATGAAACCAGTCATGTGAAGTAAGGCAAGACACATTTTTATTTGGGTTATCCAAAAGCTTATCAAAGCACGTCACAAAGATATCTCATTTCAAAGTATGTCATTTCAAAGTATGTCATTTCAAAGTACCTCAAAGATTCTCACACTTGTGAATTGACGTTATATTTTGCCTTTGTTTATTGACAGTGTCCACAACTTGGAGATGAGGACCAGTAGTAGTTCTGTCATGACAACGTCAGATATCAGCACCAAGGACAAAGTTTCTCTCACGGACCGTATTGTCAACATCGCCGACCAAGGTCTGTCTGCTTGAGTTAACAAGAGCTTAGAGATCAAGCTTATCACATCACTAATGTGGTTGAAGCAAATCTGTCCATTTCAACCATTTTGGTTACCTGTGTGATGATTATATAAGAAGCACTTGAAACACTAGAGGATAGAAGAACAAGGAGCAAAGAATTGATAACACATAAGGCAGTTAATGCTTAATTGAAAATACAAAACAAAGATAATCTAACACAACCTTCAGATAGACATAGTAGGAATAAAATAACTTTTCTTATTCCGTATGCAAGAACAAACAAATACGAATTTTCATTATTCCTGTCCTTAATTTGGATGGGGAAAACCTGGAAAACCAACACAATCAATTTAAAAACTTACAAAAATCTAAGCATGGATAAGCCTAGGATGCAATTTGTGTGTTCTTTTTTTCAGTGGATGGGTTACCAGGCAACAGTACAAAAGTTCACCTGATAGCTGAGCTTCAAGATTTCACCATCAAGTTAACAGACTCAGACAACAGCCTGGCAGAAGTGAAAGTAAAAGGTGAGATTTTAATCAGATTGTCATTATTTAAAACTTCTTTAATCAATTTATTATTTAAATATTTCATGATATGGCAGTTGTTTCCTTTTTGAACTTTTTTTTTTTATAGTTTTATCAAAAACCACAACCAATCTATTCCCACCAGGTTTTGAAGGAAGTGTGATTGCTAAACCAGCTAAAATGATCATAAGATCTCGTCTGAAAGACCTCAGTATCAGGGACTGTAGTTCTGGGGCTATTTACCAAAATGTAAGTCGTGGTTTATTTTAAAGTTGAAACTAGCAATTTACCCGCGGTTTGCTGCGGTAAATTAGGAAAATGCGTCTTTAATAGCTCATTATGAGAAAAAAACTATAATTAGGCATTCGTCCCCTAGTGAGAAAGGATTTAATATTTTTTGCTTCTTACAATCGCGGGAGTGTACTCAACAACTTCCCAAAATTTCAAGCTTCTACCTACACAGAAGATTGGAGAATTAGTGTTGATTTAGATTTATATAGCCCATTTTAGGGGTAAAAAAAGGTTTAGGGCCCCCGGCCACACATGAGTGGAAATTTTTAAAATTTATATAATTATTTTCCTTATTACCATCGCGGGCTGTTACTAAACAACTACAGAAGGCTTTATACTTTTACCTACACAGAAAATGGGAGAAGCAGTAATTTTCAGTTTTTAATGGCTCATTTAATAGAAAAACTACATTGGGGCCTCCAGCATGCAGTAAGTGATAATTTAAATATATATTCACCTGTTAACATTGATAAAGTGTACTCAACAACTTCCTAAAGTTTAAAGTTCTACATACTCGGCAAAAAGGGCAATTAGTGATTTTCAATTTTTACAGATAAAGAGAAATAGTTTTTGGGACCCCGGCCCCACATAATTTGGAATTTTAAATTTCCTTTTCGTCGAGAGAGGGTACTCAACAACTTTCAATATTTTCATGCTCCTGCCTACACCGGAAGTGGGAGAATTAGTGATGATTGAGTGAGTGAGTGCATTAAAAACTTTATTTGGGCCCCAGGCCCCCAGTAAGGGATATGTTAAATATGTTTTCACCTGCTACCATCGTCGAAAAGAATTTAACAACCCCCCAACGTTGCACGCCTTTACCGATTCGGGAAATAAGAGAATTATAGATTTTCACTTTTTAAATAGCTCATATAAAAGAAAAAAACGTTTTTGGGGCCCTTGCCTCCATGAGTGTGTATTTCAAAATTCTTTTACACCAACTTTCGTTGTGAGAGGGTACTTAACAATTTTCCAAAGTTTCATGCTCCTACCTACACGGAAAATTGGAGAATTAGTGATGAGTCGGTTTTTAATATAAGAAAAACTATATTTGGGCCCCCGGCCCCCATGAGGGGGAGTTGTAACATTATTTTAGCAAATTTACGTCAGGAGCGTGTACTAAAAAAATTTCCACAGTTTCATGCTTCTACCTATACGGGAAAAAGGAGAATTAGGGATTTTCAATTTTTATATAGCTCATATAAGGAAAAAAAAGTTTTTGGGGCCCCGGCCCCCATGAATATTAAATTTAAATATTTTTTTCAAATTATCGTAGGAAACATGTAGTCAAAACATTTCCAAAGTTTCATGCTTCTACCTACACAGGAAATAGGAAAATTGGTTATTTTCAATTTTTATAAAGCCATTATAAGGAGGAAAAAAATCTTTTGGGTCCCAGGCCCCTCATGAGCGAGATTTTTAAATTTCTTTTTCACCAGTTTTTGTCGTGAGGGGGTACCCAACAACTTCCCGAAATTTCATGCTCCTACCTACACAGAAAATTTGAGAATTAGTGATCAGTCGGTTTTTAATATATGAAAAGCTATATTTGGGCTCCTGGCGCCCCATGAGAGTGAGTTTTTAAAAAAATGTGGCCAATTTTCACCGAAAGCGTGTACTCAAAACATTTCCAAAGCTTCATGCTTCTACCTATACGGGAAACAGGAGAATTAGTGATTTTTTATTTTTATATAGCTCATATAAGGAAAAAAAACGTTTTATGGGCCCCGCCCCCCATGATTCGGAAATTTTTTTTTTTCCAAATTATCGTCGAGAGCATGTACTAAAAAAAAATCCAAAGTTTTATACTTCTACCTACATGGAAAATAGGAAAATTGGTGATTTTCAATTTTTATAGAGCCCATACAAGGAAAAAACTTTTTGGGCCCCGGCCCCACTTGAGCAAGATTTTAAGAATTCTTTTTCGCCTATTAGCGTTGTTAGTGGGTACCCAACAACTTCCCAATTTTTCATGCTTCTACCTACACGGGAAGTTGGAGAATTAGTGATGTAGTAAAAACAGTTTTTTGGCCCCCGGCCCAACATGAGCGAGTTTTTAAAATTTCTTTTTCGCCAATTTTCGTAGTGAGAGGGTACCCAACAACTTCCCAAAGTTTCATGTTTCTACCTATACGGGAAATAGGAAAATTGGTGATTTTCAATTTTATAGAGCCTATATAAGGAAAGAATCTTTTTGGGTCCCCGGCCCCACTTGAGCAAGATTTTTTTAAAATTCTTTTTTGCCATTTTTCGTCGTTAGTAAGTACCCAACAACTTCCCAAAGTTTCATGCTTCTACCTACACGGAAAGTTGAAGAATTAGTGATGCAAAAAAAAAAGTTTTTGGGCCCCCGGCCCCACATAAGCGAGATTTTAAAAATTCTTTTTCGCCAATTTTCGTCGCAAGAGGATACCTAACAACTTCCCAAAGTTTCATGCTTCTACCTACACGGGAAGTTGGAGAATTAGTGATGTAGTAAAAACGGTTTTTGGGCCCCCAGCCCCACATAAGTGAGATTTTAAAAATTCTTTTAAGCCAATTTTCGTAGTCAGGGTGTACCCAACAACCTCCCAAAGTTTCATGCTTCTACCTACACGGAAAGTTGGAGAAATATTGATTTTCAATTAGTATATAGCTTATTTAAGGAAAAAACATTTTTGGGGCCCCGGACCCCATGAGTGTGAATTTCAAAATTCATTTTTGCCAATTTTTGTCGTATGAGGATACCCAACAACTTCCCAAAATTTCATGCTTCTACCTACACGGGAAGTTGGAGAATTAGTGATGTAGAAAAAACAGTTTTTGGGCCCCCGGCCCAACATGAGCGAGTTTTTAAAATTTCTTTTTCGCCAATTTTCGTAGTGAGAGGGTACCCAACAACTTCCCAAAGTTTCATGTTTCTACCTATACGGGAAATAGGAAAATTGGTGATTTTCAATTTTATAGAGCCTATATAAGGAAAGAATCTTTTTGGGTCCCCGGCCCCACTTGAGCAAGATTTTTTTAAAATTCTTTTTTGCCAATTTTCGTCGTTAGTAAGTACCCAACAACTTCCCAAAGTTTCATGCTTCTACCTACACGGAAAGTTGAAGAATTAGTGATGCAAAAAAAAAAGTTTTTGGGCCCCCGGCCCCACATAAGCGAGATTTTAAAAATTCTTTTTCGCCAATTTTCGTCGCAAGAGGATACCTAACAACTTCCCAAAGTTTCATGCTTCTACCTACACGGGAAGTTGGAGAATTAGTGATGAATCAGTATGTGAGTCAGTCAGTCAGTCAGGGCTTTCCCTTTTATTAGTATAGATAATTATTCTGCTTTAAAGAAAACTGTGATTATTTATAGGCGTTTAGGCTAATCAAAATGAGACAAATGCCTTTTTATCCTGCTTCGAATCATTAAATAAATAGCTTAAACAAATTTGGTCTTTGATGAAAAAAAAGCATATCTGGTCATTTTTGATGTTCTGTTGAAATGCTTTCTTACTCAGCTAAAACAAAATAATAAATTTTTCTAGATCACAATGTAGTTTTCTCTATAAAAACAGTAATAGTTCAAACACATAATTTCTCTGGGACATAATTTCTCTGTGACATAATTCCGATTGTTGAGCTATCAAGGCTAAAGTCTGGGGATATTTTTGATGCAAGAATAATATTTCAAGCTGTCCCCGCTCATGTTGAGACTAAGTCATTTTCAAGAATCCTTTGCTAAACTTAACACATTGACTTTCCTAAGGGCACCTTAACAATTAAAACATTCTGTGTGTAGTGTGTAGATGAATGACCTTAACATGGGATGCGTGGCAAGGAGAAGTAAGTCAAATTGTTGACAAGTTTGAACAAGGTGTGGGGAAAGATACATTTTGTTTAAAAAATATCTGTTATCAAACTGTCAACAGTATTTTTGATGTGTTAAATGAAAAAATATTTGTTAATTCTTACATCTCTAGATTCTGCTGCTACAAGATGACAGTCTGTTTGATCTTAAGGTAAATTCTAATAGTGTCTTTTTTTATGAAGGAATTGACACACTTAAAATTTGTTTACCAACATGATGGTTTTGAGTAGTCGCTAAAATTATTGATTTCCATTATTTTGGTCCGACTGATTCCCTTTCAGTCTAAACTCTACGTACAAAAGTAGGTAAAATGAAAGAAAGAGGAAGAATAAACACTACACAACATCCATTTTGTGTCTTCTGACTAATTTTTGAACATAATGCTTGAAATATATCCAGTGTTATTAGTTGTACTGGCTGCATCCAATGATCTCAATCTTTCCCCATTTCAAACACACTGACCATCTCCAGCTGGTCAAGTACAACAAATCATCATCCGCTCATCCGGACAATCGTGAAACTGGACAAGGGTTGGACTACAGTGTGAGGCTGTGGTTGGGACAGATACAGGCGGCAGTGCTGGGAAAGTTTTACTGGGAGATTACGGTAGGTCATTTACATTATGAAAGTCAGTCAGATAACAGCACTTAGTAGTGTAACAGTAGGTCAGCTACATTATGACAGTCAGATAACAGCACTTAGTAGTGTAACAGTAGGTCAGCTACATTATGAAAGTCAGTCAGATAACAGCACTTAGTAGTGTAACAGGAGGTCAGCTACATTATGAAAGTCAGTCAGATAACAGCACTTAGTAGTGTAACAGTAGGTCAGCTACATTATGAAAGTCAGTCAGATAACAGCACTTAGGGTAACAGTAGGTCATTTGGATGATAAACGTTGGTTAGATAACTACGATAATAGTACAGTAGTGGGTCATTTACATTGTAAAAGTCAGTTTGATAACTTCATTTGATAGTAACTCAGTACTCTTTCAAATAAAAAAATTTCATTAGATGTAAAACTGAAATAATTAATTTTACCGCAGGCACTTTAGACCACAGTACATCATTTAGATAAAAGAACAAATCTGGTTCTCCTAAAACACAAAACAAAAAGCTCATTTACGTAATCGCCTTAAGGAATCAATCACTTCATTAGACTGAGGTATTTTACATACAGTCCAATTTAGGATAAAATATTTTATACTAAACAAAGACTCAGGCAAAATAAGAGCTAACAAAAGTCACATCCTTTTAAAAAAATATTTTCATAACAGTTACTTTTTAAAAAAAAAATTAAAAATTCTTTCCTCAGTTTGAAATTAAATTACCAAAGGCTTTTGCTGTGTCTTCATTTATAAAGATGTGATGACTTGGTTTCTTTATTGCAACTTTATGTTTCTTCTTGCCAGAGATTCTTTGAACCTTTCATAAATCAAGAGATGACAGAAGCTGCCAGGCAAACTGCTGTGGATACCGTCACCAAACAGGTCAGTTTTGTTCAATGTAAGACTTACTTCAGCTGGGACTCTTTTAGCTTTAGCATTTCTCGATCTTGATCCTGGCCAAGATGGTCGTTACTAATCAAACTTAAAGATTGTTACACTTGGTGTTACAGAAATTGAACTGATCTAGTGATGGGTATTTTAAAAAATATTATTGAAACTAACTAAATGATCCTTTATGTTTACATAATTTATGTTTAAAGTAAAAAGTGTTAAGTTCAAACTTCATTAAACTAACCATATACTTCCTACTGAATGTTATGTACGAGAATGTTTAATTTTCTCCCTCAATTTAAAAAAATTAAACTAAACATTAGGCACTAGAATATGCATCTTCTGTTTGGGACCCATCCACCAAAGAAAACATTGATAAACTAGAGCGAATTCAAAAAAGAGCTGCCAGATTCATCACTGGAGAATATTATAAACTGACAAGAATAACACCATTAGTTAAATCATTAAACATTTAAACGCTAGAGGATAGCAGAGCCAAGAGTAAAGTAGTAATCATACATAAAGCAATTAATTCTAATTTAAAAATACAACACAAAGATAACTTAATACAACCCTCAGATAGACATAAGGATAAAAACACCATACAAATTTTCCTTCTTCCCATCCGGAACTCGGGCGTGGAATTGGCTGCCTACAGAAACCAGGAAAACCAACACTTTATCAAATTTTAAAACTCTAATGGGAATGCGGGACTAAACACAAGCCATAGATAAGCGTAGGGCTCAATAATCTTCTGTATAGAAGGAGCGTCTGTAACAGATAAGATAAGATAAGCTATATTTAAACAAGTTAAGATAAGATAGACACAGTACAAAAAATAATAATTTAAGGATAATTGCCTCTTAGTTGTCTTGATTTCAGTTTTAATCTTCAAGACTTTTATTGTATAAAATTTGTAAAAACCTTAATATTGGACATTTGTAGTTGGGTCATTGAAAAAAAATATTTTGTTTTTAGATTCAACTTTGAATTTAAGTTTTTCTAAACTTTGCTTTTAATAGATGAGTGATCAAAACAAATAAAAAGTTATGCAGTTGATGAAATTTCATCTCAATCTTTTTTTTCTTTGTTTTGATTAAAAATTATTGTTCAGTGATAAAACTACAATAAACCATGTTGGCATGTTGTCTGTTTGCAATGAATAATATTGAACTTAAAATGTTGCCAATTTTTGTGCAGAATTCACTCCCCTGTACACCACCAGTAGGTAACACCCTCTCAGTTAGCTGAGAACTAGATTCACCATTTGATTTATTTTATTGAACTCTCCCCCAGGAGTGCTTTGATATTTTCTCTTTCATGTTTTTTTTTTTTTAAAAACCAATTTGGCAGTTCCTTTTTGTTTGAAGCCAGAGTGACTTGTCATTTATTCACTTTTGTGCTGACATGATAGGATGATAAAAATATTGATAACAAAGGAAATATAAAAAAAATGATTTCTTGTAATTTTCACTTAAGCATTTCAGTTTGATGGATTGGATTTTCACATTCTAAAGTAGCTGAATTTAACCACTTTTGAATCCTTAAGTCTTTTCACTTTAATGACTTGTCTGGTGAGCGCTAGCTGATCACGCGGTTTTGAGATGCATGAGTTTAAAAGATATGCTACAATCAGCTTTGTGCTCCTGGAAGATGAAGATGCAACACCTCCAAAAGTTATAATAAATATTTTAAGGAGACACCCGTTTCCTACAATCAAAGAATGTTCTTGGGCTAATTTCCTTGAAATATATAGGAATGTTTTAAATATTTTTTTTTATCTGTGAAGTTCAAAGCTTGCTGAGCATAAATCAACGATAACATTTAGCGTGTTTTACATGTTCATCTGCAATATTCAGTTTAACATTCTTCTGTTTTTATTTGTGTTATATATCATTGAACTTTGGCCTGAGTAATTGCTATCTGGCATGTATATAGGATTACTTTTATTGTCAAAGTAATAAAGTTCTGAGAGATATCCCAACAACGTCATAATACTAAAATTGATATCCAAAGAAGCTTAGACTCTGAACCTATTGGCTGGCACTGCATGATTCTTTTGTCTCTGTTTCAATAGGACACTCCTGCTTCATGTCAAATCTCTACAACATTCTGAGATTTTTTTAATTAAATGATGAGACATGAGTCCATGTATGGCAAATTTATCTAGATCACTTCTTAGTTGGCTTGCAACCTAAATGTTAAAATTATTTTTTAGCATTGAGCTTCCGCAATTGTCTATAAAAACCAAACTAAAATTATCAAAAGTAAATAATTAAGAAACTGAGGCTGTTAATGCTGCATGCACACTTTAAAGATTTCTACTGAATGGAACTATTTTCACTCATCTGTGTTAGTCTGGTAATTATATTTTCAGATAGCTTTATTTTATTGTTTATTTTTTAAAAGTTGTTTTCAGGCAATAACCTTTCTTCCTCTTGAGTTTATAGCACTTTCTGTGTTTTTTCTTAATATCTTTGATAGCATATACAAAACCAATAAATACGTGGAGAATTTCATAAAAATTAATTTGATTAATTATTTAATACAAACTCAGTATTGTATCAAGTTCTTGGTAGCAGCTTGGGACAAACATGTATGGAGATTTTAAATTTGAGAAAATTGGAGTATTTATATTTTTGTCATGATAATGTCCATAAAATTTAGAGTTACCTTGCTTTCCAGTTGTACCCGACAATAACTTTGGTGTCTAAAGTTATTCAAATATTCTACCCTTAAAAACCTTTAGAAGAGATTCAAATTAAAGTGTTTTTTTTTTCTTAATGATTTTGTTATTTCTTAATGATTTTGTTAATGAACTGTTTGTCCATTCCCCCTTCACTCCTTACCAATTCACATCCCCTTTGATAACTTTCAAACACGAGTTAACCTCCCCTTTCAATGGTAAATAGATAAAAAGATATAAATTTGAAATTTGTTTAAAAAAATTTTTATTACATGCAAAATATTTTCATTTTACTCAAATGAATTCTATCTGGCATTAAATTACTAAAAACTAATTCCAAAATAATTAATTTTATTCCTTTCATATAAATTCATTTAACTTCTTAAATTACTAGTAATGTTAAGTGTTAATAATTATGTTTCTTTTACTTTATTTTGTGTTCAAATAAAATATACTGTAAATCATTTTTTATATGTATGAGCAATTCAAATATTGTTATTAAAGTAGTTTTCATTTAAATAAATGCTACTTTTAGAATTACAGTAAATCCCAATAAATATATAGACACATGGAGCTACTTCCCTTTTTAAAAAAAAACAACAAAAAAACAAACACATTTTTTTAAAATTCTAAATAATAATATTTCCTGCAAACTCCCCCCTCCCTCCACCCCCCATTGCCAGGTGTCAGAGTTTGAGTCCCACAACACCAGAATGAGCCTCAATATTGACATCCGGACACCCACGCTACTGCTGCCGCACGACTCAAAGTCCACGGAGATGCTCTTGGTCCAACTGGGCAACCTCAGCGTCCGCAACTCATTCCTGACCAACCAGGTGTCCGGCGAGCTGAAGCAGGAGTGGAACCATGTCCACATCAACCTCAGTAACATCCAAGTACAGAGGTACTCAAAGACCTTTCCGTCTGCTTTTGATTCTGTTTGCACTGAAGCATGTTTTCTCTTTCTGTTTTATTGGCACAATAAAAGAACTTTAAAAATATGCATTTTTCCAGGGTCTGTTTGAATTTAGTGGAAGACTCCACTGAAATTATCCACACAATTTTAGAACCACTGAGCTTCAGGGCAGATGTTAAGCTGGCTGTTAGACCCGTTGTTACTGAAGTCAAACTGGACATTTCAGGGCATCTAGAAAAGGTCAAGGTACGGTGCCACGAAAAGTTTGTTAAAATCTCTAGAGCCATTCTTTCAGTTCCATAGTTTAACCTTATGTAACTACATATATACCCATGAATTTATCACAGATTTAACAACAGACACATAGCTAATCAATACTTGTCTGAAAAAAATATTTTAAAATTGTTTTTTTTCAATGTTTTAAATATTAACACAAATGAACAATAATTTTGTTCCAATTCTATGTCTTCCATTGAGGTTAAACCACTCATGTAGATTTGCTCCCACGTTCCTATGACTCATTTATTTACATGACAGGTATACATCCTACAAAAAGATTTACAGTTGATGCTAGGAGTTACCAGGTACAATCTCACGGAGGGATCACCTCCCCCCAGCCCAGGTAAATAATGAGAGCCAACTTGGCAATCTGTTGTTAGTTTGGTTTTATTTATCAGAAATAGTTGATATTGGTTATTAAATAAGCCAGCATTGTGTCAAATTGATTCATCTACAACAATGACAAAATTATAATGTTTTGATGCTCCATCTCTGCAGGTATTTTTGAATCCCCCACTCTACAAAACATACACGGCCAACAACAGGGGGGTAACACCAACATGGGGGCAGCGTCTGATACAGAGGACCCTGGCACGCCTGACAGTCCAACGACATTTGAGCAGAAAACATTGACATCAGTGCTCTTCAAGTTGGACGGCATGTCGGTGACGCTCTTTACTGACAATGGAAAGGAGGTTGGTGTATACCCCCGTATACCCCCCCCCCCACCTTTTTTGTATTCATATTCCTTATATCAACTTTAAAAAAAAAACAAAACATTTATGCACCAGACACACTTGTGATATTTTTTAAGAATCTCATTTAGTTCAGAAATTAAGATTTTATTATCTTTTCTTTGTGCTATTAGTCTAACTGACTGTTGTTAATTATAAAGTTTTTCATTGATTATTTTCCCCCACTGATATATTTGTCAATTACTCATTAATTTTTCCTGTGGTCCAAAATAGGCCCCTATTTGAAAGAACTTAACTAGACCCAGTTAAATCCCCTTTAACTACACTTCAACATGTTATCTTACCACTCTTGTCATCCAAGCTGGCAACAAGGACCAGCTTATGTCTCCTTGACATGGAAAGAATGACCGTGTCTGGCACCTCCCACAGTGATGGTGATAAAAAAGTCAACATCTCTCTTCACTCCCTGGATGTCAATGACACGAGGCCGGACAGCAACTTGGCAGTCAAGAGGTCAGCATCACATTCTCACCACATCTTTAAAAGTTTCAAGTAAAAACATTCTTATTCTTGATTCTGAGAAAAAGAAATCCTAATCCTAAAAAGTAAGCAGTTTTCAAAAAAAATTTAGTTTCAGATTCATTCATTTAATTTTATTTTATTTTTGTTCTCTCAATCAACTTGAAAAGAGTTTTGGACTGCACTGGGAAATCAAATGATGCTGATCTGCCGCTGTTGTCCCTCATCTACAAGATTAGCAGTGATGGCAACCACAAAGGTACGCACTGCCCCGTGGGCACCTAGTTGAATGATTTTAATGGGCATTGGTTTGTTTAACACATTTGTAAGATACATGACTTGATCGCGATTACTTATAGAATTATGAAACCAAAAAAGGAATTTAAATTATCATACCATAGATTTTCTCATTTGGCTACCACACTAATCATGTGCCTAGATCTCATACAGGCGAGCATCTTTGATGCAAGGAGTGATTGTACTTAAAAATTACAGTTAGACCTCGCTTAACAATATATGTTCCATCAAAGTAGAGCGTAATGCAAAACAGCGCTAAACGAGGCTATCTTAACATGTAAATAATGGGGTTAAAGGAAGATGGGTAGAAAAGTGGCTAGGTGTTAACTTTAATAATTATGTTGGGTTTTTTTTAATAAAAATAAAACCAAAAATTTATTTCTTACAAAAATAAAAATAATAGAAACTAATATTTTATTTTAAAAAAAATAAAATTCTAAGTTAGTCAGATCATTCAGTCTACTCTGTGTTTCCAAATTTTTGCATATGGCGTTCAATTTCGTCGTCAATCCATATAGAGTAATAGAGACAGCCGTTTATCCATTTCCTGTATAATGTTATTTCTAGAATGGGTAATTCTAGTTGCAGTTGCCGATGACAGTATTTTTTCTTTATTCTTAAGAATGGTCCTTATTGTTGAAGTTGCCAAAGTCAATGCAGCACTAATTTAAGATCGACATGCACCAGAATCTAATCTTCTAATCACTTACATTTTAGTTTCCAGTGAAATGCTTTTTCTGGTTGCTTCCTTTTCTTGTTTTTCATTATCACCCATGATAAAAACTAAAGATTATAATATTTGTCACTGTATTTATCGTTATAAACTTACAATAATGTCAACAAATGTTTCAAATGATACATTTTTTAAATTAATAAAGCGTATTACAGCACCGTTTGGATTGGAAACCTTGTGCTGCGGACAATTTCAGGGTATCCCCGTAATGCTGCAATCAATTTCAGGGAATCCCCAGGGGTGAAATAAAAGAGCATTAAACCGAAACAGAGTTAAACAAAACAGAGTTAAACAAAACAGAGTTAAACGAAACAGAGTTAAACAAAACAGAGTTAAACGAAACAGAGTTAAACGAAACAGAGTTAAGCAGGGTTTTTACTGTACCTTGCAATAATTTTTTAGTTTCTTTTTCTAACATTTAAGGGACATAATTTTTTATGCTCTATATTCTATATGGTTGCGGCTCCTCCCATCTAGTAACTTCTTAAATTATTGGATTGAAATGTCCTTTTTTTTTATAAAAAAAAATTTAAAAATGCTGTAATTTTCATAAAGGTTTTGTTTTTAAAAAAGATTATTAAGAAATTAAAAATCTTGACTATAAATTATTTTGTCCAGCTGACTTGGTGGTTGAAAAACTCCAGCTGAATGTCAACATCCCCTACATGATGGTCTTGTTGGACTTTTTCAACGGCGCCATGGAAACTGTCAATCAAACGTCCAAGATGGCCCCACACTCAATCCCAGGTGGGCGGACCCCGTTCCCCCCGCCTCCCCCGGCAACTGTATCCCCCGATGATCCCGCCCGCACTCCCAGCCCCCCACAGACGAGTTTCACAGTGTACGGAAGCCTCAAGCAACCTGAAATTGTTTTGTACGCGGACCCCACAGTGGCAGACAGCAGGGTGGCCATTTTATATGTGAGTATGCGCAATGTTTTGGTGAGACAGTCTTGTGTTGTAACAAGGAACAGTCGACTTCTGAGGCATACTGCTGTCTGTTTAAGCACCAATGAACTTAAATGAGCTTTGAAACACAACTTAGAAGCTGCACTGTTTAAGAAATATATAAAACCTTAGAGCAGTGATGGCCAACTTTTTTGGGGCTGCGTGCCCAAAATTCAATTAAACCCTACTTGTTTGTAGCAAAGTTTCACCACAAAGTGCCACCACAGTGGTTTGATTAACTCATAAAGTCGCAAAGCGTTGTAATGCGTCTCTTATCCGTAAAACGTCGTAATGCGTTCCTAAAAACCACTCTCCTTAGAAATGAGATCTCGGAATGTAAAAACTCTTCAATGCTTGAAAAATTGATGTAGTCGACTTCCGGCAATGGCGGCCGTTGCCCGCGCTAGTGTTATCGCTCGATTTGTGATGTTTTTTGGTAGTTTTAACGTTTTTTTTTCTAAGATACGTTTTCGCTATACTTTATTACTAAAATAATAGTACTAAACTTCAGGTAAATATTGTTTTAAACTCAGTACGGTCTTTTGGATGCGTAAAATAACCATTCTTAGCCTAAAAAATGAAGTCAGTATGACAATAATGTTTTGAATGGATTTTACGCAAATTTTTTATTTCATAACTGGTTGATCGTAATACGGGAAATCCTTACGGAAATGAGGCGGAAGTTTATTGAAAACCCTTCTGCGACTTTCAGAGTTAAGGAAGTAATATTTTAGCTGTGTGCCAGCTGATGAGGATCCACTCATGCATGGCATAGGTTCACCATCACTGCCTTAGAGGGTAGTTGATTCATATCCAAAAGTTGATTTATGACCATAGCAAAAATCAGTAATAAAAGAATAAAATAAAAATAATAATGGCTACCATATAGTAGGGACCAACCCCACGCCCCCCCCCACGCCTTTAGTTATGCTCCATTGAGGGTTGATCTTCCAGATTCTGTTTATTCCCAACTTAGCCACACCCTCTTCCCAGAAAATCTCAATTATACATGACAGATCCATTTATTACGAGAAAGGTTTTTGTTCTTGTTTGTTTAACTCTTAATGTGGCATAAGATTTTTGGAAAACTTCCGCCTCAGTACCGTAAGAATTTCCGGAATTGCGATCAACTGGTTATGAAATTTAAAAAATTGCGTAATATCCATTTATATAATTATTGTCATACTGACGTCATCTTTTAGAATAAGAATGGTTATTTTATGTATCCAAAAGACCGTTTTGAGTTTAAAACTATTTTTACCTGTAGTTTAGGTTTAGTACAATTATTTTAGTAATAAAGTATAGCAAAATCGCATCTTCGAAAAAAAAACGTAAAAACTTCCAAAAAACTTCGAATCGAGCGATAACACTAGCGAGGGAAACAGCCGCCATTGCCGGAAGTCAAAAACAAAAACATCGTTTTTTGTCGCACTGAAGAGTTTTTTTTTTCTGTAATTTCGTTTCTAAAGAGATTTCTATCGAGTCGCGCATTACCGCTCTTTGGTAAAAAACGGTAAACCGCGGATTACCGCGCTTTGGCACATTAAGAGTTAAGGAAATAGTTTGAGAGTAGTTACCCTAACGATGTTTTTGTGTTAGTTCAACTGAGTTTTTTTGGTTTTTTTTAAAATGTGCTCACGTTGCTAAACTGGTTCCAGGAAAAAAATGGTAAAAATAAATAATTTAAGATAAAAAAAAAAGATTCATACACTTTAATATGTTGTTAAATCCCACCATCTACTTTCTCTTAATTTGTGTTCTTAGTCTGACATAGCCTTTATATACCATTCTCTGTTGCCTTCTTCAGTCTGACATAACCTTTGTATACCATTCTCTCTTGTCTACCTCAGTCTGACATAGCCTTTGTATACCATTCTCTCTTGTCTACCTCAGTCTGACATAGCCTTTGTATACCATTCTCTATTTTCTGCCTCAGTCTGACATAGCCTTTGAGTACCGTAAAGATGCCTCCAAGCAGAGCATGTGGGCCAAGGTGACAGATCTGAAACTTGTGTCACGAACGACATTGCAAAGTTCACTAAGCAACTTGGTGAGTTCCACACGCATCTGATTGTGATTTTCATTGGTCTGACGTTAGCCATTTATTGTTTCATCATAAATCATTTGTATTTCACTCAGCCATAACTTTCACCCAGATTTATACATTTCTGTGGTTTAACTCATTATGTCATCTGCTGAATGTTGTTGCCTCTTGCCAGATCTAGCAAGTTCATTTACATTTTTAAAAAATGTTTAGACATTTCTTCATGATTGGCATTTTTGTTTCGTTTCTTAATCTCTATACATTTTTTATTACCTTTAAAATTATTTCACTCCAAATTGCTTAAAGATTCTCTAGTATTAAATTTTTTTAAGTGACTATGAAAAAACTGTGTTGACCTTGACTTTGTCTGACTATTGACCAGGTGATGCTCCCCTGTACCCTAATGTTGACCCAGAACATGGACCTGGAGTCAGGGGCATCTGAGGCTACAGCTTCCATCACCAAAGTGGAAGTTTTTGTTTCCCCTTCAGTAATGCAGTTGTTCTGGGATTTGTTGGCTATGGTCAAAGGTCAAGGTGCAAAGGTCAGACTCAACATCAATAGCAGTAGAAACTAATTTTCAAACAGTGTTACACAAAGTTTTTAGAAAGGGTAGTGAAGAATTTGTTGATGGGAAAGACTGGAAGAGTAGCTGGCTGTCAAGGTATGAGAATCACTGACTGAATTTGTTGTAAAATTGTTGTGAAAATGTTGTGAGCTGTGTTCAGGTAAACAGTATTTGTGTTCACATGCACTGACTTGCAGAGTTCGTTCAGGGCTATATATAGTGTGAGACGGACAGTACGACGTGGTCGAGTAGAGGTCAGTGTGTAGTGTGTGACGAACTATAGGACGAGGTAGTACTAGGCGAGTGTTTGTCATACATTTTATCGAGGTGGCTCGAATGTTGTGACAATCACGAGAAGAGAGACTTGTGTGGAATAAGCCTGTGATTGGAAGTACTGGATGGCTGGATTGACTTTATTGTATTACTGCAGCTATTGTATTATTGAAGCAGTATCTATACTGGAATTATTACAACAATAAAGAATCATTTTATTATTGACAATAGTCGAGACGTCTGTCTTAATTACATCCAGAACCCAGAACGCAACACTGGCTTACTCATATACACATACAAATATGTCAAAACTCTTAACTTGTGCATTGAAGAACATCTCATTGTCTTTAAACTGTGTGATATTATGAGGATTCTTTTTAACCAAAGCAACACTTAAATCTTATTTTGTTCATATCAGAACTCCTCTAGTGGTCAATTTAAAAATCTATCTACAAAAATACCTGTGTCAACATTACAATTTCAAACATTTATTATCTGGTTGAGATCATTATTCCACTGAAGTCCGGTAAAAAAAAAACACAGAGTGAATAAAAATTTTAATTTTAAAAAAAACTTTTAAAAAATCAAGTAGAATTTTGTTTTTCTTGTTCCACTAGACCAAGACAGATTCTATGGTCAATGTTTTAGACAATGATGTCCAGAGCTTGTGGGGAGTGTCAAAAGTCACATCAGAGAAATGGCTCAAAGACAGAGGTACGATTAAACATTTTATGTTATCAAACAGCAAGAAAAACGCCCATCTTATTATTGTTTTAAAATGTTTGTTGTTATTGTTCATGATCATTTAATTCTATAAGGCAGAATAACTCTCAAAAACCATTTCCTATTATTACTCCTGTCATGCTCTAGTTTTTAGTTGTTGTTGTTTTTTTTTACGTCTGCAGGTGAAGTAAACGTCACCCCGTACTTACAGCCGACTTCTTTACCAAAAGAATCCTTCAAACTGGACATCAAGATGATCAATCTTTTCTTTGAGATTGAGACGTTGGACTTACACGTCCCTATCTTGTGTCTGCATACATCTGTGGAGGCGAGAATTGAGGAGTGGTCGAGAAAGGTACGGATCAACGGCATGCATTATATTTTTATTATCAAAGATATACTAGTATGTTTAACTCTTAAAGTTGCAAAGCGTTGTAATGCATCTCCACCCGCTACCCTTAAAGCGTCCTAAAGCGTCCCTAGATACCACTCTCGTTAAAAATGAGATCTCGGAAAGTAAAAACTCTTCAATTCTTAAAAAATGATGTATTAGACTTCCGGCAATGGCGTCAGTTGCCCCGCGCTAGTGTTATCGCTCAATTCGCGATGTTTTTTTGTAGTTTTAACAGGTTTTTTTCAAAGATACGTTTTTGCTATACTTTATTTATAAAATAATAGTACTAAACTACAGGTAAAAATTGTTTTAAACTCATTACAGTATTTTGGATGCGTAAAATAACAATTCTTAGCCCAAAAAGTGAAGCCAGTATGACAATAATATTATAAATGGATTTTAGGCAAATTTTTTAATTTCATAACCAGTTGATCGTAATACGAAAAATCCTTACAGGAATGAGGCGGAAGTTTATTGAAAACCCTTATCCGACTTTAAGAGTTAAGGTAAAACAAAATATTATTATTTCATAAAATAGAAACTTCATTATAAGAAAGATTTAGTTCATTGACAAATGAGCCAATAGCTGAAAGGTTTCATTTAGTAGTCAAAAGAAGATAATGTAACATGGAAATCAACAAAAGTTTCTATCCAAATCTTGACCAGTTGCATATTGAAGGAGAGCTCCATCTAGAGATGATGTTCTTCAATGAGAAGACCTCACTGTGGGAGCCACTCATTGAGCCTGTCATGGAGAAAGAGGGAGTCTACAGGCCATGGGAGGTGCTGGTAAAGGTAAGGATTTGGAAACCTCAACCGAATGTAAGGGGAACATAATGGCAACGGGGGGTTGTTTGTTAAAGTAAGAACACAGGTGAAAGACCTGAGGAGTTCTTATGTTTAATAGGCAGGTAAATGTTGTGTCAAGTGCTTTCTGTGGGTATTCTCTTGGACTGCCCCTTTCTCTTGGACTACTCATTCTCTTTGCCCCTTT
The DNA here is from genome assembly GCA_002072015.1 of Radix auricularia. Taxonomy (NCBI): domain Eukaryota; kingdom Metazoa; phylum Mollusca; class Gastropoda; family Lymnaeidae; genus Radix; species Radix auricularia. The sequence goes on along the minus strand of MUZC01000014.1, from coordinate 486,853 downwards.
CTCTTTGACTGCCCCTTTCTCTTGGACTAGCCATTCTCTTGGACTGATCATTCTCTTTGACTGCCCCTTTCTCTTTGACTGCTCATTCTCTTTGACTGCCCCTTTCTCTTGGACTACCCCATTCTCTTGGACTGCCCATTTCTTTGACTGCCCCTTTCTCATTGACTGCCCCAAACAAGAAGAGTAGAGCAGACAGACTGAATTAGAAGGATGTGACTGGTGGAACAAGTCCATGAACTCTGTTAATGTGTCTATGTTGGAACTAATGCAATTGTGTTCTTCATGGTTGGCTGGCTTTGCACAACTGTGGCCACCTCTTCTATTAAATTAAACCTTACAAAAGGTAAAGTGCTCAGAGTTTTTATATATGACTGCAAATATCCACACAAGTTTAAATCTACTTATAGCTTACAGTTTTATTACATTTTCAGTTACTTAAAACTGCAGAAGTTAATAATTAGTTTCTTGATTGACCGTAACATTTTTTATAACAATTACATTATTTTTTAATGATTAATCGACTCATCACTTACAAATTATTGGACGTGAAAAATAAAAAAAATAAAATAAAATAAAAAATTTTAAAAAATTTTAAATAGCGGCAGATAAATAATAAATTTTCTGAGGATTACACGAACATTTTGGTTTCAAACTACTGTATGATGGGAATGTTCAAAATGATGATAAAGTTTGCCTACCATGGTTCTAACACTTTGCCTACTTATCAAACCATAGGAAAAGCCTATTAAGCTATTGGCAGTAATGGAGTCTGACTCAGGCAGAAAATGACGACAGCTCTTTTGATGAATAATTGCATTATAAAAAAGTAAAAAATGGAGATGAAAGTTCCTAAATTCATTAACCCTCTACAATGGTGGAAACTTAATGAATACCGATATCCAATAATGTCATTCCTTGCCAAGACATTTTTGTGATACCAGTTAATCAGTTCTACGTGAATGATTGTTCAGCTCGTCTGGTTATATTGTCTATTTAGATCTGCTCATTACTTGAACCAAATAATGTCAACACACTTGTCTTTTTGCGTAGTTGTTTAAAAGATGACATATATAGGAGACATTCCGGTGTTATTTAGATTTTCAACAAGAAAGTGTAATAAGTGTTACTTATGACATCATAAATTTTAATTTTTGGCTTCAATTAACCACTCTTAATGTGTTAAAGTGCGATAATGCGGGCCTCTTCGTTATTACCAAATCGCAGCAAAGAACTCTCTTTAGAAACTAAATTACAGAAAATAAAAACTCTTCAGTGTGTGAAAAAAGATGTACTTGATTTCTGGCAATTGCGGCCATTTCCCTCGCTAGTGTAATTGCTCAATTCGAAAAGTTTTTTGGAAGTTTTTAATTTTTAATTTTTTTTTTGAAGATGTGATTTTGCTATATTTTATTACTAAAAATAAATGTACTAAACTACAGGTAAAAATAGTTTTAAACTCAATACGGTCTTTTGGATACATAAAATAACCATTCTTATCCTAAAAGATGAAGTCAGTATGACAATAATAATATAAATGGATTTTACGCAATTTTTTAAATTTCATAACCAGTTGATCACAATTTGGGAAATTCTTACGGCACTGAGGCGGAAGTTTTCCAAAAGTTAACTATAACATTTAAATGAATCGTTAACAGCCCTACTTAAAACATTTGACATCACCAGGTTGTGCGAGCCAAGAGTTTCCCCATGATCTGCATGTATGATGAGAATGACCTGACCATACCAGAGGAGCTGCAGACAGAAGTCCAACAAATGATGCATCGATCACGTGTCAAGTCCAGTAGCTCGGAGACAGATGACACTGACGGCGACCTAGATATGAAGGTGATCCGCCACAAGTCCTTACATCGCCTGCGCCATGGAAGTGACCGTAGTTTTGGTAAGGAGGAAGATGACAAAATACATTAAGGATTTAGTCAAATAAATTTTTCATCCTCTCAATTTTAAAATCCCTATCTTTTCCAGTTTCTTAAAGCTATTGAAGTGTTTTCCTTCTTGATTAATTTTTTTTCTATTAATATGCAAATTCATTCACAGCAAAAGAAAGGGTTGTTTTTTTTCTTCAAATTTCTGTCACTACTTTTGACTGGTCACAAAGTTTTTAATGAAGAAGTGCAACCTGGACATCGTACCCCTTCCCTCGTGTCTCCATGCAGACCATCTTGCTAGACTACTCCATCCTGTTTATTTCATTGCCGATGTCCTTGTTGTTTTAAATGTAAATGTAAGTGTATTAGCAGCTAGCTGGCTGTTATGTTATGCTTTTCCTGCACTGATACAAACCACAGATTCCAGCCACCACAGCAGTGTTCAAGGGGAGTCTGACTCAGAGCCAGAAGGTTTCATCTCCAACATGACCAGTAAACTGGGGAGCATTTTCTCAAGTGACAGCAGCGACGCCGATGTCAGTGAAAATGAGGACAACGATGATGGCATTGACATGTCACTAGACAAACCTGTCTTCCTGACATCTCGGGGACCTGTCCATATGACAGCTGGTTGGATTTCTTTTTTATTAAGTCTCTACTTGATTTTTTTATTTTAAAGTCTTGTTTGTGGCAGTGGACACTTTTTGTTGGAGTTTTTTATTCAGCGTGATCAATATTCACAGATAAACACTGAAATGTGTCAATTGTTTAGAAAACAATATTGAGAGAATAAAAAATAGAATTTCATTTCTATAATTATAAACCTTTAATAAATATTTTAATATAGGTTGCTTACTTTTTAAAAGATTTTATCTAATTTTATTTTCAAATTTATATTTTAAAATTAAAATGAATAATAATGAATCTTTTAAATGTGCTATATTTGTTTTTCAACTATTTTTGGTTGTTGTTTTTTTGTTGTTTTTTTAAACTTAGTAATCTTAACACTTAATTTTATTTCCTAAACATCTGCATATTGTCACATGAGTTGTCAGATTTTAATTACAAATTTCACTGTCACATTTTCACTGCAATGACAAATAATATTTTTGAAACCTTTTTTTAAAGCCTAACACATATAACATTAACAAGTTATGTCTAGATACATTTGTTGATGTTAATCATTCACCAAAGCAGTGTACTCATATTGTGCTTAAAATTTATATTGTCACAATCGTGTAGCTTCATTTATTCTTTTTGATTTTTCCCAATTTATGTAAATTTTTTCGTTGCACAATAGATTGATTTGTCATTATATTTTGTGTGCTAATATTACTGATGACTCTTTATACAAGCATTGAGTAACTAACAAAACTTGAAGTTTATTGTATACTTTCCTTTGTATAGATTGCTGTGCATTTTATATCAATATCACACTTTCATGTATCCATCATGTGTTAGTATGTCCCCATTTTTTACTAAAGTTATATACAATACGCAATCAATGGTGTGTCGAATCCTTTAATTTATTGAAGTTGACATTTTCTGTGTTAGCATCATGGTGGCTTCCTTTTTATTTTTTGTATATTGTGCATGTATAGTGTATAGTGTATTGTGTATATAGTGTCTAAATGTTGGCATTAAATATTTAAGAATTAAACATGAATAATGATAACACATAAATTTATTAAATTAAGGAAACATGAATAAAATCATAATTTTAACTTGAAGTGAACATCCATTAAAGGCATAATGCATTGGTAGGGAGGTCCCATTTTTGTAAACAGTCTTAAGTCACATAGAGAAGGCAAAACTTTTTTTTAAAAATGCATGGAGTATCACTTATTCAACATTAAGTTAGGTTTTTAGTTACAATGACTGTGTAACTTTTTGCTCTAGATAAATGTCTGTGACTCAGTTGCAGTTAACTTTGTGTCCATGAGAGATAAATTGTTAATGGTTAGTGAATGACAGCAGGTGACTGTGTTATTAGGGGAAGGATATCCTGAAGTTTCAAATTATATTTCATGGGAATTAATTTTTGTTGTTTTTTTTTGGACAAATTTAGATTTTGGGGAGGGGGAGAGAAAGGGGGCCAAACTGGTGTGTTATCTTTAATGGATGTTCTCTTAAGGTTATCAAAATGTTATGGTGAGCAAAACATTTACATTTAAAATAATAAAATACACATTTTTATGCACCGATATTACAACCATACAATTAAATTGTAAGTCTTATATGTATTGATTACATTCATAACACTTTCCAGACTGTCCATAACATTTCTGATTCTATCCCCATACATCAATTACACCAATAATTAAGATATAAACTTATTCTTTACATCACCAGGATCTGCTCTAGGTTTTGACGAGGTTGATGCTGCTCAGGGTGGGGACGATGAAGGGGGTGAAGAGGTCAACAAGTGCATGTACGTCATGGTCGAGTCGGTGGACAGGCTACAGCTGAATGTGACGCCCCAGTCCATCGATGTTCTCAAGGATGTTGTACAAGTGGGTCAGATAATTAAAATATAGTCAGTAACTGTTATACAAGTGGGTCAAATAATTAAAATATAGTCATTTACTATTATACAAGTGGGTCAAATAATTAAACTTTGGTCAATAGCTATTATATATGTGGGTCAAGTAATTAAAATCTATTCAGTAACTGTTATAGAAGTGAGTTAAAAAATTAAATCTAGTCAGTAACTGTTAAACAAGTGGGTCACATAATTAAAATCTTGTCAGTAACTATTATACAAGTGGGTCAAATAATTAAAATATAGTCATTAACTATTATACAAGTGGGTCAAATAATTAAAATCTAGTCAGTAACTGTTTTACAAGTTGGTCAAATAATTAAACAGCAAGTGATTAACTGTAGTGCTGGAGAGTTTATATTTCCTACTCTTATTATGAACACTTTTAATAATTCAAAATTTAGAAACAATTACAGACTTTTTGGGGGTTAAAAATTATCATTTCTAATCATTACAAGAAGTCACTGATTTTTTAAAACTTATTTAATAATTGAGCTATGTCGTTGCTTTCTTTACATACAACCTAACTCAACCCTGGCTTCTGTCCAGGCCCTGACAAACCCCAACAAGTCTAATCTTTACATACAACCTAACTCAACCCTGGCTTCTGTCCAGGCCCTGACAAACCCCAAGTCTAATCTTTACATACAACCTAACTCAACCCTGGCTTCTGTCCAGGCCCTGACAAACCCCAACAAGTCTAATCTTTACATACAACCTAACTCAACCCTTGCTTCTGTCCAGGCCCTGACAAACCCCAAGAAGTCCACTCTTCAGTCTGTCAGAACCATGCCCAGGTTTAAAGTCAACAATGAGGTAGGTAGATGAGTTTTAAAAAAAAAACAAATTAAGGCAGAAACATTTTACACAAATTTAGTGATCAAATTTTTACTTCTAACTACAGAAAAATCCATTAATGATTGAACTTTAAAACATTTTGGAATGTGTAATATGATTCATTTTTAATTGACAAAATAATTTTTACCTTATGCAACTCTTCTTGATATTAACTGGCAAAATTGAATTTAAAATGTTGTCTTTATGCACAAGTAAAAAATTATAAACTTTTTGCATTTTATATAATAACTAATTCTTCAAATCTTTTTTATATAGCAATTTTATAATTTTTTATTTAGCTTGGACTACATGCTTACATTACGGTTCATCCCAAAATTAAGGTGAGAAAAATGAATTGTTATCAAGAGATCTTTTGATTTGAAATACATTATAACGACACTATAGGCCATCAAGAAGGGGCATTAATGACTGCCTCTAACTAGATATAACTATCTATAAATGACATTAAGACATAAAGAAGGGCCTTAATGACCATGTCCAAGTATAATAACATAGACATCTATAGATGACATTGATTAATTATCATTCATGAACAACAATATATATCTCAAGATGGTGTTATATGACCATGTCCCTCTGACTGCTAAGATCAGTTATTGTTATACTGTACCCCTGACTGCTAAGATCAGCTAATGTTATACTGTACCTCTGACTGCTAAGATCAGTTATTGTTACACTTTAATTCTGACTGTTATGATAGGTTATTGTAATACTGTACCTCTGACTGCTAAGATCAGTTATTGTTATACTGTACCCCTGACTGCTAAGATCAGTTATTGTTATACTGTACCTCTGACTGTTATGATAGGTTATTGTTATACTGTACCTCTGACTGTTATGATAGGTTATTGTTATACTGTACCTCTGACTGTTATGATAGGTTATTGTTATATTGTACCTCTGACTGCTAAGATCAGGTTATGATAGGTTATTGTTATACTGTACCTCTGACTGCTAAGATCAGGTTATGATAGGTTATTGTTATACTGTACCTCTGACTGTTA
>MUZC01000014.1:465321-479843 GCA_002072015.1 Radix auricularia | reverse complement strand
TACCTCTGACTGCTAAGATCAGGTTATGATAGGTTATTGTTATACTGTACCTCTGACTGCTAAGATCAGGTTATGATAGGTTATTGTTATACTGTACCTCTGACTGCTAAGATCAGGTTATGATAGGTTATTGTTATACTGTACCTCTGACTGCTAAGATCAGGTTATGATAGGTTATTGTTATACTGTATCCCTGTGTCATTGTTCATTAGTGAAACAAATTTTTTATTAGCTAACAACTTATTTCAACAGATCCACAAAGATCACATAAAAAATGCCACAATCTACCATGCCGGACAAGACGACAACATTATACATCCCGTAGATTACGAGAACGACATTGATGCCACAGATGGGGCTGATGATAACAGATCAGACAAAAGGCGAGAAGCATTTTTTTTGTTTCATTACATATATTCTATGGGCTGTTTTTATTGATCCCACTCCTGCCAGCATCTTGGTTTCCTTCTCCTGCTAAAACTGAGTTGTCTCTTTTAGGAACAAGTGAACTTTCTGAGTCAATTTTTAATCTAGCCATCAGCTTTTCTGCATGACTGCATTTTCAAAACTTTTTATTTCAAACCACCCAAGCTTAGATCAGTTTAAACAGAACAAAATTTTATTTATGTTAAGACGAAAATAGTTTTCTCTCATTAAAATTATCATTATGGACACGGTGGTCGAGTGGCAGCGCGCTCAACTAGCTTACCGATGGTCACGGTTTGAATCCATGCGAAGGCAAAGACTTGTTCCCGGGGCCTAGGGCGTCCATGAGTCCACCCAGCTCCGAATGGGTACCTAATATTAGTTAGGCGGCTCGGTAATTTGTGGAACCCTTATAGCCGTGGCCTGTGAACGCTGCATCACTTGCCAACAGATCATCCTTCATGATCTTTGGATGCAATTATCTTCTACATAGAAGGAAAATCTGTATATCTAAGATAAGATAAGATAAGATAAATTTCTTTTGCCTTCTCAAATTCTCTTTATTCACTTAAGTTAATTGAAAAGGTCAAGTTCACAGATGAGATTTTTTTTTCCTTCTCTGCAGTTCAACGTTAGACTGCTCTGTTACAAATATGCTGGCTAAAGCTGGCCACACCTTGGTCAGTGCTGGGGCTTTTGTGTTTGACGATGACGATGACTACCTGTCAGGAACTCAGGTTGATTATCACAGGCTCAAATTACAGGTAGAAAAACAAATCAAAATTTTATAAAGACATTTCAAGATTCTGCTTTAAGTTACCAAAAATATGTTTAAGGAACTTTTATTATAAGAAAAAGTGTTAAAACTTTCTTTTGCACAAAATTAAAGTAAAGGAACAGAAGTAAAAATTAATTGTACTGTTGAGTTTAAATTGAGGCACATCAGTTCACTAAGGCACATCAATTCACTGAGGCACATCAATTCACTGAGGCACATCAATTCACTGAGGCACATCAATTCACTGAGGCACATCAATTCACTGAGGCACATCAGTTCACTGAGGCTCATCAATACACTGAGGCACATCAATTCACTGAGTCACATCCGTTCACTGAGGCTCATCAATATACTGAGGCACATCAATTCACTGAGGCACATCAATTCATTGAGGCACATCAATACACTGAGGCACATCATTTCACTGAGGCACATCAGTTCACTGAGGCACATCAGTTCACTGAGGCACATCAATTCACTGAGGCTCATCAATTCACTGAGGCACATCAATTCACTGAGTCACATCAGTTCACTGAGGCTCATCAATATACTGAGGCACATCAATTCACTGAGGCACATCAATACACTGAGGCACATCAATACACTGAGGCACATCAGTTCACTGAGGCACATCAGCTCACTGAGGCACATTCATTCGCTGAGGCACATTCATTCGCTGAGGCACATCAATTCACTGAGGCACATCAATTCACTGAGGCACATCAATTCACTGAGGCACATCAATTCACTAAGGCACATCAGTTCGCTGAGGCACATCAATTCACTGAGGCACATCAATTCACTGAGGCACATCAATTCACTGAGGCACATCAATTCGTTGAGGCACATCAGTTCACTGAGGCACATCAGTTCACTGAGGCACATCAGCTCACTGAGGCACATTCATTCGCTGAGGCACATTCATTCGCTGAGGCACATCAATTCACTGAGGCACATCAATACACTGAGGCACATCAATTCACTGAGGCACATCAATACACTGAGGCACATCAATACACTGAGGCACATCAATTCACTGAGGCACATCAATACACTGAGGCACACTGCTTGAAAATCACTATTAAAGATGATAGAATCATGTATGGCAATTAACATTTTTAAAAAAAAATATTAACTGGAACTAGCTTCAAATCAGTAATATATATCTGGTTTGTTTGCTCTTGTCAGGTGGAAGGATTTGAACAAACTCCTTCCATTCTACACAAACGTGCTTGCAGAAGACTGATTCCACTCACACCTATCAAAGTAAGTTAAATTGAATTCAGAAGTTGCCTTAATTATGTGTATAATCTATCCCTAGCATAAGTTTTTTTTATCCTTACTTGTTAGGTGTATTGTAAGTAATCTCCAGATTAATCTCTAATCCAAAATTGTTCTTTACAAAATAATTATTTTTATTATGCAGATCATTAAATGAAAAGCTAATTAAAAATTTCCGTAATTTAAGTTTTTCAAGAAAAGTTGAAAATGTCTTACGTGTTTTAAGGAATTAGTTTAATCGTTAAACTTTGAAACACTAGAGGATAGAAGAACAAATAGCAAAGTAATAATATTACAAAAGGCAATTAATTCTAACTTGGAAATACAACACAAAGATAATCTAAAACAACCCTCAGATAGACAGGGATAAAAACACTTTTATTATTCCATATGCAAGAACAAACACAAAGAAATTCTCATTCTTCCAGTCAGGAATTCGGACTTGGAATTGGTTGCCTAAGGAAACCAGGAAAACCAACACTTTATCAACATTTAAAACTCTAATATAAATATTAGACTAGACATAAACTATGGATAAGTTTATGACGCAATAATCTTCTGTATAGAATTGTTATCTCTAACAGATAAGATAAGATATTGTGCCTCAAAGCAAATATCCCTCATGTATTGACATGCTAACCATTAAGTATTAATCCCTCTAATCTGGGCATGCCGACTATAAAGTACTTATTACTATAATCTGGGCATGCCGACTATAAAGTACTTATTACTATAATCTGGGCATGCCGACTATAAAATATATTTTGCTATCTCATAAATTATAAATTTGTAAGTATATTAAGGTGAAAGTAAATATTAACCCTAAGATTGGCCCAAATTGCTCATATGTGGGAAAGAAAAGTGAGGGAAGGGGGGGGGGCGTAATGGAATGACTTTCACTTTACAATGAACTTTTCCTTTTCATTTGTATCACTGACTGGTTTCTCTTTCCTTGTGCCTAGTCTGATGAGGTTGAACTTGAGGTTTGTACAAGTGTATCACTCAAGTGTTTTATGTTGTGCTTCACATTATTATTGATGTCTTTTATTTTCTGCAAATTTTGCTGTCCTGTGCTATTAGTTGATGTTGTCATTTCGTCACAAGGCTTAATATATTTATTCTCAAGCATTAGAGAAAGGCAATCGTTTTCTTAATTTTCTTTACAAAACTTATTGCAAGTTATCATTACAAATAGATGTAATTTCATGTATAACTTTTTAAAACAACATGTACTGAAAGAAATTATTTAAAGTGCAGAAGCAAAGTTATAATAATGTATCAAGGAATTGTTGAAAGCTAACACAGACATTATCTAAAACAGCATCAAGTTCCCCCCTCCCCTCCNCCCCCCGCACACCCGCCTATCTTTCCACTCAGTAAAGTTACTGCATTACTTTCTTTACAGTTTTGGATGTGTCCATACAATCTGGCTATGCTATAATGATTGTACTCTCTTGTGATAAGATTAAGATAAAAATCAGTGCTTCATTGTTTTTATTGTCTAAGATTTTACTTTTACACAAGTAGATGATATACTTTGTTAAATGTTTGTTTTTATTTACAATTTTATAAATTAATTTTCCAGAAGGTCATACATCTTATATAATATTAAATTATTAAATAGTTTTTAAATGCCAGGGTTAGTGAAGCTACAGGGTGGGGAAAGAAAGCAAGTTGCGTTCAAATTGTTTAAGATTCTGTTTCAGTGGCAAGCTTGCATAGGATTTGTTAATTGTTGCTCTGTTTCAGTCATATCCAAAATGAACAGCCAAGCTTTATAAAAGCTATGCATTACTAAATATTGACATTATTATACAATCCCATGTGGTTTCCTCAACAGTAGCTAGAAATTGAGACCCAAGCTATTTCATATCTACTTAATTAAAGGGATTTTAAAATTAACCATAAAACAAAGTTGTAATTAAAAGATTAAAAAGCTGCCTATTTCAATTGAGGTCTGGTAGTTTATCAACAATTTTGCAAGAAACTAATTCTTTCCATTTAGAACATATTTAATATTGCATGAAGTTATTAAAGTCATATTTGACTTCATGTCACTGATTTTTAAAAGAAAATGTAAATTAAATTTCCAAACTAAGTTGTTGTTTTAAAATATCTAAATTTTGTTCATCAAATTTGTATATTTTGGTCATTTAAACAATAGGATTCTTTGCATTTCTAATTATTGGTTCAATATTGAGACATGTATTTTTCTTATATTTTAGAATGGCATGAAATACTGTGCCGTCATGGAGGTGGACACCTGGCACGGGAGTAAGACTGTCAGACTTTACTCTCCGCTCAAGGTACAAGGACAATTTCATGTTGACATACATTTTTCTTTCAAATATCTATGCTTTATCAGCAAGCTCAAAAGCATGTTGTGAGTGTGTGTTTATTATTATGAAATCTGTCCCACTTTTTCATGGGCTCTTCTATCACAAGTCAAGAGTGAATATTTCACCCCTTCTTTATCAATTGAGAAAACAAAAAGGATGGCTGTTGATATTTGATATTTCAGTTGGAGAACCATCTAACCATGAGGATTGATGTATACTGTAAGACAGAGGACCTCAAAAGGTTCAAGGCCACTCGGGAGTTGGCAGGCACTGACACCTTCTCCAAACTGGCAACTGTCAAGTCTGGTGACACGTTCTATTTGCCCCTCTTTGTTGCCTACCATTGCCCACTCTACATCAAGCCTTCAGAAATTCAGTAAGTTTCTTCCTTAGATTATCTGTATCTCTGTCTTTAATATATAAAGTACTTGATACAAATTCCAAGAAATTAATAAATAAATTTATAATTTTATTTCTGTAACAGAAATGAGGAAAATAATCATTATCTTATGTGAGAAATTTTTTTTTTTTCATTATCTTGTGTGAGAAATAGGACTGCGGAAATTACCGATTAATTTCTCGATTAATTGGTAAATTTTTTATCGATTAAAATAAGATAAAATAGTGATTAAAATTAAAGAAAATGTTTTTAAAATTTATTTTCAATTTATTAATAAATAATTAATTATTAAAAATTAATAATAGTTTTTTTTAAGTACAAACTTCTCCATTTAAAGAGAAGTTCTCAAATGTGTAAACTTTAAAATAACCTGTTTTATAAGGACAATGATATTTAAAAAAACATTGTTTTTAATTAATTAACAATAAAAAAATTTAAATTCATTGACATTATATTGAACTACTTATATTTAAATATATTTCCTAACAATATATTTAAAATTAAATTAAATTAAAAACCGGTACTTAAGTTATGGACACTTTAAAAAAATGCCCTATAAGGGCACAAAATGTGAAGGAAAACAACATAGTGAAAAAAGTGATTTTGAGGTCTTAGAAAAAAATCATAACTTTTGAACCACTTGGGATAAAAAGATGATCTTTATGTTTTTGTTAATCATCAAACAATTTCTATATAGCTGTATTACTTTTATATTTTAAAATTAATTTGAAATTTTCATCCAAGTGCCTAAACTTAAATACGTTATTTCACTTATTTTTATTGCTATGTTTTAAAAATAACTCAATAAAAAAAAATCTATTGCTTGTTTTTTTTTACTTCCCTTGAAATTTTCAGTTTAATGACGTGATACATCTTTATTTTTAGCTTTAACAAAATTATCGATTAATTAATCGGTAATTTTTCAAAAGTTAACGATTAAATTTAATTTAATCGATAACAGCCCTAATGAGAAATATTATTTTTTTCATTATCTTGTGTGAGAAATATTATTTTTTAAATACTTAGACTTGTACAATGATAACCCTAACAAATGTCACAGAGTTCATTGAATGTATACAGATCATACAACCCATCAGTTAACTGTACAGGTGGTAGCTTAAGCATAATGAGAGAGATGTTCTTCTTCTATCCCTTATCAACCCACAATCAATGCTCTGTTCATTATGACTCCTAGGAATGTTGAGGTTTTGTCAATCAATCTGTGCAGATGATACTTTTTAGGGCTACTCATTGGGGGAATTTAGTGAATGGAGGGGGAACAGGAGGCATTACACACAAAAATATGTGTCTCACCTGATCTTTTTGAAAACTTGACATTATTTGGTTCAAGTGATGAGCAGGTCTAATTGACAATAAAGCCAGCCGAGCTGAACAACCATCTGGTATATACAAAACGTTCTTGGCAAGGAATGACATAATCGGATATCGGTGTCCATTAAGTTGCCACCATTGTAGAGGGTTAATGAATTCAGGAACTTTCATCTCCATTTTATGGCTCAGTTATTCATCAGAAGAGCTGTCGTCTTTTTCTGTCTCTGAGTAAGACTCCATTACTGGCATTAGCGTAATATGCTTTTCATTTGATTTGATAAGTAGGCAAAGTGTTAGAACCATGGAAGGCAAACTTTATAATTATTTTAAACATTCCCGTCAGACAATAGTTTAAAAACCAAAATGTTCGTGTAATCATCAGGCAATTTATTGTTATTTATCGGCAGCTATTTTTATAATTTTTTTTAAAAAAATGTTTACTTCCAATAATTTCAAGTGATGGGTCGATTAATCACTAAAAATAATTTAATTGTTAACATTTGTTATCGATTAATTGAGAAATTAATCATTAATGTCCACAGCCCTACTTTAAACATTTTATGCACTTGACTTGAAATCTACAACTCAAACTGTAGTTACAGATAAAATTAATTTTGAAATTTAATGTCTTTCGCCTGCCAGCTATGAGCTGACCCACAATCCTCTGTGGTGGCAGGAAATGCTGCAGGGAAAAGATCGAGTGAAAAACTTCACCTGTCAGTCATCACAAGAGGAAAAGTCCTTTAATTTTAAGGTATGAAATCCTTATTCCCTTTTGGAACATCATGAAAACAGATCAAGTCATTAAAAATCTTGTAAATCTTTAAACCTAGTAAAAACCTTAATCCCCCCCAAAAATCCCCAAAAGCCCAGATATAAAATGTAAACATTTACAGTTTCTTAAAATTCACTGATGTAATGTCACTAGGGTTGGTGTCACCCGGGGCGGTAGTGCATTGTGTCACCCCCTCACGACTTAACCCATAAAACTCCTGTCTGTCAGTGCCAAATAATGGGAACATATAGAATTTTACATTTTGGTGTCACCCGATGCAGTCCGCACCCCTCGCTCACCCCAGTGATGCCAATGTAAACATGACACTTTTGTAATTTTTCTTCTTTAAATTGTTGTCTTAGTGTAACTTACTAATTAATTTGGTGACGGTTACCCGTAAAATAGCACACAAGAAAAAAGTGCAGATGAAGATTGGAGGCAATTGTTCTAATAGATGCTAATGTTTCAAGATGGACTACCAACCATGTATAGCGCTCATGTTTGCGCCCATTTTTTGTCGCTCTTTTATTGTGTGCTCTTTAATGACATGTGACAACAATTTAAAGAAGGAAAATGTTACCAAACATATTTCAGACAATCCTTGAACTAAAAAAATAGTTTATTCATTAATTGAATGACATTTTTAAAATTTAAGTCTTGTCTGTCAAACTTTAAGAACATTTATTAATTTTTTTTTAAATTTCAACTAAATTTTGATAGTGTCCAAACATTTAAGTGTGATTTGGCTTACTTTTGTAACTTTCAAAATTAAAGTCAACGTTTATTAAAATAATTATTTAAGCAAAAAAATAACCGTTAGCATTTTGACTCAAAAATAATGTGATTGAATCATCACGATCTTTTAACAAAATTAAATAAAGCATTCACTTGCTTACCTTTACTACTGCAAGAATGTGGAATTATGAACTGTAGTTAAAATACTTGAATATAACAGATTGTGCAGGTACTGTTCTGATCGGCATCGTCTCGTTCAAAATCAACTTTACTTCGGCTGCCAAATGTACGCATCAATCAATCTATCAGTGAAAATCGTTTCATATGAAATCGACAAGACTGAAATGTTTTCATGTGAAAATAATGCATGTTACAACAAAAGTACCTATACTGAAGAAAATTAAGTTTTTTAGAGTACATTATATTAACATAGATAAGCATATTTGCACGCCTTTAATAAATATAAATAACACAAAAAAATTAACTCAAAAACATATGATACATAATATTCCTCAACAAAAACCATCTTTTTTATTATTTAAAAAAAAATCTTATTCCCCCCCCCCTGTGGTGGAGGGAGTAGTGAGGTCGGGTTTGTCTCACCAGCTTACCCTATGATGTTGGTATGTTAAAGAACATATGGCTTTATTTCATTTAAACAAAAAGACTGCCCATAGGGCATAGAGTGGACATAAGGCATAGGGCATACAGTGGACATAAGGCATGTAGTGGACATAGGGCATACAGTGGACATAGGGCATACAGTGGACATAGGGCATACAGTGGACATACGGCATACAGTGGACATCGGCATACAGTGGACATGCGGCATACAGTGGACATGCGGCATACAGTGGACATAAGGCATAAAGTGGATATAAGGCATACAGTGGACATAAGGCATAGGGCATACAGTGGACATAGGACATAGGGCATACAGTGGACATTAGGCATAGTGCATACAGTGGACATAAGGCATAGGGCATACAGTGGACATAGGGCATACAGTGGACATACGGCATACAGTGGACGTAAGGCATAGGGCATACAGTGGACATAAGGCATACAGTGGACATAGGGCATACAGTGGACATAGGGCATACAGTGGACATAGGGCATACAGTGGACATACGGCATACAGTGGACATACGGCATGCAGTGGACATAAGGCATAGGGCATACAGTGGACATAAGGCATAGGGCATACAGTGGACATACGGCATACAGTGGACATACGGCATGCAGTGGACATAGGGCATAGGGCATACAGTGGACATAAGGCATAGGGCATACAGTGGACATAAGGCATAGGGCATACAGTGGACATAAGGCATATGGCATACAGTGGGCATAGGGCATACAGTGGACATAAGGCATACAGTGGACATACGGCATACAGTGGACATACGGCATACAGTGGACATAATGCATAGGGCATACAGTGGACATAGGGCATACAGTGGACATAGGGCATACAGTGGACATAGGGCATACAGTGGACATAGGGCATAGGGCATACAGTGGACATAAGGCATAGGGCATACAGTGGACATAAGGCATATGGCATACAGTGGGCATAGGGCATACAGTGGACATAAGGCATAGGACATACAGTGGACATAGGGCATACAGTGGACATAGGGCATACAGTGGACATACGGCATACAGTGGACATACGGCATACAGTGGACATAAGGCATAGGGCATACAGTGGACATAGGGCATAGGGCATACTGTGGACATAGGGCATACAGTGGACATACGGCATAGAGCATACAGTGGACATACGGCATAGGGCATACAGTGGACATAGGGCATACAGTGGACATAGGGCATACAGTGGACATAGTGCATAGGGCATACAGTGGACATAGGGCATAGGGCATACAGTGGGCATAGGGCATACAGTGGACATAGGGCATACAGTGGACATATGGCATACAGTGGACATACGGCATACAGTGGACATAAGGCATAGGGCATACAGTGGACACATGGCATAGGGCATACAGTGGACATAAGGCATAGGGCATACAGTGGACATAAGGCATAGGGCATACAGTGGACATAAGGCATAGGGCATACAGTGGACATAGGGCATACAGTGGACATAGGGCATACAGTGGACATAGGGCATAGGGCATACAGTGGACATAAGGCATAGGGCATACTGTGGACATATGGCATACAGTGGACATACAGTGGACATAGGGCATACAGTGGACATAAGGCATACAGTGGACATACGACATACAGTGGACATAGGGCATACAGTTGACATACAGCATACAGTGGACATAAGACATAGGGCATAGAGTGGACATAGGGCATACAGTGGACATAGGGCATACAGTGGACATGCGGCATACAGTGGACATGCGGCATACAGTGGACATGCGGCATACAGTGGACATACGGCATACAGTGGACATGCGGCATACAGTGGACATAGGGCATACGGTGGACATAGGGCATACAGTGGACATAGGGCATACAGTGGACATAAGGCATACAGTGGACATGCGGCATACAGTGGACATAAGGCATACAGTGGACATAGGGCATACAGTGGACATAGGGCATAGGGCATACAGTGGACATAGTGCATACAGTGGACATAGGGCATACAGTGGACATAAGGCATACAGTGGACATAGGGCATACAGTGGACATAAGGCATACAGTGGACATAAGGCATACAGTGGACATAAGGCATACACACAACAGTGAGACTAAACACTTGATACCAAGTTACACTTTTTAATTTTTGGGGATGGGTGATGTTTTGCATATTAAGACAGAAGCTCAAATAATCCTACAGGTATTTGCAAATGAACAAAGATTTTATCACACCTCATTACAGGCTGCATGCAAGGAGGGAGATGGTCTAAAACCTCATCCAGTAGCTCTGAGGAACCTGCCCTACTTCACCATCAGCTTGTATGCACCTATTGTTTTACACAACTATCTGCCCTACGACATACAGTTTTCCTTGCAGGTGAGCAACTATTTACACAACTACCAGCCCTATGACATAGAGTTATAGATTTACCTTAAAATGAGCTCTTATATACACAATATACACAACTACCAGCCCTATGACATAGAGTTGTAGGTTTACCTTTAGGTGAGCTTCTGATCAACTTCCACATGAGATATAGTTTTTGCAGAAGGTAAGTTGAGTTCTGCAATTGAAAGGATTTCATTTAGGAAATTTAGGAATCCTCATCTGAAATTCAATAGCTGTGAGGTAAATTACCTTTTTTCCCCCCAAAAAAAATTTCATATTAACATTTTTTTTAAATGTTTTCACCAGCAAATAATTTCCCACACCTTGAAAGTTTTATTTATATTTATATCTTAGGGCACAACAATGTCCAGCAGCTTGACCCATGGAGAGATGACACCATTGTACACTGTGGACACCCAGAAGTCTTACAAACTGCTGATCACTGTGAGTTATTTGAACCTGAGACTTTGTCCTTAACTTCCTTGCATACCAGGTTCTTAAAATCTTACATCCTAAATCTTCAAGGCCAGCTTTTTCCCTGAATCTCATGTTGTAACCTGGTAATGGGCCCTGAAAATGAGATTTCTGAGTTGTTTTTAAAACATGGTGGGAAATCTAGATTAGGTTATCCAGAGGTAATAGATGGGCCCATTGCAGTTAATTTTTTATCCTTGCAGCTTTCTCATGATATTTGAACCAGATTCTAGCTACAGCCCTAGTCTCTAGGACTGTAAGTCTCATTGGATCTCAGAATAATAAAGCAATCATCTCTTCTCTAAGCCTGGAGGTTTAGTTGGCTAGATAAAAGCTTTTCAATAATTAATTGTTGAATAAATTTGATATGTTCACACTATAATGAGTACCGTATATTCCCGCATATAAGAAGACTGAGCGTATAAGACGACCCCCATACTTTTCCTATTAAAATATAGGCTTTAAGCTACTTTTGGCGTATAGCACCCCCCTTTTCCAACACACACCAAATATAAATTAAAAAACGTCAGATTTGCTTTAAGTATAATAATTTTATTTAAAAGCCATCAAAACCCTCCTGTTTGTCATCTGATATCAAATGTACATCAATTACATATTGCAACCCTTTGACAATACCCGTATACACGGTGTATAACATGATACCCAACGTATAAGATGACTCCGGACTTTTGAGAAGAATTTTAGGGGTTAAAAAGTCGTCTTATACTGCGGAATATACGGTATATGCTTTTATAATAATATATGAAAACAGTGTGGAAATTTTGGTATATGTTAACTGTAAAGGTCAGTCCAAGTGTTAAAAATATTAGAAGATCACAAAGGACATGTATAAAAAAAATAACTCATGAATGTGTGAATTGCTGATATATACCATTATAAAATATATGAATTAATAACACTGAAGGACTCATAATAAAGTTAATTTTAGTTTTAAACTGATATGAATCATTCTACTTTATTAAAATGATACACACAAATTTTTGTGTAAATAAAACATGTTGAGTTGTGTGCTTAGTTAAATCATAAACTTAAGCCTGTATCAAGTTTTATTCCCATACGATATTCCAGCAACTTTTATTTCTAACATTCCAGAACTGTAATATATTTTTTGTCAAATAAATTAATCTGAACATACTATATTAACAAACTCTTTATTCTGAAAGAATCCAAATTGTTATCAAACACCAGCCTGATGCTAAACTTAAATTTAAAAGGATGGAGATCCCCAATGAAACATTGATACAAATAAATTACTGTCAATGGCATAACCAAAAAAAAAACTTCAACATGCTTTTCTTCTAGCTACCCGACTACATGGGCTCCGACTGGACGGGAGTCCTGGAGATATCCCCTTCCATGGAGGAGTTCAGGGCCATCAACATGGAAACTGAAATTGATTCGGAGAATGTCAACCGACATCTGAGCCTCAGCATCCATGCGGATCAATCGCAATCTTTAGATTTGCGGATCTACACACCTTACTGGATAGTCAATAAAACAGATCTTCCACTGCAGTTGAGGGTAAGTATGATTTCTGTTGTGGGTTTCAATTTGGTCTTAAGGTTTGGGAAGTATTTTCCAAAATTGGAATAACTTAAAAAGATACTGTTAAAATTTTAATAAATAAGAAGTTAACTGAATATCAGCAGAACGTAGGATGCAATAATCTTCTGCATCGAAGGAGCATCTGTAACAGATAAGACAAGATATTATCATTGTTCTGTGATGCTGCATATCATTATAAATTATCTATTGTCAGGAAATGTTATCTTTGATAGTAAACTTAAATAACACTTGCAGGCTTGAAGCAGATGACATGTGGAGAAATTTGATATTTATTTGTAGTTAAAAGCAGGGCCTGAACACTACTTTTTAAAATGACAAAATGAATTTGGAAGTTTGGCCTAACAAGACATTTTGAAATGTCTGTGTATGTAGTTTATAGTCGGCTATGTGTTCTACATAAGCATAATGATGGAAGTTTGAACATGTAACTCTTGTTTCATTAAAAAAAGCAGGGCTCCTTATCAGACGCTGTCTATGAGTTTGGAAACTCCCCAAATCCACTTCTCTTCAGGTTCAAGAAACATAAAAGGAAAAAGGTTTGACATTGAAAATAATCTTATTTGAAAACTTAGAAAATAAACTAATTGTTAATTAATGAATGTACAAATCAAATCATGAAAATTCTGTATAATGTTTATTGTAAATTCATTAAAAGCATTTAGCAGGAATTATTTAGCAATTAAAAAGTTGTTTTGTTTTTTTTCATAGGCAAAGCTCCGAGTGTATGAGTCTCGCTGGTCTCAGTCCTTTTCCACAGACACAGTTGGAAGTGGTGGTGTAGTCATCTGTAATGACAAAGAGAGAGGCAAAAAATACATGGTACATTTTGCTGGCTTTATATTCTATTTTTTCTCCATACCCAAAACTAAATTAAAACTTATTCTTTAAAGTTCAAATTTTTTAAAACATTAATCTTTGAAAATTACACAAAGCATGTTGGCACAGCTGCTTTCTAATAACTATTTTCATTCCTCCAGCTATAACTATAAGATTGTGTAATATTTTATCATATTTTGTTACAGTTTCTGGTTCAAATTGCCCTGTCCAAGTTACGGCTGACCAAAATTGTGACCATCATGCCCTTCTTCCTGGTCATCAACAGTTCCCGCCAAAAGCTGAGGTACATGGAGGAGAATGAGAAGGCTGATTTATGGATTGACATAGAACCAGATCAGGTGAGTTGGTACATCATGAGGGCCCTACCAATCAGGTCTTTTCTCTTAAGATATTAGATAAGTTAGAACCAGATCAGGTGAGTCTGTACATCATGAGGGCCCTACCAATCAGGTCTTTTCTCTTAAGATATTAGATAAGTTAGAACCAGATCAGGTGAGTCTGTACTAAGGCATAGGGCATACAGTGGACATAGGGCATACAGTGGACAT
>MUZC01000014.1:435598-447842 GCA_002072015.1 Radix auricularia | reverse complement strand
ATGTGTCATCATTACGGCCTGCCTTATGCCGATGTCTCTTTAAGGTGTATACTTAATTTAAAGGTGTGTAGTCCCTGGTCGCTGGGTCTTGCGGGTGACACGGGTGGTCTAGCTGCGCCGTGCTGAAGGACGTCAGCTCTCGAGGTCAGTCCCGCCCCTCGCGCCGAGATGTTCTGCGGTGACTGTATCGCCGCGACCTAGTTCTGTCTCCAGGTGACGTGATGACTGCGCTCTCGGACTGGTGTCCCTCTCGTGTTTACAAACACTGAAGCGGTCAGCCGAGTTGATAAACAATGAAGCGGTCAGCTGAGTTGATAAACAAGGTCTAGGATGCGATGTCGATCAGGGTCGATCGTACACGCTGGCACTTCTATCCTCGTGCTTTCAAAAGAACTTCGTCCTGTGGACGGCTTCGGTTCAACGGCGTAAAAACACCGATTACCGGAAGGTTGCAGAGCACAGGGCTCTGTGACGATTGTGCTTATCGGCCTAACTCACGGAGATACAGGTGATTAGGTCCGATGTAGCCTTAGGAGATCTGCTAGTGTCCTAGCTGACACGGACGCTAGTTGCTGTCGCGTGGCAAGGGTAGCACTCCTCTCTACAGCAATCATACACAAGAAGGGGGACGGTGGTCCGACAGCTTCAAGTGTGTAGTACCTCTGGTCGTATTCCGGGAATTCAGATGTAGGCTATCTGACTCGGGCGTACCAGGAACCAGTCTATGGAAATAGAAATAAGACTCGGGGAATCTTCTATTCCATAGATCTATGACTTTCCTCCTTCCACGACAAGCCGTTCAGAGCAAGCCGCCAGAAGGGAATAACAATTTTGACATACTAATTTGATTAATTTTGTATGCTTACTTTCACGGGCGTCGGCCTATTTGGCGAACACCTCATACGTGAGTTCAGCAATTTAATAAAACAATCTACATAACTAAAGATATAATTAAACATCCACACACGCTACTCCATCTATTTGGTGGAGATCGCGTGTGCAGGCACATTATAATTTAAGCAAACATGTTATTGGTAAGAACAATATACAGGGGTCCCAACACGGTACAATGTGTCCCGTGGGGTAATAAATCCGTGTCAATCGGACAGGATTGATATCAATCAGCCATAATAAAATACAAGTGATAATCAATTATGCATGAATAAAATAAGATAAGAGTTCACTCTTACTAGACTGGTGATTGCTGGCTTTTCCTCGATATAACACGGTGACTGATCTTGTCTAAAGAATACCTCCGTGGCTGGGCAGTGGGAAAGAATGAGTTGGTGTTTGTGCACGGCTTATATTTCGGATGGTCACGTGATGTCCATTATCCTTGATTGGCTGGGTCCAAAAATATGACCAATGGTATTAGGACTTCCTTTATTCAGCCCCGTAGCGGACAGTATGCGCGCATATCTGTCAAATTTTGAGATGGCTGGTTACCCCCCCTCCTCTCGGGGTGGTTCAAGTGCTAGGGGTTACTGAGTCTAAGAGTCCGCACAAATCTCATCACAGTGGGAAAATTAAATATTATCTGAAAAGTTTTGGGAGTTTTAGAAATGACATGTGCATCTTGTTTCCTAAAAATAATTTTATGGAGTTTTCAATGTCCGTAAGTGTTTTTGTAATGTGTTTTAGCTTCCTAGAGCATGCAGTGACCTGTTGCTTAGCAGGATTAGTGTAGCGAGTAGCAAAAATTAACCAATAATCATATAGGGGTGCCACTGACTAAATGCTTTTGTTTCGGGGTAAGTAGGCAAGAGCTCGCCAGTTTGTCTCCAGACAGAAAATGCTATTAGAAATACAAGAATATTTTAGAGAAATTAATATAGCAAGGCAAGATATTTATCTCATACGCCATTTTACCTGCATATTTGTTGAATTGATTTTATTCACTGATGAAAACAAGAATTACTTTTTTAAAACTAGTATTTAAATAATATAAATTAAAGTAAATTAATTAATGGGTCATAGATATATTTATTTTAAATGTCACTTAAAAAGTTAAAGCCTTCAATGTACTACTACAACCCTGCCCCCGCCAGATATATGCCAATTTTTATTTTCGTAATCTTTTTTTAATCCTCCATAACAAAGTTTCAGTTAAACTTAAACCCTGGATATCGTAACTTTCTATATTTTTTTATGATTGTTACTTTGATTACAATTTTTAAAATAAAGATGTCTTTCTGTTAACTGAAATAAATAATTTTGAAAAAAAATTTATGTCAGTATTTTACATATGAACTTAAGTTATGGCAGTTAACAATACGAAGCCTGTCAAAACTGGGTAAAATAAAAAATAAGATACATTTTTATATTAATACTTTCAAAATTATTTATGAAATAAATACTATGCTAATGATACTTGGGTTAAATGTCTTCTTTGCCTTTGCACTTTTAGATCAATGAAGGGGAGAGTGCAGATCTGGCCGTGTTTGCATCACTTGAGGGTATCAGCATCTCTGTCATCAACTCCATGTACCAAGAGGTGGCACTGCTGTCAGTGACCAGCTGCCCGGCTGTGTGGGAGGTGGAGGTCAAGGAGAAATGGCGATCACTCAGTGTGGAGCTGGCCACATGGCTTGAGGACCAGTGGAGGGGAGAGGTAGTCTCAGCAAGTCTGCATGATCAAATCGAGGTGAGGTTTTCTATGGTCATCAGTGTTTCTCACAGTGGTTCTCATCCTTTTATTGGAGGTAAAAATGCTTATTACGTGGGGTCACAGGTTTCCGTGAGCACTTGCAACATGGATTTTTTCAAGTATTTTTATCTTGTTCCATGTCTATCAGAGCCTAGGAAGACTCCTTCTCAATGCAATCAGCGCCAATCCTGACACGCTTTTCAGCCTGTTTTACTCAGATGTCAAAGCAGGCCTGAAAATCTTTGCTTTTCAAGTTGTCAAGCTCTCCCAAAGACAGCAGCAACAAGCTGACCCCTGGTTCAAGTGGTCAAGCTCTCCCTTAGACAGCAGCAGCAACAAGCTGACGCCTGGTTCAAGTGGTCAAGTTTTCCCTAAGACGGCAGCAGCAACAAGCTGACCCCTGGTTCAAGTGGTCAAGCTCTCCCTAAGATGGCAGCAACAACAAGCTGACCCCTGGTTCAAGTTGTCAAGCTCTCCCAAAGACGGCAGCAACAAGCTGACCCCTGATTTAAGTGGTTATGCTCTCTCAAAGACGGCAGCAACAAGCTGACCCCTGGTTCAAGTTGTCAAGCTCTCCCAAAGACGGCAGCAACAAGCTGACCCCTGGTTTAAGTGGTCAAGCTCTCCCAAAGACGGCAGCAACAACAAGCTGACCCCTGGTTCAAGTGGTCAAGCTCTCCCAAAGACGGCAGCAACAAGCTGACCCCTGGTTCAAGTCGTCAAGTTTTCCCTAAGACGGCAGCAACAAGCTGACCCCTGGTTTAAGTGGTCAAGCTCTCCCAAAGACGGCAGCAACAAGCTGACCCCTGGTTCAAGTGGTCAAGCTCTCCCAAAGACGGCAGCAACAAGCTGACCCCTGATTTAAGTTGTTATGCTCTCTCAAAGACGGCAGCAACAAGCTGACCCCTGGTTCAAGTTGTCAAGCTCTCCCAAAGACGGCAGCAACAACAAGCTGACCCCTGGTTCAAGTGGTCAAGCTCTCCCAAAGACGGCAGCAACAAGCTGACCCCTGGTTTAGAGGTGGGACCCTTCAGCCAAAAATCACAGGGTTCCAGGTCGGGAGAGTAAGGTCAAGATGTTGAGACCTGTTTTCTCCAAGCGCGTGACCGTCTGCTTCACCTTGTGAGCCAGGGCATTGTCATGGTGGAACCACTGCCCTTTGAAGGGCCCACGTGGGTTCAACTTTCACATTCCATCGAAGACTTCTGGCAGGCACTTGTCATGATACAAGGAGCCATTCGCGGTCTCATTTGGCTCCAGGGCCACAGCAGAAGCCAGACATTTTTTAGGCTGAAGAAGATGGCGAACATGGTCTTCTTCACCAACTTGGAGTGTCTGGCCTTCAAGTGGCCAGGCTCCACTTTTATACCAGACCCTGGCCTGTTTCCTCGTTTCTGGATCCAGGTTGAAGAACCAGGCTTTATCCCCGGTGGTCTGGAGCTTGAAGGAGGGAGCCTTCCCATTCTTGAAACGCCTCAGGAAGTCAACACACTACTGAGCACAATCGGCCTTCTGCTCGTTGTTTAGGGGATCCTGGATAAAACGAGCTGAGACGTTTGTCAGAATTGGTGGCGATTGCGTTGAGAAGTTGTTTGCCTAGGCTCTGATAGTTGAGGAACACGATGAAAATACTTGTAGAAATCTCCTGATCATTGCAAGTGCGCACGAAACCTGTGACCCCTCGTATTTCTTTCAATATGGGACACAGCAATGGTTCACATTATTTTCAAATTCCCATTGTCCTCAACAATGGTTCTCTTTATTTATTTCACTGTGTTCACTCATGAGGACCTTTATGGATGTCTCAAGTTATTTATTTATTTCACTGTGTTCACTCATGAGGACCTTTATGGATGTCTCAAGGTATTTATTTATCATTTAATATTTTACACCTAAAAGAGAGTCCTCAAATAAAGAGCTATAATCATGAAATTTATTTGTTGAATCATTTTTCCTTCCAATGTCAGTTATTTTTGTTTTACAAGGCTGATCTGGGCAAAATGCAGATGACCAAGCCCTACATGGGTGCCCTAAGGCGAACGTTTCACCCTGGTGTTTGGTGTCAGTACCGCAGCTCTAAACACCACATGGCAGTGAGCCTTACCTTACAGAAATTACAGGTAAAGCAAAGAAAAAAAATGTCATACCCGGGTTCTTTCAATATCTAATCATGACACATAGACACTCTACAAGACATATAGACACTCCACAAGACACATAGACACTCTACAAGACACACAGACACTCTACAAGACACATAGACACTCTACAAGACACATATACACTACAAGACACATAGACAGTCAAAATAGACACCCTACAAGACACATACACACTCTACAAGACACATGGACACTCTACAAGACACATGGACACTCTACAAGACACATGGACACTCTACAAGACACATGGACACTCTACAAGACACAAAGCAACTGTGGTTTTCTCAATTTTGCTACCATCTCCTTTTAAGATTGTCACTCACCTTTTGTTACTTATGGAGAGTAATAGTACTTGTGGTATATCACACAACCAATGTTCCTTATGAGAGTCATTGGGTTGTGTGCAAAGTAATAAAAAAAACAACTCATGTGAAAAGCTCCTTTTTTGTGCATTATTTTACAAAATTTGCTGCACAGTAATTCTAAACTGCCACTTTCAGATACCTGGGAGACTGTGCAGCTTAAAGGGAACATTCCACACAACTTGTAGGTGCCATACACTTGGTGTTACTAGTGAAGAATGATAGGACTTGTGCTTTATCACACTGGTTTTTCCAACAGATAGACAACCAGCTGCCTGAGGCATACTACCCCACAGCCCTGTCACAGACTCCTATACCAACTTATGTGCTCAGGCGCATGGGACCAAAGCCTTTTGTTGAGCTGGGTTTGATGAGACGTACAGTTCCAGAACAAAACATTGATACAATCAGGTGAGGGTGTGTTGATGTCATCAGGGGAGATGAGTTGATGTCATCAGGTGAGTGTGTGTTGATGTCATCAGGTGAGTGTGTGTTGATGTCATCAGGTGAATGTGTGTAAATGTCATCAGGTGATTGGGTTTGATGTCATCAGGTGAGTGTGTGTTGATGTCATCAGGTGAGTGTGTGTAGATGTCATCAGTTGAGAGTGTTGATGTCATCAAGTGAGTGTGTGTAGATGTCATCAGGTGAGTGGGTGTTGATGTCATCTGATGAGTGGGTGTTGATGTCATCAGGTGAGTGTGTGTTGATGTCATCAGATGAGTGTGTGTTGATGTCATCAGGTGAGTGTGTGTTGGTACCATCAGGTGAGTGTGTGTTGGTACCATCAGGTGAGTGTATATCTACTCTTGTACCTTTCAATTTAGATATGCAAAGATTCTTGTCCAAGAGTTTAACCTGAAGCTGGACAAAGGTTTTATTCTGTCCCTGATGGATGTCATTGGCCAACTAACCCCTACAGTGAAAGAGGTGACTTGATAATTCAACACTATTTAATCTGACTGAAAGGTTTCGTGTTGTTTCAATATTCGTGTTTCCAAAATTAGTTTGTAACTGCAAGATTTAAAAACTGGGTCCCTTGTAAATGCTCATTAAAAAATTTGATGACTGAGATTAACCTTGAAAAAGATTATAAAAGACAAAATATTTGTGTAAATAAAAAAAAAATTAAAAGAAGCATAAGCTTAAATGCAAACATTTCTGAAAGAGCCATCATCGTTACAAATAAAATTGTTTAAGATTTAAGTTACATAATATCTACCTAACATGATATCTACCTAACATGATATCTACCTAACATGATATCTACCTAACATGATATCTACCTAACATGATATCTACCTAACATGATATCTACCTAACATATAGAGACTAATAAAGTTGAGAAGAGAAGAGAGTGGGCACAAGTCCCTAATAAAAGATATATGTTAAACAGTATTAAAGTTGATGGTACTAAAACAAGAAACTTAACAATATTTATTCAAATGTATTTCCTGCTTTGTGTTTAAATAAAGAATAAAAGTGTGGAATATTTTGATATGTTTAAACTGAAATGTTGCAGACTATTTTAGGGCCATACATAAATGACATCACACGTCAGAAGAGTGGGATTAGGGTCACCTTTTGGTGATGATATTTGTCTACCACATTAGGAAGGGAGGTTTATCAGATAAATTCTCTGGGGCATTTTTTTTTTGATCACTGCACCCCCTCTCAATTTCAAAATAATTCCAGAAAAACTGAAGGAAAAATATACAACAATAATACCCTTCAGATTGTTTCTTTAAATTTCTTTTACTACAAGCTCTATATACAAATCATCAACTGCTACTATTAAAAATACTTCAGAACTATTGTGTTATTTTAATGCAGCACTAGCAATCTGATCAATTATTAGATCTTTCTTAATAAATGCATTGATTTCACCCTTGTTTAAGAAACGGGGTTCCAGAACAATGTCTTGACACCTGTGTCGTAATCCGTAATTCAATATTTTTTGGTAATGGGTTGTTGAGCGCAAGTAGAGGATATAGGTGGACAGTGTTATAGGGTGGTGGATGACGTAAAATTGTATGATGTTATATTTTAGTGAAATTTTCAATTTTGTCATGATTTGTGACTTTTGCGTTTGACGTTTTTAAAAAAACGGCAAAAAAAAGTTCAATGACGTTATTTATGAATGGCCCCTAATGTATTTTTACCCACCATATTTGAAAAGAAGTTTACCGTATTTGAATTTAAGAATTTTCTTACCATTTCACAGAGCTTCCAACTGCAGTGTGATCTGTGTTTAGCTAGGCAGTCTCTGAAAGAGGCAACAGCCATATTGGTGAGTTTAGTTATATAACAACAGCGATATTGGTGAGATTAGTTACATAAAAACAGCCATATTTGTGAGATTAGTTACATAACAACAGCCATATTGGTGAGATTAGTTATATAACAACAGTCATATTGGTTGTATTAGTTATATAACAACAGAAATATTGGTGAGTTAGTTATATAACAACATCCATTTTGGTGAGAGTAGTTTATAACAACAGCCAACTTGGTGAGATTAGGTGTATACATTTTTTTTTCTTCATTAAAAGTAGAAAATGAAAGATGTTTCCAACAGGTTGTGATTAATTTTGTTCTAAGTCATCCTATTATCAGCATTTCAAAACAAATTAATTTTATATATTTTACTTAACTAAGTTTATTCTCAAAATTAAAATAATAAGCGATCAAAATGAATCCCAGAAAAAATGTAAAATTTAATTTAGCATCTCACACTCTCTAACACAAACCAAATTTGTTTGCAGATTTCCTCCAGACCTCAGAAGATTTACTTTGAATACCTCCACCTCTCACCACTCAAGGTCAGAGTTCATGCTATCATTAACCCCCAACCTTCATTCAGTTTACAAAGTCTTGATCACAGCAAGAGAAGAGCTAAAACATTAGTCCTATAAGTATTAACAGATGGATTAACCCTCTCAGTTCTGTGGTGCCCTTTATAATCAAGGAAATAAACTAAAGCACGAAGCTAAGGGAAATAACTCTCTTTTGATCATTAAAACTACATGCTGGGCTGTGTCCACTAATCATTAAAAAGATAAAGTAAATATTATTTTCCTTTGATAATTGTTTCGGCAGATGATTTATTATTTTTTTAAATTTTTATCTCTAAGTTACACCTGAGTTTCTCACTGAATGGCAAGGCCTGGATATCACCTGTCAATCACGCACAGAACTCTAGTCTTAAAGGCGACATAGTGGACTTCTTCCTCAACTCTGTGGGCGTCACCCTGACTGAGATAAAGAATGTAGAGCTCAGGTTTGCTTCTAATTGCCTTGTGATCTTATTTCATTGCTACGTTGAACATGTCTTCCACCATATATCATTCCCAACATCAGTGACTGATTGTGTCGTTAAGGGTTCCAGTGGATGTGCCCTGACATTTCCTGTCGTGTAGAGAAGCACTTGCTAATTTGATTTTAAAATAGTAAAATGAAATCTTGCTGTTCTTGAGATTTTGGGAAATGGTGTGGTTTCAATTATAAAAAACTATTTAATTAATTAATTTATTTTTAAATCTGATTTCTTTGTTTCTTCGCGGTGGTCGAGTGGCAAGCGCGCTCGACCGTCGTTCCGATGGTCACGAGCTCGAATCCATGGGAAGCCAAGGACTTGTTCCCGGGGCCTAGGGCGTCTCCGAGTTCCACCCAGCTCCAAATGGGTGAAAAAGCTGCGGGGTAATGCGTGGAACCCCTAGCCATGGCATCAGTGGCGTAGCTAGTGCTTTTGCCGCCCGGGGCGGTCTCCAATATGCCGCCCTTTTAGGGGCCGCCGATAAATGACGTCACGCACCGGGGGGGGGGTGGCACACATTTGATGTCATTCAAAACGCGCAACTTTAAATACAAGCTACACTGAAATATATGATTACCCAAACTTTACTCAATGACGACTTACGTGGTTTCACGCGTGTTACGATATTAGAGTGCAACCTTAAACTAAAAACATATTTAAATGACCAAACAAATAAACAAAACAAAAAAAGATTCTAAACCATGCTCATTTTCAAATACAAAATACCGCTTGTATGGGGAGAGGGGGGACTTTGTCACGTCACATTGAGGAATGGGTGTAAGTTTTTGTTTCGTGACGCCGTGTGACGAGGGGGCAGGGGGTGAAAAATCACCCGAAATTACGTGACGTCATTTATGGACGTCCTCTTAATTAAGTGAATCATATGATTTTTTAAAATATAAATTAATAAGCATAAATAAATTATTGTAATTGAAACGAAGTACATTGTAAAAGGTGGGGAACAATTTTACCATTGCATGTCCTATTTATGTAAGCAGTAATAAAAGAGGCCGCATAAGAAGATAAACCTATAAATACACATCATAAAAATACAAGATAATTGTTTTGAAGGCCACAATAAAGTTATAGGGTCACAGGTCCCCTACCCCAAATGAGACAAAAGATATTCCAAATTTACGCCGAAAAACATTAACAATTAATATTCTTTTATTTTTTATTTATAAATATATGATTTTTTTTAATAAAAAAAGAAATAGTATACATCAGTATGTAAACATATTTTTTTTATTATTTATAAATTTACTTACTCACCTAACTTTCATACTTAAAAAAATAGTTTATTATGTTATCAAAATTTATATTATATGTTATATCATGTTCTATGGACAATATTGCAAGATTTTGTAGTCTTAAATCACTTATTGTGGGACGAAAATATTTTTTTTCAACTTCAGTTTGGAGAAGCTCCTTTCACAACTAGATACACTGATAGAAAATATTGAAAAATATTCTTAGCAAAATTGTAATGTTGGATTTTCCAATATTTACTGTTAAATATATTTTAATAGATCAAGGGGATATTTCCCCTCTTTTTCTAACATAATGCAACTTATTGTAGTGTAGGTACAGCAAGGGCTGGTCTTAGGCTCCTGCAACCTATGCGGTCGCAGTGGGCCCAGTGCTTTCAAGGGCCCAACCTATTTTAATTTTCACTTATTATCTTTATTAATACCTTATCCCTACCCAAACTGGGGCCCACGCAATCAGTTTTGCATACTAAGCTGCAAGGGGCCCGCAACAGCTAAGACCGGCCCCGTGTACTGTCATAAAAACATGGATCCTTTCTCTTTCAATCTCGAACATTTCTTTATCAATGTAAATAAAGAAATTTAACTGATGTTCAAATTCTTCATTTAGAATCCTAGATGGTATGGTATTGTACACGAATATTTTGTTACAAGGACATGCAATTCATCACCTCGTTCTTTTATTTCCTTTTATAATTACATCTATGAATAAAAACATTTCTCGTTGTACTTCTTGCTCTTAAGATAGAACCACGAATTCTGAATTTTCCTCACTCATATTTTTGTCCCTTTAACTTGGTATCTAGTATCTAGACGATATCTCCAACTCTCTGTAACAGCCTCTGTAACAGCGTTCTGTATTAGCACTTATCTTTGTTTCTTCAAATCGGTTTGCATTAATTTAAAAAAGACGGGTTCCCATAAATTTAAACACCATTGAAAAAATTCCAGCATCTGATCTTGTTTTACTAGTTACTTACTGCCAATCAGTGGCGTAGCTAGGGGGGCGGAGGGGGCGGTCCGCCCCAGGCGGCACTCATTCAAAGGGCGGCATCTGTGGGCATTTGAAAAATAAACGCAGCCATTTCTGAAAACCGCCCCTTTTCTTTTGAAGGGAAACAAAAAGGGATTAGGGAAACAAAAAGAATCTCAATTTTCAGTTTTAATTTAAGGATTCGTGCAACATTAGTTTGATTGCATAGTGGTTGTTATAACTAACGCAGAACAGTTTAAAATTTTTAAATCGCTAAAAAAGGTAACTATTTGTTTGCAAACTCAAGAGGTATACGTCACAGATGGCGCTTTTATAAGAAAACTGCACAAAAAACAACACATCACCGCTGGTCCTAATATATGTTGTATTAATATCGCACGACAGTTTTAGCATGGAATTTTGACATTGGCAGAATGATGCGTTAACAAGTAACTACATGCCATAGTGGTTCAAATATTGTGTTTAAATTGCAAGTAGTAAATTATATTACTGTTTCAGGTTTTATAAAATTATTTTAAGGTAACTTATTAAAAATTAAATTTACTTTGTTTTTATTGCATTAAAGTAACACATATAGCTTGTATTTTTCATTAATATACTGTTATTCATTAAAAATGAACGATTATTCATATCTTCGTTGATAAACACCACAATAACCTAAATAATTACGAAAAAGATATACTTAAAAATTTCAAGCGTATTGGAGAATTGACATTTAAGGTAACTAGTAAAACGAGATTAGATGCTGAAATTTTACTCAGTTCATGGCAATCTGTTACTTTTCTATGGTGTCTCAATTTATGGTAACCTCTTTTTTAAATTAATGCAAACCCATTTGATGAAACAAAGATATATGCTAATACAGAACGCTGTTACAAAAAGTTGGAAATATCGACTAGATACCAAGTTAAAAGGAGAAAAATATGAGTGGGGAAAATTCAGAAGACGTGGTTCTATCTTTAGAGCAAGAAGTACAATGATACATTTTTTTTAATCCATAGATGTAATTATAAAAGAAAATAAAAGAACGAGGTGATGAGTTACATGTCTTTGCAAAAAAATATTCGTGTATTATACTATATAATCTAGGATAATAAATGAAAAATTTGAATAGCAATTAAATTTCTTTATTTACATTGATAAATAAATGTTCGAGATTGAAAGAGAAAGGATTCAGGTTTTATGGCAGTACACGGCGCCGGTCTTAGCTATTTCGGGCCCCTATGCAGCTTAGTATGCGAAACTGATTGCGTGGGCCCCAGTTTGTGTAGGGATAAGGTATTAATAAGGATAATAAGTGAAAATTAAGATATGTTGTGCCTATGAAAGCGCTGGGCCCACTGCGACCGCATAGATTGCAGGAGCCTAAGACCAACCCTGGCTGTACCTACACTACAAGAAGAGGCATTATGTTAAAAAAAGAGGAGAAATACCCCCTTGATCTATTAAAATTTATTTAACAGTAAATATTGGAAAAAATCTTTATCCAACATTA
>MUZC01000014.1:420279-435582 GCA_002072015.1 Radix auricularia | reverse complement strand
TCATATATTTATAAGAATAAAAATAAAAGCATATTAATTGTTAATGTTTTTGGGTGCGAATATGGAATATCTTTTGTCTCATTTAAGGTGGGGGGAACTGACCTATGACCCTATAACTTTCTTGTGGCCTTCAAAACAATTATCTTGTATTTTTATAATGTGTATTTATAGGTTTATCATCTTATGCGGCCTCTTTTATTACTGTTTCATTACATAAATAGGGCATGCAATGGTAAAATTGTTCCCCATATTTTACAATGTACTTTGTTTCAATGACAATTATTTATTCATCCTTATTAATTTATAAAAACCTTCATATGATTCTCTTAACTAAGAGGCCGTCCATAAAAAACGTCACGTGATTTCGGCTGATTTTTCACCACCGGCCCCCTCGTCATACGGCGTAACGAAACAAAAACTTAGACCCATTCATCAATGTGACGTGACAAAGTCCCCCCCCCCCCATACAAGCGGTATTTTGTATTTGAAAAATGAGCATGTTTAAAATTATTTTTTTTGTTTGTTTGGTCATTTAAATATGTTTTTAGTTTAAGTTTGCACTCTAACATCGTAACACGTGTGAAACCACGTAAATCGTCATTGAATAAAGTTTGGGTAATCATATATTTCCTGTAGCTTTTATTTAAAGTTGCGCGTTTTGAATGACATCAATTGTGTGACTCCCCCCCCCCTGTGCGTGACGTCATTTATGGGCGGCCCCTAAAAGGGTGGCATATTGGAGACCGCCCCGGGCGGCAAAAGCCCTAGCTACGCCACTGCTGCCAATGTCAATTTTCCAAGACACTTGAAATTTTTCGGAATTATTGATTTTATTGTGTTGTTTATTAATGGAGAAATGAATAATCGTTCATTATTAATGAATAACCATATATTATTGAAAAATACAAGATATATGTGTTTCTTAAATGCAATAAATAACAAAGTAAATTAAATTTTTAATAAGTTACCTTACAATAATTTTATAAAACCTGAAACAGTAATATAATTTACTACTTGCAATTTAAACACAATATTTGAACCACTATGTCATGTAGGTACTTGTTAGTGCATCATTCTGTGAATGTCGAAATTCCCCGCTAAAATTTTCGTGCGATATTACTACATATATTCAGACAAGCGGTGATGTGTTGTTTTTTTGTGCAGTTTTCTTATAAAAGCGCCAACTGTGACGTATACCGCTTAATTTTGCAAATAAATAGATACCTTTTTTGAGCGATTTAAAATTTTTAAACTGTTCTGCGTTAGTTATAACAACCACTATGTATTCAAACAAATGTTGCCGAATCCGTTAATTTAAACTCAAAATTGAGATTCTTTTTGTTTCACTATGGTTTTCCCCCTTCATAAGAAAAGGGGCGGTTTTCGGAAATGTCTGGGTTTATTTTTATAATGGCCACAAATGCCGCCGTTTGAATGAGTGCCGCCCGGGGCGGACCGCCCCCTCCGCCCCCCCTAGCTACGCCACTGCATGGCATGCGATTGCTGCATCACTTGCCAAAAAAAAAAAACTGCTGCCTTGCAGATGGTCTTGGCTGACCAAAGGCTATGGAAGCAAATCCAGAAAAAACAGCAGGCTGAAGTCGGAGACCACGGGCCAATTGGCGCAAAACTCGTGGCACGCAAAACTCAATATTCAATATTGAGGACGAAGAAGAAGAAGAAGTATGCTTATGTCTAGTGTGAGGGTCCAAAAAAAAGATATTTCTGTCAATTTTTTGTATGTTGGCATTGGTTAAAATTTTATGAAGCACAATTCATTCTCAATGCTTTTCTCCTTTAAAAGTTGATGTTTGGGTAAAATATAAAAAAGATAAAAATATTTTACTGATTTAGTTCAGTTCCTAAAGGGATGTCTTCAAGCAAAGTTTCAAATTAAAGTAGTAACAACAACAATGGCTTTAGGAATAAGTTAACCTGGTTTAGTGGCCTTCTTCTTTTTTTTTTTTTAAATGGTTGAACAGTTTTAAATTCTTATGTGGTATTCAGACTTTATCCAAGGAATGTCCTTATCAGTAATAAGTATTAAGGTTATATTTTAAACTATGCCAGGTTTCCGAAAAAGATGATTTAACAAATAAAAAAAATTATTCGAATGTATTCAGTTTGTTCAAAATATCAATGCATAAATCTATTCATTAATTATGCTATGTTTATCTTTAGGATGGCCTACTTTGAGCGTAAAGGGGTGCTCCTGTCCAACAACCAGCTGATAGCCCAAGTCCAGTCCCATTACACACATCAGATGTTGCAGCAGGCCTACGTCCTCATCTTGGGGCTGGATGTTCTGGGCAACCCTTACGGTTTGGTTAAGGACTTTACTCAGGGTCTTGGGGACTTCTTCTATGAACCATTTCTGGTAATGAAAATTGTGGACTCAGTATTTTAAATATTGGTAGTTTTTTTTTAATTCTATTTTTCTTTTTAAATTTAACTATGTAAGAAGTGTTTTAAATGATAATCTATTTACTCAAATAGATGTTGGTCAATTTGAAAAATCCTTACGTTCCGTGAAATTTTGTATGATTCCCTGCAGGGTTCTATCCAGGGAAGAGATGAATTCTCAGAGGGCCTTGCTCGGGGAGTAGAGAGCCTCATGGGAAACACAATAGGTATGTTTTATTTTCTTAAAATGGTATCATTTGATTTGGTATTCAGAGGAAATCTCAGCAAAGCATAATTTATTTAAATTTTAAATGACAACTTAATTATGTTAAACGGACTTTATTTTATCATTTTGTCACCAAACCATAATGTACATTAACTGTTAACAGGTGGCACTGCTGGTTCAGTGGCAGGTATAGCTGGAGGCATAGGGAGAACACTTGCTGCACTCTCCTTTGATGATGATTACAAACGGGTACGAAAGCATGTCTCCTGCTAACTCTTTAAAGGGTTACATTCTGTATATGAAAAACCATTTGGTCCAAATATATAATGTATTTTAATGGAAAATGTTTCTAAATGATTGAATTCTATAGGGAAAAAAATATATATATAACTAGTGTTATTACCCGTCAAAAATGATGGAAGTTTTCCTTTTATCCTGAGAATGATTTTAGTAAAGTTTTTGTAATGGAAACCGTATAATAAATAATCAGAAAATGTAGAGACAAGAAAGCAAAATTAAATCTCACTTCCATATGGAACAATTTTATGCGGACGTGTGAAAATAGTTATTTTTGGTTCAGTAATTTTTTAAATTCTTTTTTTTAAGTGGTGCACAAATAGCGTTACAAACGAATGAACATAC
Source organism: Radix auricularia (assembly GCA_002072015.1). Lineage (NCBI taxonomy): Eukaryota > Metazoa > Mollusca > Gastropoda > Lymnaeidae > Radix > Radix auricularia. The sequence continues at coordinate 432,311 of MUZC01000014.1, read as the reverse complement.
ATAGCAAATTATATGTATTGGTTATGGGCTACAATTAATTAGACTAATAAATTTTTCATTCATTGAAAATTAAGGTTGACTGTAAAAATTGTAGCTATTATAACAAATAATCTTTACTGTTAGAATTATTCATAAGACAACAAAATATTTCTTCATTTCCGAGGGCTAAAAGTTTTTTTTAATGTTATAAGTGCTTTAAAGTGTTTTTAATATTCTGTGAGATAAAGAATCACTGAATGTTATTTGCTCTGACAGAAAAGACGCATGCGAATGCAACAAGAGCCGCGAGGCTTGCCATCAAGTCTTGTTTTAGCCTCTAAAACTCTTGTGTTGGGTGTTGGACTGGGCTTATCTGGTGTTATACTCGACCCAATCAAAGGTAAACAAGCATCCTGATATTAATACCTTATTTGCCTAATAATGATCCATCTGTTGTATTATTGTCTGCATATTTTATTACCACCTACCGAATAATGTAAATTACTATCTACCTACCTAGTAATATAAATTACTATCTACCCAATACGTCATCTATTTTATTGTTATTTACACTATTATCTCCCTAGTATATCCTGTAGCCAGCCAATCATTATCTATTAAGTAGACTATTTGTTAAGGCTGGTATGTTTTACTATTACATTTAAGACATGACAACTTCATTAATGCAATTTAATACAAGTTGTATTTTAACGCATTTTCCCATGGGGAAAATTGTGTTTATATATTTGAAATGTCTGTAGAGCTTGATCCTGTAACTCCTTATGAACCATACCAGATAGAATGATCAGGTCTTTTGCAAATGTGTAAAGGAGGTCTCAATGATCTGCAAGGGCCAAAAAAATACTGAAAAGATTTACTGGATTTCCTGGAAAAAAAAATTTAAAATGTCTGTGTTTTGTCCATTTCTCGCCAACCTTAACATCTTTCGGTTTGAAATAAACAAATAGCTAATAATATTTAGAACAATGTTGAAGAAGGAATTTTTGAAAAATGTCTTTTCGTTTGACTCTCATAATATTAGCATCAATTTTTTAAAGCCATTGTTTTGTTTAGTTTCAAAATTATTGCTTTGAAATGACTCTTACTGTAATCTAGAATGATAGTTAATCGCGTTTTCCCAGTTTGTGAATGCTAATGTTAAACTGTTGCGTGTTGCGCATTATATTGAAACATTCTTGGTGTGATGTAGAGTGAGGGGATAAGGCGTCATATGAAGTTATTAAAAAGTCAAACAAAACCTTAGGCTTTATAAAAAGAAACTTTTACAAATGTAACAAAGATATAAAACTAAAATGCTACCTCACCCTGGTGAGACCTATACTAGAATATGCATCTTCTGTATGGGACCCATCCACCAAAGAAAATATTGATAAGTTAGAACAAATCCAAAAAAGAGCTGCCAGATTCATTACTGGAGAATATTCAAAACTGACAAGAGTAACACCATTAGTTAAATCATTAAACCTTGAAACACTAGAGGATAGAAGAACCAAGAGTAAATTAGTAATTATACATAAGGCAATTAATTCTAATTTAGAAATACAACACAAAGATAACCTAATACAACCCTCAAATAGACATAAAGATAAAAACACCTTTCTTGTTCCATATGCAAGAACAAACACATACAAGTTTTCTTTCTTTCCGTCCGGTATTCGGGCGTGGAATGGGTTGCCTGAAGAAACCAGGAAAGCCACCACTTTATCATCTTTTAAAACTCTAGTAAGAATACAGGACTAAACACAAACCATAGAAATACGTAGGACGCAATAATCTTCTGTACAGAAGGAGCATCTGTAACATATAAGATAAGATAAGATTTCACTTGAATACTTGTTTTAAAAGTAAACGCATATTTTCTGTTTAAAAATAAATAGCTCCTTAATCATGAAGTGTATAATTTGTGAGTTTGCTCCTGGCTCAGGTGCTCATGAGGATGGTGTGGAAGGCTTCTTCAAAGGAGTCGGGAAAGGATTGCTGGGTCTGCTTACAAAACCTACGGGCGGTATTGTGGACATGGTCAGCATGGCATTTGATGGCCTGAGAAGGTAAAGAAATTGGCCAATGGGAAAGTAGTTGTTAGTGATTGGTTCAACTGCTGATAAAGGGAGCCAATCAAAGGGAGAATACAAATAAGAACCTATCAAATCATGTAATATAAATTATATTTCTAGTATAAATAACACTGATTTTTTGTGTTTATTAAGTTATTATCTTTCTTTTCAATGAATAAATTTTACTGAAATTTGGGCTTAAATAGTCAGATCTTTTGAAATACATTGAATCTTTGAAAAAAAAAAATTTATGCAAAGTAGGTTTCTGTATTAAGTCTTTTCTCTTTATTCACAAATAAGTATGGGGAAAAAAATTGTTTCCTGCATTTTATAGGTTTGGTAAAAATAGGAATAGAGCTAAAAAGACACAGACAAGAAATCCATACTTCTAATTAAAGCCCAACTAATAATTACTTTTTGTGTCTACCATGCTTCTCCATTTTGTTTCAGATCTGCTGAAATAGAAGGTGGTGTTGTAGCCAGGGTTAGGTTGCCTCGTTTTATCAATCCACAAATTGTAAGTTGATCTCTTGTTAAATACAAAAGAGTTTTTTAATTAAAAGAAGATATCCCCTAGAACTGAATTTCTAAAATAGGTCAATTACTTAAATTTAAAATATTAAAAAATTCAAGAATTAAAAAAAATTTAAGGTCATGACACATTTCAAGGATAAAAAAAAATTTTGGACTGTAAGAAAAAATTTGTGTTGTAATTGTATCATAGTTATTCTTCTAAAAAATATTATTTTATTTTGGAGCATTTTTATTTCCTGTTAAAAGATGTTGATTTGTAGTTCTAATTTTTTAAAATTTAGGCTTCCTTTTATACCATAACACTGATGGGTCTTAACTAATGTTGTTAATGGTTAACCTGTCCTTAGATCAAGACCGGTCCCATTTAATAAGGACCGGTTAACCGTAACTTCATTTAGCCTGTATTAGCTTATTCTCCGGAGTAAATTTTTTGTTGTGTTACGGCAAAATACAAGAGCCAATACGCAAGCCACCGTGACATCGAAGCAATTTTTTAATATTCCGATCTATAAATAATATAAAATACATGTCATCACTGTTAGTGGAGTTTGCTAGTGAACGATTTTTAATTTTAAAAATGTATTTGCTTAGTTTCCAAAGCATAGTACCAGCGGTAACACAGCGCAGCGGTAAGGTTGTGAATAATGGTCAAGGCCGCATTACTACTTATATTTTAGAGAAAAGATAGGCCTTCTAGAACGGTCCTCAGATATAAAATGTAGTGTTTTCTAAAAATGTATTTCTTGTGCGTTGGAAAAGGAGCACAGTGCATGAGAGAAAAATTCAAACGGGCTATTATGTTAAATGTTCTCTTATGTCAGCGTTGGACGGCGCGAGGCGAAAATTTGATGCCTTCACTTGTTGGTTCTAAAAAAATTAAGGGAAAATACAGACCATCCTGTAAAACGGGCTATTTTTAAAGGATTAACCAATAACCAAAAAACAAACTGGCCTGAAAACAATTGATAATATGCCATTTTAATACTTATAAATAGAATATCATCACAGTTTACTTCTTTGTTCAGAAATTAAAAAATGTTTTGACAGCAACATGTCTGGTACATCACAGAAGCTTTGATGTCAAATGAGATGAGACAGTACAAAAGTTTGATGCCATTGATGCATTCTCTTTTCGGTTCACAAAACGTAGTAAAAATAGGGACAGAGTGTTAACCGGTTTATTTTTTTAACAGTTAATCGGTCCTCAAAAACGAGTGGTCATAACAACCTTAGTCTTAACCTGAATTATCTGCTTTTTTTTTTTTCCCTAGGGTCTGCAACCCTTCTCACCCCATAGAGCTGCGGGTCAAAGACTGTTACAAAGTATCCTGAAGGGAGAGTTGTCCAAAACAGACATTTACTGGGCACACATTCCGCTCAGTAAAGAAGAAAAAGCAAGTGTGGTGCTCATCACAGACAGGTTGAGATTTTTTCTTCAAACAGAACATAACATTATTCAATATATTAAATTTAGTCTGATTCTTGTTTAAAACTGACCCTTTAAGAAACAAATTAAGATTTTATTCCCCAATCCTAACTCATTATATTATGGTTGTTTTCTTTTAATTATTTACTTTCTCTGTCTCCTACCTTGCTGTTCCATTTAAGGAATTTCTTTATTTCCTTATTTCTGAACTAGGCGTTGTCAAAAGCCCAAGTAACTTATCCTTGTTTGATAAATACAAAATATTAAACTTCCTGAAATGTACATTAAATATTTTATAATTATAAATCCTCAAATTCTCTTTTTTACATCGTTCCCTTTTCCAAAATTAAAATATAAGGTAAAACAATGACTTCATATAATATTGCTTTTGTAGGCGAGAATCTTATAATTTATAATTATTTTGCACACCTCCTGATGCACACCTTGTAAAAATTAAGCTCAAACTCTAACAATGACTCATAGCTTTACATCCATCCATCCATCCAGTGAGTGAGTGACTTGGGCCAATATATTGTTTATTCCCATTCTGAAGTTCCCTTGTTTAAATATTATCTTGGCTCTGATAGTATGTATTATTATTACAAGGTGGCTCCCTCAAACCAGGAAAGCCAACACTTTATCATCATTTAAAACTCTAGTAAGAATACAGGACTAAACACAAACCATAGAAATACGTAGGACGCAATAATCTGTAACATATAAGATAAGATAAGAAGATAATTGCTTTTTCATTATCTTATTTTTTCATAACATTTGTTATTTAAAGTTATTTCTATGGTTTGTTTGTATCTCTTTATGATGAACTTATGACATCAGTTTTTTAAATTATTTTTTTGTCAGGCATTTGCTACTTCTGGAAAAGTGTCGTTTCTGGGGCAGCTGGGATGTAGACTGGAAAGTTTCTATTGAAAGAATATTGGGTGTGCCAGCAATTAAAGAAGACAAAATGATCTTTAAGATTAAAGAGGTAAGCTGGGAGCTATAAACAACTTTTGCTAACTGTACTGACATCTAGTGTTTCAAGATTTAACAAAGTTAAGGATAGGGTGCTAGCAGTTAGCTCATTAGCTCCTGATGTGAGTAAATGTGTCCGTTCGCCTAGCGATGCACTCTTCCATTGTTAGTTAAAAGTAGCATCAAAATCTCGCTCTCCTCGAGACTTCCGGCTATTATGCGAATCTACAAAGTTGCAATAAAAAATTCCAGATGTTTTTTATCTTGTTTCACTTTCGATCTGTGTGATTTATTTTGACGTACCTCTATCGTGTTAGCATTCAGGGAGGTGCCGAAATTGTGTTTTCGGTCTTTAATCGTCATTTATTTCGCAGTGCATGTTATATTATAATTAAACATATTTCACTTCTGGATGCATTAATAATTTTATTTTTAAGATAAACCAATATCTTTTGTCACTTTTGAAAGGAAAATTATTTTTCTAATTGAATCAAAAGCTTAACAAAGTTGCTCTCCTTTTGTCAGGAATATGCAATAGGTACGGAAGTGGCACTTGAGGACTTCCTGTACTCAATGGGGACCTATTTATGGATTTATTTTTTGATTATGACTTCAGGAAGTTGATTATAATCATCAAAAGTCACCCCCAAAACCTGATAATCATAGATAGTCACCTAGGAAGTTGAATATGAGCAATGAAATCCATTTAAATTTAATGGAAAAAAAACAACCGGTGTCAGTTTAAATGATGTTCGTATTCAGTTAAGTAAAGAAAAGGAAATCTACATATTTTTTTAAAAAGTTTGTTCTAATAGACACAAAAAATTATTTTCAATATTTCAACAGGGCGTCTTTGACATAGTGGGAAGAATTTATCACACGCTAAAAATTCAAAGTTGTTGAATCAAAATGAAATAATAATTAGCTTTTATAAACATACATGATTATGATCTAACCACATAAACTTCAATTAAAGAATTAATCATAAATGAAAATGTTCTTATTTAAGGATGATTCAGGGGTGAACCTGTTTTCAAGTGGAGAAAAAGAAATAATCTGCAAGGAGGCTGACATTTTGGCTTGGCTTCAAGATCAGATATCAAGAGTCATCAAGTACAACACGCAGTAAAGTTACTTCAACGTGTTTCTGGTCTGTCTAGTTTGCCAGTGTTTCTGGTTTGTCTAGTTTGCCAGTTCAGCTGATGCAAATCATTCAAGTCATGTAATGAAATATTATTCCCTGATAAAATATGTTCATGAGACAAGGGGATGACCTAAGTTAATGCAATATTGCGTCTAAACCAAGTTGATATTTTGAATTTATTTGTTCTCACTCACTCTGCTTGGGCCACATAATGTTTTCACTGTAAACTATATTTATCATGGGGAAGATCTGATAACTAAGAATTTTTGTAACATTCAATAAAATAGTGAGATATTTACTTACTTTAAACAATGGATTTTAATCTGTTGTTGCAACAAACACTGACATTTAATTAGCTGTTAATAAAATTTCTGTGTCTAATCTGTTGTTTAGAAATGATCAGTTGCAAAATTAAACAAAATTGGGTTTTATTAATAAGAGAAACATGTTAAATTTGGAATCTAGAACAATTAGTCTGCTTTAGATTTTTTAAAAATGGTTCTTTCATTTTTTCTATAACTATTTTTGCCATCATTTTAAGTGCAATATTTTTAATTTTACATTATTTTTATGTTTTGTTTATCTATTTAAAAGTACATATTGAACTGTCAAATTATTTGTAACTTTGTTTTAAAAAATCAAAGGTTATTTACAGAAAAGTTCTGAAGTTATGTTATTTATGATTGAATTTGTACATTTAACAAAATTATTGTCACAAATTGGTGTGCTAGTAGTATAATTTTTTGTTAATTTTGATAAGTTTTTTGCTTTTGCAGTTAACAAGTAGAATATCATTGTTCCATTTATAAACTGCTGATCTTTTTTCTAGTGTTCAATAAGATACATTGTTATAGGGGTTTATTTTCATATTTTAAATTTAGTTGTAAACGTATGAGTTTCAAGAACTTAATTCCATCAGGTTTATAGTTATAGCTCCAAAATCATATCACACATGACATATTCCAGGCATAACATTTATTTATTTATTTATTTTTTAATTTTTTTTTTAAAAAATCTTTTCATTTATTATACTTACTGTTACTATAAATAAAGGAATCTTTAATTTTTCGGATTTTGTTAATGACATCATCAAATTTTCCAATACCATACCTATAATTTTAGTGATATTTGAAATATTGCAAAGTTTACAACATTGTCCAAAAATCAAAACATGGCCCAACCACTAGTGACATGAAATAGATTAATAAATTAAAAACTATTCATACCTTAAACTGACCACAAAATATGTTATATACCTGCATATAAAAGTTGAATGCCTCATTGAGGAGTCATTGATAGTTAGAGTTAGTCCTGATTGTGAATAAAAATTAGTTTAATAGTTTTCGACAAGTTAAATGTGATCCATTGTTTCAGTCTAATGGTCAATGTGCCATGCAGACATTCATTACTTAATAAACACAATGTTAATGGTCTTTTATTTTTTGCTCACCTCCTTTAACGTTGAATTTCCATTTTAAATAACACGATGCCAAGCCCTCTATAGAAAAGTTAAGATTCTTTATTTCATTTTTAGAGCAAAAAATTAATCTAGAATATTACAAAACCTGGCCAATTATTGCTCTTTTTGAGACTACATAGCCTCTTTTATAATTTATAGCGGACCACTTGATACTTGTTATGTCTTGAGACCACCACATTCTACAGAAGAAATGCTTTGATAAAGATGCTGCAGTAATTTAAATTAAAACCTTTATTATTATCGTTGCGACAGATATTTGAAAATGTCTACCCTTCAATAATAATTATTAATATAACATACAACGCATGGCCATTTGCACAAAAGCAGGAATAGGAGGACTCCAGTTAGCCAGGGCTATCAAAATTTCAAAAATAGAAATATGAATGGTTGTTTTAAGTAACCAGAAAGCAATACATTCTTGTATTCAATTCCTTTGATTTAAGTTTAATGTGTCACCAACATTGGGAAATGATATCAAAGACCCCCTCATGCTGGTGCTCCTATTTCCCCAGAATTTGATGTTGTTAGTGAATCTTGTCAGTGACCTGTGTGCAGTATTTAAGTAGGATATTTTCTTGCTGGACTGTAACACCATTAGTTAATTATTGCTTAGATCAACTTATACATTATGAAGATAACCAATACCAATGAGTTTCAGCTTCATATTTACCTAGCATTCTGATTTACATAAAAAATATTCGTATCAATATTTTCAATAATAAGTTAATGTTAAAAGTTCTTAATTTTATCAGCAGTATTGTGATAATATGTATTTTCATGACCCAAGTCCCTGATCAATTAATTTTTTGACATGTTTTCATTCTCATGTCAATTAACTTCATTTTCATACTTTATTTTGAACTATTGGCCTTGTTTTGCTTTTATTAACCCCATCTGCCAAATATATTTGCTTTAAAAAAAATATAAACTTTTTACACTAGACTCATAGATATTATATTAATTCTCAACAAATCATAAGCTCAAATTAGTTATGATGTGCAAAAAATAATTTTCTAAAAAAATGCTCCTTTCCTTGTTTAATGAACATATACCACTAGTCATGTTATTACAACCCATCTACTTTATTTTGGATATGCTACATTTGTTTTTTTCAGCAAGGTCATAATGTGTTAGTGTTAATTTGATTTTATGAGACAAGTTTGGTCAAACAGCAGGGTTTTGAATTAGTTACCACTACTGACTGTTGCACCAGATTTTTTTTTAAAGTTCATTTTGTATTGTCTTTCTTTAAACTATATTAAGTAGTTGGGCATTTATGCTCTATCTCACTCTTTGAACTGTCTAGAAATGAACTTATCAGAAGCCATTAATTGTTTGACTTATTTAAAATTAGCCAAAAGCTCTAGTCAGTTTACGTTGATTACACCTGAGCTTCATGTCATATAAATACACAACATAAGTCATACTACACATGATGTACAATTTTCGTTTTAGTTATTTACAAACGGCCTAAACTAAATTGATCAACTTTCTTAAATTCTAAACTGAACATATTTATTTTACTTTTTTAAACCAACGTACATTTTTTTTTATTTGATCTTCATCATGGAGTTCTATAATAGAAAAATCATAGAAATCCATGAGGATTATTGAAATTATTAGCTTTAAAGAAAGAAAGGAAGAGATATGCAAATCAAAGTTAACTTCATATCATGTAAATTCATTTCACATTATGTAAAATTAAAATTATATTTTGAGTTAAGTTACAGGGTAATGCATTCCAATCGATGTGGTTTTATTTGAGTCTGTTGAGAGTAAGATGTTGTTGATGAATTCCGTGATAGATTAGATCTCTCTATATAAATATCATGTGTATACAGGCCAAGGGACGCAGCTTGGTTCTTAATGGCATTGTCTGTGTTAATGTTCCTCAAAAATATTTTTAAAAAGCTATTGTGCTTGTCATCGCTACCACCTTGTGATAAAAAAATAATAAATTATCATTGTCTACAAAATTTGCTTCCTTTTTTAAAAAATGTTTTTCAACTGTTTATATTTTAAAATATAATTTCTAGCAATTACATAATGAATATTTTCATTACATTTCGTTTTAATAAAAAAATGTCCAGCAAATATCCTCCATATGCTATTTATCTTACAAAATAATCTATCATGTTAATTAATTAATGATTGTACACATATTGACACAAGTTATTTGATATGTTGATCTTGAAACTTTTACATCATAGTAACCCTAGTTTATAGAGCACAAATTGTTCTAATGTTATATCAATCATCAATTTTTTAAAATTCTGAACTGGTGGAACATGTCTAATTATACCCAGGGTATTCTGACCTGGGCCAAGCTATACTCACCCCTAAAATCATAAGTGTATAGAAATAACAAATACAAAAATTAAAACTACTTTTTCAACACTTTGGAGTGATCAGCATTGTGGGAGTTTTATTAAGAAAATATTGAAGTTGAAGTACATTTTTTAAATTCTCAATACTAAAAAATTTTTTAAAAAATTCAAGACTTTTTTTGATAAAGTTTTTGAACATCAGAGCGCAACAAGCATACAAGTCTAGCATGGATATAGAAGAAAGCATTTATTGATAGGTACATGCAATGCAGAGATCAGTATAAACCTGCTCATCCAGGCTGCCCTATAACAAGTTCACAAACTCTTGTTCCTGGTCACTATTTAGAGTATCCATACAACCAAGGCTACAAATAATGGAAATAGAATAATTGCAATTGACTTGGCACTTTTATCAGGAACAGATTTAGTTTCACTCCACTTGGAGAAATTATCATTTGCAGCTGCTATATATTTAGTTCCCTTTGATGATTCTAAAGGGACCAAGCAGATCAATCCCAGCTAAGCTCCACACTTCACAAGCACGAGTATACTCTTCAGGCGTGGGGCAAGTTGGCTGATTTTCTAATTCATAATCAAACATTTTTATGGGCTTTGACATTTTTGTGAACATTGTTTTTCTGTATCTTCCAGTAATAACATTCAAGCACAAGTTATAAAGCAACCACATATTGATGATATTTCTGAACAAACGTATACCAAAAAATTACTTCACACCACTTGCCAACTCAATGACTTTACTTGTTAAGTTGTTTATTAGATTCTACCAAGTTTTGATTTTTCTGTCATTTAATTAGCTTAATACTTATTTAGTCATTTCACATTAACCAGCAAACTGCAAAAATCATTTGAAATTCTCGTTGACAATCTTTAATTGATTACCTGATGCCTAAATTATTGCCATGCTATGACTTTCCAGAACTAATTTTAAAAATACAAAATAATGCTGGTTCCAAATATTATTACAAATTTGTATGGATGGCAACTTATGATCTTTAACTAAAACCCCAGATATAATGTAAAATGACTTATTTTATAAATCACTGAATCCAACAGTGTTGTCCCTATTTATTACTGTTCTTTTAATAAATGAATAACCCAAAGCAAAAGAGAATGTAGTAGAGACAAGAGGGTTTCTTTTCAAATACAAAGTAAGCTTCCTATCAGGCATTGAAAATTATCTATCTAAATTAGTTCATTATTATTATGTTATACTTAAAACAAATTTACACTTGAAAAAAAGAGTTTAACTTTTCTGACAAAGCTAGAACCTCAATAGAATGTCTAAATAGTTAATCATTCATCAGTTTATTACTGTATACTCATGCTTTGTGGGAGGGGGTGGGGTGTTTCAGGGGTACAATCTGGACAGGTGTTTCATCTGGCATGTTACACCTGTACATCTTTAAATAAATCAACAGCTATAATGCAATTAATAATTTACACATTACAATTCCAAATGCATGTTGTTTTATTCTTTGAAAACAAATCAGGAACATATTAGAAGGATTAATTTGTAAATAAATTTTCCTTCATTCAACCTTACATTTTTACATGAACATAATTATAACACACTAAAGGTAAATTTTAATGTGATCAATCACTCTCAAATCTTTCATAATCTAGAAACTTTTAAAAAATATAAAACACAGATATTTTAAAACTTTAAAATTACTTTGGCACACTGATAATACAACAACAAAAAGACTATGTAATGTATCACTGAGAATTCTTTTTCATAAAATGTTTTTAATAACAATTATCTTTAGGTCTTGATGCTAGTTTGGATTAAATTATGCATTTTGAAACTTAAAATTTCTTTTTCATTGTATTAGGATGTCAGTTTTCCAATTACATTTATAAAAATTAATACATTTTTCAATAATGGCAGATATTTTTTTCTAGCCATGATGTGACAGGTAAGAAACAGTTTAAATTGTTAAACATCCTAAATTATTTGTCTTCACTATGCAAGGAGTATAAGTAAATATAAATGCATTTACTGGGTTTTTTTATTTCAACAAGATGGAAAAATAGTTATTCATTTGTGTGTGATATTATATATATATATATA